>VZRV01004673.1:1398483-1513383 GCA_013398115.1 Falcunculus frontatus
AGAAAGAAAGAAAGAAAGAAAGAAAGAAAGAAAGAAAGAAAGAAAGAAAGAAAGAGAAAGAAAGAAAGAAAGAAAGAAAGAAAGAAAGAAAGAAAGAAAGAAAGAAAGAAAGAAAAAGAAAGAAAGAAAGAAAGAAAGAAAGAAAGAAAGAAAGAAAGAAAGAAAGAAAGAAAGAAAGAAAGAAAACAACAAACCTTTAAGCCCTGCAAACATAAGCTTTTAGAAACAGGGAGGGAAGAAAATTTGAGTGGTTTTCACAGTCAGCTACCACATTTCCTGTTTAAATGATAACCTGTATAAAAGCTACATAAAAGAAAGTTTTCAGATGCATTTATATGCATGGAGTGGTAAAAAAAATAAACAAACCAAAACAAACTAGAGGAACTAAAGAGCTGGACATAAAAAGCTATAAAAACACAGTCCCATCACAGGGGTGCTTCCTCCCAGTAGGGCAGACTCTCCTCCAGGGCAACAATTCAGAATGCATTTGACTACGTGGGGAACAAAATGTGGTCTTGACAGTTTTCTTCCCTCCTATGTATTTTTCCCTGGAGACTGGCAGTTCTGTTAACATCAAAGTTATGCTGTTAAGTGGAAGTAGTGAACGTATAAGGTAGGTAAAATTCATTCTAATTGATTATGAGGTATAAATTAGAAGGAATTTAGTAAAATAAAAAAATCACCAAGGATGTCTGCCAGGGTGCAAAGGAGTAGCATCTAGATTAGAGTGTGTGACCTATGCTCCTTTATTTGTCTCTGGCACCAGGGTTTTTACTCACACAGATTATCCTTGTTCCCTTTTATAACTTATTTGGGCTTGATTAATTTTTTTTTTTTTTTTGGTAGGCAGCACTTGAAACATGTAAATTACTTTTCTTCTTCAGGAATATTGCTTTAATGGGGACTTACAAAAGCTCTGTCCCCTAGCAACAGCTCTCTGCAAGCTCTTCTTATAAATCAATGCCAGATAGGTGGAACACATAGAAGGGACAAAGATATTAAATGGATCTTGTTGGTCAAGGTCACTTTTTTGTCCATGCTGAATTCAACTTGATTCATTAATTAATTTTAAAAAATCAAAACAAAACAAAGGAAAACAACATTTTCCATCTTCCTCAGAAGGCCTCAACAGTTTTGTAATAATGAAATGTTATACAATATTATATTAAATGACTACTTTGAAGACTTGATGAAATTTTGGGGTTTCATTAGTAGCAATAATAATAATGATAGATTATTTCAATAACTGTAAAATTTGCTTATCATGGAGAACTGATATCTATATTTTAAAGGTCTTGTTCGGTGCAGTCCAGCTCATCTGTATATTTAGTTTCCAAAAGAATTTGAGAAAGTAATATATTTCAACCTGCACTTCAACTATAAGTGTAAGGATAAGTACACTTAGTCTGCAAAATTTTGACTTAATTTAAATATTACATTTCGAAATGTTACATTCACAATTGAAAATGTTACATTTTCTCCTTGCTTTCCAAACAACGTTTTTTCCTTAAGGTAAAAATTATTATGACAAGGAAAAAGAGCATCTGTTAAATGAAAATTCATTTTGCTCAGATGCAAGAATTTCAAGATGGTTCAATAAACTAAGCCAGATGAAGAAATATATATAATACAGTTGTGTTATCTCTCTGCACCAAAGACTATCAACAGGTGATTATCAACAACTTTGAATGGATTTGCATAGTGAGGATGAAAGGAACTCCTCCAGCTTGACCTTGTGGAACTGCACATTTCTTACCTTAATACTTGAAGAACCATTGCTGCTCAAAATAATTGGAAAAAAACAACCTACGTTTATATTTCATTCTTAAAAGTAAACAAATTGGTTTTTGATCAAACTCTCCAGAAAACCTCTCAGAAACATGCCAAGAACAGAAGGCTGCAGCCCTCAAATGGATGGATAAAGCTGCTATAAATTCAAAGATGGTGGATAGAAGGCATTGAGTAAAATGCCTCAATGCAGCACTGGATGTAATTTAACTCAGATTTGGGCCATCCGTAAGTCGTTTGCACTTCGGAAATGTGAAAGAACACAAAGATGGAAGAAAACAAAGGAAAGCAAAGGCCAGTCTCAGAAAGTGGCAGGAAATTTTCTAGCACCATAAAGGGTCCTATTAACATCTCTATAATTTGATCTTCTATCCAATTCTGGTAGAAAGCTGATTGCCCATTCTGCACTCCCTTCAGCTGTAAATATTTCAAACCTGCCTGTTTTATGTCCCTTCCCCATAACAAAGTTACAATCTCTAAAATGTTTGTAACCTATGCAGCTTGTTGTAAAGGCCAAACGTCCTTGGTTTGAGAAAGAAATTGTACTCAAGAAAACAGCTTTGTTCCATTTTGGCAGATTAAATTCAAAAGATATATAGTATTAGTATCCAAGCAATGCAGTCTGTCAAAATAAAAGGCAGGCAAGAACTGTTAGAGCTGAAGTAATGGATAATAAAAACCAAGGGACCAACAGGAAAGTAGCTGTGCTTAATATGAGCAACTTAGAGCCAGGAGTGTCTTTCTGAGCTGGGAAAAGCAAGTCTGAGAGAGCCTCCACACTCAGTCAGTGCCATATGACCCCTTTTGTGCCCATTTTATTCGTCACACCAGCAACAGCATTTTTAACAATAGCATGTTTAAGTGTAGTTTTTACCTCTCTAACAATAAGAAAATTTGGGATGGTTGGTCAATAATTTTCCTTATATTTTCAGTAGTTACAGTAGAAGCAAATAAAAGATAGGCCCTTATATTTCCCACATCCATCTGCCATTCCTTTTAGGGATTATTTTTAGCCATAAAGAAGGTTACCAGTGTCAAAAGCCAATCAGTCCTTGCCTTCCCTGCATAAACAACCACTTCCTTAAGCCACACAGTTTTGGTTTATTGTAGTTTAAGTGACATCCCCACGCCTATTAATCGCCGGCAGAGAGATTCAAAGCATGTTATATGGATGAAGAGATGAAAATCCAAATAAACACCTGCCTGCAGGACATTTACATTTGTCTGGAGCTGTCTCTGAAATGCTGGCCCTGAGCAAGAGGGCAACACTTGACTGAAAGAGCAGCTAAGCTGTTGGAGATCTTTTCTTGCCCAGTCAGCCTGACCTCGGGCAGGGCACAGTCCTTTTTTGACAGTGTAAATTATCCCTATGACTTGAGTAAAGTCATCTTAGGTGGCTGTATTTCCTGCTACCTCGCACTAATGCCAGCGAGAGTTACTGCACACTTGAAGAAAATTACAGGCTTTGGATAATTTCCCCCCCACAAGTCAGAAGTCCAGCAGTGACTCTGTGGCAAGGCTTGGAGGTGAGCTGCAGTTACGAGATTTGACTGTGGAGTCTCTGGGTATTAGGGGTGTGCCTGTGGGAACAACTTAATTTCTTTATTTCCTAAGGGGTCTGAGAACACCCAAACAGTCACATGCATGGATGGGACAGTGAACTGGTTTGCAGAAGTCAAGCAGTTCAAAATTTGGTGATTTGCAGAACTTTGAACCACCTTCATAACTAGAGAGACCTCAGAGGTCTCATCTCTATAACCCAGAGAACCCTAGGGAGAATTTTGGGCAATTCTTGTTATTCCCCCAGGCAGGTCCAGCTGTAGAAGTTCAATTTCATGCTCATATGGAAGATGAAATGCAAGTAACTGCAATGGCAATATTTACTCAGAAAGGCAAGACACTTTCCCTTAGAATCAAAGCGTCATTACCTTCTGGAGCAAATGAGGGAGTAATTTTGGCCAGAGCATCGAAGTTACCAATAGTTTTATCATAAGACTGTGTTGTGTGAAGAGAAAGTGTTGCAATCCTGGTGGATTGTCAAACATTAGGTTGCAAACAGAACATCTCATAAAATAATGTTAACATTACTTCAATCTTAACAACAATCTTAAGAGGTTTTTTTTGCCAGCAACTGTCAAAATATGGAAAATACATTTGCTTCTACAAATGTGAAAAGAAGTGTATAATCTTTCATGTAGGACACTTTGACAGCAAATAAAATTGCTCCATTTTCTGAATTTATCCGCAGCTGAGATGATACATTCCTGTAAGACAAAACCTTCATGTTTTTCCAATAATACACTAGCTCCTGTTACAATAAAGAAAAAAAAAAAAAAAGAAAGAAAGCTCAGATAGAAACAGCCTTTCTTGTGCCTTCTGATGCTTCAAAGTATAAAAATTTTGAAATGTTCCCAAGAAGATTTTAAGCTCCTCTGTAGAACTGAGTTGTTTCCTTTCTGTGCTCTGGTCACTATCTCAGTCTATTTTTAATACTTCTATCATGTGGTGTGAAGCAAAGACCACAGTGCCTGGGTGGTCAATTAACCTCAATTGCACTTGCTGGTCCCTGTGCATCAGCAGATGGCAGTGACAGTGACTCCATCCTGCAGACTTTCTCTTGAAAAGCAGATTCCAAATATTAACCGAGCTGCACAAGGTATCCAAGAGCTTAGAAATACTGTATATGGAACTGTGAATAGGACTTGTCAGCAGAATGACAGAAAAAAAGGCTTCAATACCAGTGCCCTGAGGGGTTGTAGCTGCTGGAGGTCCCCAGGGAATATCTGTGAGGGCTCTGGCAGAGCAAGCCAGCTATATCCAAGGGGCTGCCAAGGCCCTTCACCAAGGATGGAGACAACCAAATGCAGCTGCTATGCTTTGGCCATCTCTCCCTATTTCTATGAAAAACATTTTCCTGATTTCTGGTCTCCTGAGTCTTATGGAGGTCTTACAGTACAGAGTTCCAGTGGAACCTCCCAGGAAAAGGTCAAAAGGGGAGCTATGAAATAGGCCCACACATTTGTGACCATAGAGGAGATGTACCCTGACTTATCCTGAGGGGGAACAGCCTTTCAAAGGTAAGAGAAGGAAGGAAACTTCAGGACACAACAGAGATACAAGGCTTTGGAAAGGTCATTTCCAGCAGTGGCTCAGAAAGCCACAGTTCAGTATTGCAAAGTCCTTTGCCTTTTCCAGATGTATGGCAAATGCCACTTTTAATAGGAACATGTTTGATGAACGGCTGCCTTATGTTTCTCGGTTGGAGTTTGGTTTTTTTTTCATGATAAACAAACCAAATTAAATATAGTCCGTAATTAAACTTGGATCCCATTAGGCTGCCTACAGTAATATTAGTAAATTATTGATAAGACCTTTGAATCTAACAAAAGCAGAAATAACTGCTCGGACTGCAGCTTCTGGGGGATGGGGAAAGAATAATGGTCAGTTTTGTTGTTTTTTGCTTTAACTTCACCTTAAATAAACCCATTCTTTTACCTTCCTGAGCACTTTGAGGCAAGAAGGGGATTTGCATACCCTTACCCAAGTGCTGACCAAGGGCAGAGCTCCTGTCCCTTCCTTGATCCATTAACCATGAAAATTTGTTCGTGAGAACATTGAGCAGAGTCATACAGAGAAATTGTATTGCTTTCAAAGTATCTTCACCATTGTCATATAAATGATTAGAATTATGTTGGCTGGGATTACGTTGAGCACTGATAGCACAAGATGTTGATGTATGATTCAATTAGGACATAATTAGGTATGCATCACTTGTTGAGCTGTCTGTATTGCTAATCTGAGTCTGGAATGACACAAGCGTCCTGTTTGATCCAATATGCTCAGAGTAACTGAACTGGGGCTGGAAGAGAGGAGGCTGGTTCCTACAAATGACAAGACATTAGTGCAAGTGTTAGTGGGTCTATGCTTTTGGGTTTTCTTCTGGGGTTCCTCTCCCACAGTGGCGCTCTATGTCAACATAGATTCACAAATGATACATATAATGACACTCTGAAAATTCACAAAAATCCACTGTGTATTTCAATAAATTAAGTATGTTCTGATCAAAAAGCCAAGCTGTTAATTTTTTTTCCCTGATCCACTTCATGTTTCGTTTGATCTTGTGGAAACTTCAGTGAATTTTCAGAATGCTTCAGCAGTAGCTTGCACCCCTGTTCTAGCAGGGACTGTACTCCTCAAATACAGGCACACAAAAGTCACCTCCTCATACTACTTACAAGACTGATTTTTTAAAAAAAAACTTACTTCAGGTTTTTCTAGCTTATGCAAAAAACATCTCCAAATGGATATCAAAAATAAAATGGCTCTTCTATCTTTTATTTCTGTAGCCTGTATTACACTACCTTAAGTGGCCAACAAATTGGAGAATAAGCCATAAGTCATTTGGGCAGAAGTGAAACTCTTTAAAAAGTGGCATACTAATGATTTACACATAAAATTTGAAACATGAAATTAAAAACAAGAAAATACATTGCCAAGCAACATTTTTTATTGTTGACTTGTTTTTACTTACTTTAGAATACTTTTCTTTGAAATAAAAATTATACAGGAATTACATACAAATATTATCTAGAAAACTTTAGAAGAAGACTTTTTAAAATTGCCACAATTTTTCTGTTCCAAGATGAAACTGGTGAAGTCATACCATTTGCAAAATGTTTACATCTCGATGGAGCAAATTAGTCTATAGATTGTAGGACCTTTTTTCATATTACTCTGGTGTCCTTCATGTACTAAGGAAGAATAAGAGATTTTTATTAGCCTATCACAAGTTTTTCCCTAAATAAGGTATTGGATTCAGTCCTAAATAAAAAAACTCTTTTGCACATCTTTATGCAGTGGCACCATTCCCACTGAGACTGCACTGAAATAGTGCATTTCGAGTGAGCAGAAATGACTGAATCTGCTCAAAGTGATTTAAAAAAAAAAAACCTGTACCAAAAGAATCTTTTTAGAAAGTGATTAAAACATCAATGAAGTCTTTTGGTAGATGAATATTAATATCTTCTATTACCTTTGTATGGGGTACCACACCTAACATTTTCATTTGATGTCACTTCTGTGTAACCGACACTTTATGAGCAATTGCTAAGGCAAGTCTGTCACAGCTCTTCTAAAGGGTTGCAGCCAAGCATCTTTGATAGCAGAAATTAAATCTGAAAGTAATTAGTTAATAGCATTATAAACTCAAAATTACAGATAATTCGGACCAAAGAAAATCAAAAATGTTTGCAGTGCTTGTAGTATTCCTAAGCAATATTAAGCAGATCAGTAACATTTCATACATGGAACATCTGAAAAAGAGGCAGAGAAAAAAAAAGCATGCACCACATCACCTAGACCACCTATGGCAGAGCCAGGGGTAACTTCTGCAGAGCTAAATCCTGATGTCCTAAATCCTGCTGAAATACTCCATCTGTTTGGCCATAACAGAACTTTTTATCTGAGGAAACAACTCAGAACATTTAAAACACAATCTGGCAATGAAATCTCTGCAGGGAGAGACCAATGCCCCAGCACAGATCCACTGACATAAGTGAATTTACATACAAGTAAAGGGGGTCTCATTGCAACACCAGCTCTCATTGCTTAAATCATAAATCACAGCCTTAAACTGAGACATTTTAACATCTTCCCTCAAAATCCTGATAAATGGTAGCTAAATGTAAAGCACATACAATTTCTTCCTCCTTTATCAGGTAAGGGTGCAGAACTTTGGAATCCTAACAGGTCTGCTTCTTTCATAACTTCGAGGTAAGCTGCAGTCATAAACAGACAATGGATCACCTGTCCTGGTTCAGAACTGCCAAATTTGGTCCAACCATAATTTATGTGATTCTCAAAGCTTGAACAATTGGTGGTAATGAGGAGCAGACATATTCCAATTCAGCTGCACTGGTACAATTTCTCCTTTCAAGATTCACAGCACATTACAGAATATCAGAAGTATCTCAACTGCTTATTTCATCAGTCCAGACTTCCATGCTTGAGGAAGTGCATATAAATTATTTGTTCCAGGTTTGTTCCTGGTGCACTCTAGTGCCTGGAATCTGTTCTGAGTCAACCAAGAGCCACAGTGCAGAGGAAAAAGTGTTCATTAGGATGAGCAGCTCATAGAATGAAAGGAGAAGTCTAAGAAATACAGGACTGGCATTTCTTAATGTTTATTTATGAGATACTCATTCAGAGCACCATCTTTTGAAAGAATATGACAGATATATTTCTAGAGCTTAAGGCTCTCTTATGCCCACGTTTTCCACATGAGAATTTAAGCAAGGTCAACTCTGCTACCCCCGACCAGTTTTCCTACAATTTCATCTGTGCTTGCTTCATAGTTGTTTTTCCTAAACCACCCACATGATCAGACACTCCTCTGCTATAAATTCCCAGCACGGTCAAGTCTCTCTTCTATTTAAATTTAGAGTACATGTGAGCACGAAAGTGAAAATAGTGCTTATGTATTGGCTGCTTTGGACTTACTGCAGGAGAAGCAGAGGATGCTGAGTTGTTGGGAAGGCAAGGAAAGGTGAAAGGTCTTTTAATTTCCCTGTATGCACATAGCTCAGGCCCTTAACTTCCACCCACTTCTCTCTCTGCCACTTGGCAACACACAAGTAGATGCAGCAGATGTACGAACTCGCAGCCAAAGTTGGTAGCTATGATATTTTTTTACACGGTATCTTTGAAGGAATAGTTTTTATCTTCTAAAATAGTAGCCATTACAAAATATTCTCTAAATGTGATGCCTCTGCAGTGGCACTGGAGTCACATCTGCAGAAGCAGTGCTGAAGCACTATCTTCTGGAATCCCACCTGCCTCCCCTTCCTCTTGAGGAATTTGTTTTAAAGGGAATGAGATCTGCCTCTGAGAGTTGCCTCTTCACACTGAGTTCAGGAGGTGAAGATGATGCTTAATTGTTGTCTGATAACAGCTCCTTATTGTAATTTTCACTCCCTAGGTTTTCACCCCAAAGAACAAGCAGTTTCTTCCAACCACTTATTTAAACATTTATCCTTGTAAGCTCTTTCCTTGTAGCTCTAAATCCTTTTTTCCTCTACTGTGTAGAAGGAAGAAAATGTGTACTTTTGTGAGTGTAAACACATCAGTTGCCATGGGAGCAGGTGCTGGGGCTATGATTATTTGCCTGCAGCTGCCACATTTGCTAGGTGCCCAATTACCTTACCTGGTTACTTTAATTGAAGGCAGAACGAACACAATGCACATAATTTAAACAAAATGCTTCTTGACTGGAAAGTGCAAGACGAGAGGTTCATGATCTGTGGCTTGGAGCAGTTTGTGTCATGTATTTTCATTACAGTCTATGTTACATAAGGAGCAGTTGATTAACAGAGATGAGTGCAAAAGAGAAAACAATGATGAAGAAATGTGTTTATAGCATATGAGGTAACTTTACAGCTTGAGATAAACAGCACTGAAAGTGGTAAGTGTAACAGGCAGTCTTACTTTTGACTGCTAAAACAAAAAAAAAAAAGAGAGAAAAATAAATTTCTCCTCGAGAACCAAGCAGCTTGAGAGGCAGTTTAAAGCAGGACAAATAAGCATTGGTGTAGGATGTTTGTGGGTGTCAGACCATACCCTGCCTTCCCCTAACCGTCCTGCTCACTTTCCTCATTTTGAAATCCATTTTGTTTCTATTATAAAAATTTTCACACAAGGCTGACCCTACTCTAATTAGCTGACACAATAACACCCAAAATCCAAAATAGAGATCCATGAAGGGTTTATCTGAGTAGAGAGATTTCCCTGTATGCATCGATCAGAGTGAGGACGAATGGGGAAAGCAGAGGGTCAAGAAGAAAGAATGAGCTGCACTCACAACAAGAAAAGAGAAAAAGCTTTTGAACCAAGCTTTTGCCAAGGCCCTGAAAGTGTAAGCATGCAAAAGTTTTGGTTTTGTCTGAACAGAGCAGGAAGATTCCAGGTCTGCTCTTTGTAAAAGTGCAGAGCTGCACGCAATACTTGACTCCACCAAATGTTTGTTTTCTATACGAATTAATTCCTCTAGACACCAACCTCTGACTAACAAAAGGTCTACAATGACAGTGTAAATGAATGCTAAACAGATCAGTGTGTAAGGACTGAGAGTCTGGAATTTTTTCCAATTCATCTGTGAAAGGAAAGGACCACTTCTGAGCTACTGCACTCTCTGGGTCTCATGCTATTGCTGATGACAGGGCATCAGTCCTGGCAAGGCACATCTTAGAGGTTTAATCCTTTCCAGCAGGTCTTGTCCATTCAGTCAGACTTTGCAGACTTGTTACCATAAACACAAATGGACAAATTAGATAAAACAAATTGCAGGGTGGTTTTAAGTGGTCTAGGCTCTTATAGCACATGCAGTCAATTATTAATACACGCACTGAGATATCAAAGAGCATCCCTGAAGGTTAAACATGTGCTTAAGGGCTTTGCTGAATTGGGACAGCAGCGTGTACGTATTTCTGAGGTATGAGCAAAAGTGTATAAATTAAATAAAAATGAGAATGTCATTTTATGGATCTGTCTATTTTTAGGTAATTTAGGTAATAAGTTATTCCTTCCTATTTTAGGACACTTGTTATTCAAAATACTCCTTCTTTCATGTATTGGTTTTTAAAAGTCTGTAGTATACCAAATTGAAAAGCTAAAGTGAAACTGTGAATATACACAGTAGAAAAAGCATTTAAACTTCCTGATATACTTATTAATATCTATATCTTTGAGGGCACAAAGAAGTATCCATCAATATTTTTAACCATACACAGAAAAGTTAAGAAAGCAACCTAGATACAAGGCAATTAATTTTATATCATAAAGAGCAGCAGAGCTCTCTAAGGCCAGTGTTGAAGACATATTGGTGATATAAGGTAAGTCTCTGTGCTTGGAAATATGATCTCATGTGAATAGAGGTAGAGGCTTTACTACAATAAATCCTTTGTATTTTATGAACATTTCAAGTAATTGAGCTCACAAAGCATTAAAAAAAAAAAACCCAAACAGGCATATTTTATTGTTCTTAACACAGTAAAACAGTTACAATACATCCAAACCTGCACTTTAGAAAACAAAAAAATTTCTCTCATACAATGATAATTTAATTAATTCACAATATATAGTACATAAGTAATTAGTTTAGCAAGGAGCTGTGATAATTTAATCTGAGAAAGATCTAATAAAATTTAAGTTTTCCCTAATTACTTTATCAGAGAAGAGCTGGAATTAGTTTTAAAACAAATATGAAAAAGGTCTTTGAATTCCAGGAAAATATTTTGAATATGTGTAATTTCTAAAGCGATGCAAATCAAAACGATTATAGTGTGAAATCTATAGTCTTAGTCAAACAGAAATTACTCATTTAGAGCTGGGACTTGGTTCTGTTTTACCTTTTATCACTAATTAATCCTTCAGGTATTTTTGTTGGCAAGGGAGATGGATCTGTGTTCCAACTTTAGGACATGACTGTAATGTCTTAGACATTTATGTTTGTGGTAAATATGAATTAAGTTTGTAATATTCCATCTCTCCTGTACAGAATACCATCGTTTCATCCTTTTTTTTTTCCCCCTTACCTTTGTGGAATTTTTTTAACTGAATGGTGCCCATGATATTTTCCCCAGAATGCAACTTCCATGTGCCTTAGACCCAGAACAGAGTGTGGAGTCCTGCACTCTCACACATGGTCTGTGCACCTGCTGCTTTCTTACCCTTGGTTACACACCCTACCCCTGGTTACACACCACGCCCTGCCGTGAGGGGCTGCACACATTTCCTCACACTGGATGGGTTTTTTGGGTGGAAAAGGCCAGGCTGGGATTGACTTAGAGCACTCTATTGACAAGAGCATGGCAGTAGGGAACTAAATGAACTAAATAAGCTACCCAGGATCAATTTACAGAGGTTGCTTTCTAACCTCAACTTCCCCAGTCAATTTCCTCAGCCCTGCACCTGTACATAGAGCACAAATATACATATTTATGTGCATTGACCTCCAGACCTGAGCACACAGCTCATTTTGGCTGTTTCTTCTTTCTCACAGTTATGCAGATCTAGAAGTTAAAGCATTTTGTTTAACTGTTAAAAGTCAAAAAGAAAACCTGAGCAGGCTCCCTCCTAATATTTTCCCAAACAAACTTGCATCCAGGCATAACATGTAAAATATTTCTACAGGACATTCAGCAGCATCTCTTTCCTTCTCACCACCTAGCAACAGATTTCATGTTCTGATTACAGCCAAAGGAGAAATCATCTCAAATTCTTTAATCAGACACATCCATAGAGTGTTTTTTGTGGACCTATTTTGAGGGATTTCAACTACTTTCACATTCAGCTGTGTAGTCACAAAGCTGATTTCAAATCATACTATCAACTCAACAATGGGTACCAACTGAAAATTAAGAATTCATTTAATTGGCCAAAAGCAATTGAGAGCTACCTGTTACCAAGGCAATGCAAAGCTTCTGTGCCTGAAAAATTACAAGACATCATGATGCTTTAATCACCAAAAAACTTTATTGTACACCATGTCCAACTACTACTTAAATCAAGATTTTTTTTTTAAATATCCCAAATGCCTGGCTGTATCAGGACACAGGTACTGAAATCTGCAGGTATTAAAGGAGAAGATGTTTTTAAAGCACTAGCTTGAAATACGGGGGAACAGATTTGGTACCCTGTGTTTCTCCCATGTTATCTTGGGCAGTTCACTGACAACCACATTTATAACAGTATCTGACATTTCAAGATGCAGGCAGATACCTAGTGAGGTTTGCAAAAGCCCCCATATTGGGTGCATAACTTCCACAGGTTTTTTTTTTACTTCAGCAGGCATTGGAATCAATGGACAGCATCCCTCCAACCTCAGGAGATTTTAAGTCTTTGCTTTCCTTGCCTGTCTAGAAAAAAAAGAAGAAAAGGTCTCCATTTGGGCTGGTTTATCCCACTGCAGTATAGGAATTAAACAGCTGTGATTCACGTGAAATGCATTACTTCAGTGATCCCAAATTAGTAAAGGTAATTGCAAGCAGGCAGCAGGAGGGAATAACATGTTATCTTCTGCACTGTGCAATTCACAGCAAAGAGAGTGGGCTCCTGATAAACTGTGGTTGAAATTACTCATACTTGGGAAGAAGGAGGTATTAAAAATCATTTGGTACACATCTCAGCATTAAGTGTACACTAAAATTTACCTATTTAAGCTGATACAGCCCTGGCAGTTGCTTTTGCTAGCTCCTCGTTAAATAAATCCTTTCGTACTATACATGTTGAGTTCTGAATTTTTTGTCTGATCAGTGTCAAACAGGAATTCAAGGAAGGATTTCACTGCCAGTGGAAAGAGTGACTATGAAAAATATCTTTTACATACAAGGCCTATTCACAGTGCTCTGGCAATGGACACAGTTCCCAGGCTCTAAACCTGTCATTATTTCTGTTTACTGGACGGGTTTTAATCCCTACAAAAGTGGTATTTAACTCTGGAAGCCTTCAGTTCTGGACCAATTCATTTTGGTTTAAATCCTGCTGGGCACACCAAGGCACCTGTTGAATCAAATTGTTTCCCTTTCACAGATATGCGAATAAGAATCTACTTTTATTTAAAACTTGTCTTATGTTCCCCCACATTTCTTGCATTTATACCCTTGCCTTTTTGTTTCTTCCTTCACTAGATGTAAAAGGAAGAAATGTGCTGTCTTCTCAATTCCTTAGGTTTTCTGCAGTGCCAGGTTTTCAATTAGGCACTTACAGCGATTGAGGCTAACAGAAAACCAAGTTCTGTAATCTGGCCACTGAAAAGAAGCAGAAGCAAGAAACATTCACCAGAAATCCTTATTTCTGTTCAAGTACCTGCTGAAGTGTGTTTTCTCTGTGGTCTGGTACGTTCTTGAGACAAAATCCTGTCTTTTCTATCATCCTCCAAGGTCCACAAGAGATTAGCCAGACGTGACCCTTCTAGCACAAGCTCCCCTGCACTGTTTGCCGTGAAGAGGAAAATCATTTGCTGCCATTCTTCCTACAGCCTAACCCACATGTCTGGGAAAGAAGGAAGCCCAAAGCAGTCATGTAGTTCCAGTTCCACCTGGTTTCCCTTGGCAATTAAACCAAGTCATGGGAGGAAGGTGGAAGGATGGCCAAGCACCCAGAGAAGGTCCATGGCCCACTGTGTGTGCCCTGATTGAGACAAAGACACGGTGTTCTTCTGGAAAGGTTGTGAAGCTCTCAGTGTCATTTCTGAACATGGGTCTACTACACAGTAGCCCAATGTATTTCCCTTACCCACACTGCAATTCGATGTGTCAATTTCATATATTCTCAGGGTTTCTACTTCTTAGAGGAAGGGGTCAACGAGAGAAAAGAGCGCTGGAAGAGCTCCTGTAATGAAGCCTGTGACTTTTTTTCCATTCAGTGAAGTTTTTCCAGTGTATATCTAATTTTAAAACTGGATCACATGCCATTTTTAATGAAAATATTCTTTTTGAATTTTTCAGACCTTTTCATAGAAGTAACAAAGTATTTTGTTTGGAATTTAAAATATCTTCCTCAAACTGAGCAATGACATCTTCACAGCCCTTTTCTTAGAAAACCAGAAGCATTTTTGAGGTTACGCAAGGACAAACTCTGGAAGATGACTCAGACACCTACTGCTTCTCCTCATCTGACATCTAGCAGCCTGTCTTCTTGTGTTTTTTCCAGACTTAGCTATGCAAAACAAAATTTCCTTCAAAAACTTCCAACAAAGAAAAAGTCTCTCTTCATTACTAATACAAACTCATCTGAAACATATCAGAAAATTAGGAGTAAGGGGCTTCCTGCATGATTTCTCAGTACTGCAAAGAAATTTTGTTATAACTGAATTTATATAGTGATATGCAAGTGATCTAGGAAATTGAAATCCTGTCTATACCATGCTTTCTAACACCAACAAAGTTTTTTAATTTTCAGGTGTCTCGGTACCACTGTAAAATTCTGCTTCCGTTTCCAGGAATGGACAACATCTCTGAGAGCCACATCACAGCAAAAGCCACTCAGTGTAGCTTCATGCATACAAATTCCCCCAAGCAGTGACTTTCAAACCAACCCTGCATTGCTGATCAGCTCTGATGGATCACAATTTCCCAGAAACTTTTCTTTAGAAGAGCTGTATTAGCAGAAACTCATTTAGTCCCATACTCCAAGAAACTAACTGTTATATTTTCTTGGTAATCTCTAGAGGTCTGGAACAGAAAGCCTTTTCTTTTTTTCTTTGCTTCATCTGTCATAGCCCTCTCACTCCTCTTGAAAAAGCTTCTTTTGAAGATCCACAAGTGATTTCTTTGTACCACTACATGGACACATTTATGCATGGTGGATGCACAGATTATAAGAAACACATTTATGGAGACTGTACTTCCCTCTCTCTTTCTGGTTTTAAAGAAGAAAGAGGAATATTTTGAAAACCTAAATTTCGCCTCCTTCTGTGGACAAAGTAATTCACAGGGTTGAATTAGGAGCTTTCAAGATCCAGCCTGTCAGAAGCAGTAGATTTAGAGGCTAAGGCAGAATTTAGGCTGACTGAATATGGCCAATATTCTTCAGCAACATAAAGCAATTCTTACAAGTTAACTAAGCCCTAAATCACCAGCAATGTGTTCTCAGTGATAAAAGAGTAAGATTAAGTGTTTCCTGCATACCGATAAAATTCAGCTGACATTTTAAATATAAACTAGAATTGAAGATTAAATCTACAAGACTTGAAAGCCAGATCACCTGTGCAGAAATATTACTCTATGCAAAACCAATGCTCAGATGATGGTATTTGGTACATTGTGACTTTGAACATCTCTCCTGTGCTCAGTCCATTAAACCAGCTCCATCCAGATTGTTCCCAGCACTGCAGGCCCTGACCAGCTCTTAAAAACTGCTTCAAAACAGCATCTAACATCCAGATGAACTTTCCAAAACAAATATTGATTCGAGACATAGGACTGAGTATCAAGTAGGTCTTCTGCACCCAAACAAGATTCTTTAAGGCTGGAAAAATCTTCAAGCTGCTGTAGAAGGGGGTGAGCCAGCTTGACATGGGAATGCACAGCAGCAGAGGTTTTAGTTTGAACAGTTTTCAGATGTGACATTGACTACAAAAAGAACAGCTCCCCTGGGGAGTTCCCAAACCCCTCAAAAACCTGTCTCACTCTCTGGTGTCTGTGCAGCTCTAACAGGGAGATCAACTACCAAGATGTCTTTACCATGAAAATTATTGGTAGTACAGTCAAAAAAAAAACCTGAAAACATGTTAGGCAATAAACACATGATGCAATAACACTACCACCTTCTGAGAACCCTGATCTTAATTAGTTTCTCACTGATAAGGAAACTACCCCTACAGAGGCTGGTCAAAATTTAACAAGACTCTGTCACACAAAATTAGCAGCAGTGACAGATGAGAGGCACAGTCATAATAGGTCCAATCACTCATTTGTTACTTGACTTTTTAAGGTGGTCTTTTAAAGGAAAGAGCAAGTTGGATCAAAGAGAAATGAAGAACAAACATATGTCCTCTCCCATCTGGGCTGAGTACAGCAGGGAAATGATTGATTGCTTATTCCAAAGATTTCTTTTCTGGATGGTTAACACAAAAATAAACCCTAATGAAAAGCCTTGAAAAATAAATGTCTGAATCTGGATTTTGCTCTGGCAGTTATTTAAAGCTCCCAGTAGTTTACCATGTGCATTTTGCTTTCCCCAGCGGTGGCACCATGCCAATGTTTTGCTCAGTATCTGCAGCAGGCCCAGGCACAGGGGACTGCAGGGAAGGGGAAGATAAGAAAAGCTCCACTGACCGGCAGCTGACCCGGCTGCCCGGGAGGATGAGCTGCTGGAGGTACTGAGACTGCTGCCCAGCTTTGCAGCTGTACAGGGAAAAACTGATCCAGTACTGAAAATAACTTAAAACTGGGTATTTAAGGCAAGAACCAGGAAGAACACGCACAGCTTTATACTTCAGTGAATGTTGTCAGGCTTGTTTCAAATAATTTTATATATGCTTGTTGGTGTGTATCTTGTATGGAGCAGGGGTTTTGTTGAATTTGCATTGTCTTCATCTGGTTTTAATAGTGTTCGCTGTATTTTCTCACTGACATTTAGTTTAGCTCAGGCACACCTTTTATAATCTTACTTACAGATTTATGTTTATGGTATTTTCAGTGATAATACCAATGGCAATATTAAGAGGGCCAAAAATAACAGCTTCATAATAAAATCAACGTAGTAATATACCTTCATAGTTAGTTAAAAGTTTTACTTTATAGCAAAATTTACATAGTAATCTACCTTTTCAGTTAGTTAAACTCTTCTTTTCTAACAAACATCTACATTACAGAGACTAGTATTTGAGTGGAGTACGTCGAGTTCTGCTCAGCCTCTGATGGTCTGCCAACAATCCTCGTGTCATTTTTTGCTCAGAAATATTTATGAGATACAGCTTTGTGCTGTGGTACCGTTGCAATCAATGGCAATCTGCTCATGGGCTCCAGCAAGGTCAATGTATCTTCTTCGCCTTATGATGGATGGTTAACCTGGGGTAAAGGGACAAGGGACAAAATCTCATCTATTTAACTAGCTCCTCTTGCTTTTCTTGCCTTTTAATAACATCTCTCCTGTAATGATAACATCATTTACAAAGTGAGTGTGGCAGTGCCTTATTTGGTCCAGCTGTAAGCTGTTTGTGTACTCTCACACAGTGACCAGATAAAATTGTACCTGAGTGTTTGCTGGGGCTGGGTTTTGGTTTTGTTAGGAAAAAATTATTTTCCTGGAAGTAAATAAACTGATTAGCTGCCCTTTTACAGGAATTCCATCATGCAAAGATATAATACTGCAGCACTAAGTGCTTTGTTGGTTGGTTTTTTGTTTTTTTTTTTCCTAATTTAATTGTGTTTTGTGCCCTCAGAACTCCATTACAGAGATCAGAAAAGCTATTAGCAGCACGGTATGTAAAGGGGGAATTGTCTCTTGCCCTGTGGCCGTGATTTAGCAAAGTACTTAAGCCACTTACCCAGCGTCATGCAAATTGTCTGAAAGTGCATTGGCCAACGCTGATGTTACCGCTAAATGTGTGCTTCAGCACCTTGCTCAAGAGGAAAGTAATTACTCATCTCTTCAGAATTAAGCACACCAGGAGCTCTTGAGGTGTAGCACGTCTTCCCCTTACCTGCCAGAGATGCCTCAGTTATTCTTTTCTTTCTGTTACTGTTTTCTGAGTAGCTACAATCCTACTCTGTAAGAAGTTGAATATTTCAACATACCAGGCAGCCTGGGCCTGCAGTGATTTTGAGTTTGGCTCTTCAGGGTATCTGGATGCTGGCCATGCCTTGCTAGGAAATCACCAGCCAGTGTAGGCGTCATCTTGTTCAACTCAGCCATCTACAAGGCTTATGTCTTCATTTTTACTGAGGTCCCCTGCAGCCAGCAGGGAGAAACAAGGATATCTAAGCAGTCACTGGATCCATGAATAGAGGCACACAGCCCTAGACTGCTGCTCTTCTGAAATAAAAGTGTTTAATGAGTACCTCCAGTTAATTTCTACACCAGACATACAAATATCTAAAACGGGAAATAAATCACAGCTACTTAAGTATTTTCTTCCTCATAAATCAGTGTATTCCTAGTAAGCAGCTGGGGTTCTTCAAACCCACCCATGTGCATTTTATTTCTATTGAAGCTGAAATAAGAATCTGAGATGCCAAAATGCTTTCTCCTAGTGCCAGATAAATAATAGGACAGAGGCAAAAAGTCTGTTTCCAGAAATCGTTACTAGAGCACAAATCTCCATTCTCTGCATAGTACTCGTTCTACTCCACCAGAAAGGTCCAGGACCACAGGTAGCACTACAAAGTATCTCATCACTGTCAGTTCTCATCATAGCCAGCCTGGGAAGAAAACCAAAATGTTTAGCATTGAGCAGATAGTCTGTGTTCCTTCTTTAAAGGGGTGCTGCCCAAGGGAACTTGGCATCTAAACAGCATCTTAGCCTTTAATACTCCTTCTGTAGATGCAACCTATTATCTTAATATCCCAACAAGTGGATTTATAGATAACAATTTTTTTAATGGACTCGGATTTTGAAGTGGCTGAAATTGCTTGCAGACTTGCCTGTTTTATTTCTTCAAGAATACCTGGAATTTTCAGTTGCTAAAGAGTAAAGCAATAGTGTTTTCAGATTTCTTTTAAAAACTTCTCATTCCAAGACTCACTGGAGCTGCCTAGGAGATAAATTCTCCATAAACAGTTAAGGTTTGGTGTATCTGACTTGGGCAATCACTTGATATGTGCTACACTAATTTTGTATTATTCATGTTCCTTGATCTAACCAGGTCAAACAACCCTGCAGAAGCCCTGGTATAAGGAACAGACATAATTATCTTTATGAAATAAGTCATAATAAAAGATACCAAGTTAATTGAGTCACATGAGATCAGTTGTTCATAAATTCACATCAATCGACATTAACTATACTATTTTTACTTAAATTTGTTATGAAACCATTCCATTATTTTAGCTGACACTTTATCAAATTGACTGTAATGAGCCACTTATCCCTTTAATGCTCTACAATTTGACATCAGCTTCAAACCCCCTAGAACATCTCCTGTATTTCAATGTAGCTGAATTAGTGCTCACTGTCATGGGTTAGCCCTAGCAGGCAGCCAAGCACCATTCAGGTTTTGTGCCTACTCGCTTTTAGGGCACTGGGAGGAGCAGAAAAGTCCTTGAGACTGTGTAAGCACTGCTTTGGTCAAGGTCAGCATTAACTAAAACATTGTTTATCAGACATAATTTTATATTTGTGATACATTTTGGGTTTAATCGTTCCACATATATTTAACTTTTGAGGGGCAGATTTGGTGAAAATACGGGGACTGAGTTTTACTTAAGGTTAGCAACATAGTACATGAAGAAAAGCTGAAATTTCAGTTATGGTTATTGTTATAAAATAGGATATATAATCAGAATCCATCTGTGGTTAAGCCTCTGCTTCACAAACACCTCTAAAAAGTAAGCATATTTAGTTGAAAAATAAGACTAATTATTTTATCAGGCTAATCAGCATGCAAAATATAATTCCAGGTTTTGTTTTGTTATCATTTTTGAATCTATTTTTTTGCAATTACACTATTTTAGATGATCTATACAGATATTAACATATTTCTGTGTTACAAAAATGAAATCAACATGGAAACAGTTTCCTGTATTAGCTGACTTCACTGCATTGTTGTTGACACAGTATTAATGGCATTTGTTTCGGATCTTTAAATAACAATTCGGTTTTTCTCGCCCTGACCATCCGTGTTTTCAAAACCACCTAAATACTATAGAAGCAGTTCACATTGTCAATTCACCTGACCGCAGAATACAGACAGCCCACACATCTGTTAAGAATATAATTTATTTCTGTCAAAACCAGGACATCGTCACTTTTGTTTCAATACAAGTCATTCTCTTTTATCTTTAAAAGCATTACATCTCGGTTTTCCTAATGATCTGGTAAAGTACAATGAAGATTGAGTGGTTTTGAGACAGAAATTGGGCTCTTAAGTATTCCTATCTCAAGCAGACCCTGTTGCTATTCTCAACAAATCTGTCCTTTCCAGGAGCCCTCCTCATCAGCCCCCTGACCTAGTAACTCACCTTAGACTCTCTCCTAATGTTATGGAAGATGTTAGAAATAAAGTTAAAGGGCAATACATGGCACAGGCCTGTTAATAGCAAATGTAGCACTAGAAAACAATCTCATCCAAATTCTGAGTTTGCTATAAATACAACAAATTTGAGCTAATGTAAGAATAGAGAGAAGTGTGGAAGGTCATTTTGCAGAATGAAATAGAAGAGGTGATGAGACCTAAGCAGGAATTGTTGGTGGAGTTAGAGAAACAGATGAGTTAACTAGAGGTCACTGTATTCAGCAAAATTCTGTCCATTCTCTTCTGTATTAGCTTTTCCCTTAGGGAAAAAAAAAAAAAGAGCTGCTATTTTGATGTATCCATTACCTTTAGTTTCAGCCAAGGAAGGTAGGAGCACTTGGATAAGATATTTCAGTTTTTCCAGTTCTTAAAGAACGAAAATGAAACAATGGACTTGTAGAAATAACAGATCTTGGTGTGTGTTCAGATAATATTTTCTACTATATATGTTTTAAACACATCCTTTTTCATTTCTGACTGGAGCTAACATGCAAAAATATAAAGGGTTAAAAGCAATCTTCTGTGCATGGCCCTCCTGGGAAATTTTCAATGAGAAACAAACAGTATTCAGTTGCTGTCTCCCTTGTATTTTGTATTCACTTCCCCACATTATTAAATGGATCCTGAGTCTAAGAATGCTGTAAGACAATTGTTTTGTCAGTGGTTCTAGGGAAAAAAAAAAAAGATTAAATAGCATTTAAAATTTTATCACTACAGTTGAAAAATATCTCATAAAATATACAGCAACATCTCTTTCACTTTCAATATTCAGATGGCTTCTGAAAAACCTTATTAAATCTTTAAAATATTTGTGAGATGGTGACTTTGTCTGGAACAGCTTACAGGAATGTGTGTGGTTATTTCCATTCCAGCAGTGATCTTCCTCGAAACCTCTGCCAGGACACTTTGCCTCTTTGAACTACTTTCTCCCTGTCCCTGATGCAGAGAGAACATGTGCTAAAAATCCAGAGGGGAAAGGTTCTCAGGCAGAATTTTTACCAGATTTTTCCTTGTTAATGAGGAGATCTGCTTCATTCTTGGGGAAATTTGAGTTCTCTGGGGACAAAGGCCATTCACTCCTTATTCTGTGGGGAATGAGGGAACTAGATGTGAGCTCCACAGCAACTCACAGGCTCCCAAGCAACATTTCAGCTGTGCTGCTCCTGTTTCACCCATGCACAAAGTTCTGGATGACCAACCTAGCTCTGGGAACAATCACACTGCATTTGTGAGTACAGCAGAGAATGCAAAATAATGCGGCATTTTGTTTATCATTTTTTGTGTAACAGATTTTCTCACTTAGGACTTCCTGCTACAGTGAGACCGTTCAAGTAATCTCCTTATGGATTATTTGTTGTTAGTTCCCATTTCAACAGGAAAGGAACTGTGAGTTCGTTAAAGTCCATATTTGTAAGGGTATAAAGTTTCCAAAGTATCATACCTCTGTGCCTGGTATTTTTGTGCACAATATAAAATAGTAAGTATTTTGAGTCTGCAAGAGTTAAAGTTGTGATGGGATTATTGTCACAAGAAGCCTTTTTCAACCTGTTCATAGATTTTGACAGACATTTCCTTTTTCGTTCATTTTCTCCTGGGAAAGATCCTTTCAAAGGAAACATTAAAAAAAACTTTTCTAAAGTTTTACTATTGGTTTTGTTATGGTTGTTTTACAATAATAATTGTTGTTGTAATTATAACATTATTAATATTGATAGTAGTAGCAGTAGTAGCAGTAGTAGTAGTAGTAATAATAGTGATAAGGACTCACTCTCCCGAATTTTTTTGCTGCCCCATATCATGTGATAAAAGAAACTCTTTGCATTTTGGCCAGTCTGCTACTGCACAGATTCATTTAGCACTAAGAATACCCAGATTATACGAAAATCATTGCGATTTCATCACCCCTCCATAAGATTGCACATACAATATACTAGAGAAACAAGATATTTAACTTAAAGGATGTTGAGAATCAGATGTCTTTAGTCATGCAAACTTCCTTTGCATTGCATGGTGTCTGCATGTGCTAAGAGCCCCTGACAAAGTAGACTTTTTCTGTTTGTGGGAAGAGGAGGAGACCCAGAATCTGCAGTGCTCTTGGTGGGAGCAGAGCTGCATTCACAACCTCCCTGGGCAACTTGTTCCAGTGTTTCATCACCCTCACAGTAAAAAATTTCTTCCTAATATCCAACCTAAATTTCCTGTCTTTCAGTTTGTACCCAGTACTCCTTGTTCTATCACTACAGCTCCTGATGAAGAGCAAGCAATAGGATAAGGAGTAACTTCATGAAACTGAGGAAGATATTTGTGGTCATGCTGGCACAAATGTTTGGGCATTGATAAGACAGATATGTGTTCTGCAGGAAAAGGTTTTTTTTCTTCACTTAAACTCATCCCATGCTCTGTTTCAGATTACAGAAGCATGGTGTGGTTGATCTCCACACTCTTATACTGATCTGGGTGGATCAGCTCCCTGCTGGCTCCTTGGATGGTTCCTTTCAGGAACACTCAGCGAGCTGTGATTATCCAGACTGCATTTGAAATGCTGATAAGAAGTCAATCCTTCAAGTAAGGACTCTTGCAGTGACCTCAATGTCACACTTGTCACAGCTACCTGCCAGAAACACAGTATCCAACTAGATCACCCAGTAACCCATAATTATTCTGGTAAAATACATGACTTGAGACAGTAGGATGGAGAAAAGATATTGTTTGCTAGCTGTGTTTAAACTGTCTAGCATTGCAGCAGATGCAGGAGTCATGCATTTGGCCACTGTGGTCAGCAATGGTTCATTAAATTGCATTTGTGATCAGCGAAACTCACACAATCCGAGATTGTTATTTCGTTCACAAATACGACAAATAAACAGCCAAGGCCTCATTTAGGTGGGTGCTAGGTGAGAACATGAATCCTGTTTACCATTCTGCAGGTGTGGCTGTTTTGAGATCACCTGCAAGCAGATAGCAGGACCCAGGACCGCAACATGTGAAAAAAGAGAGTGTGAAATGACTGGAGAGAACAGCAGTTCTGTCTGTTCTTAGAAAGCCACAGGTCTGTCAGGTCTAACCTGTCTGTCAGACAGGTCTGTCTGTCCTGAAGCATCCCCAAGGGGTAATCCAAAATATGTTTCCTGGATTCAAACTTCCCTAGAAATTTGCTGGTGAAGGAAATACAAAGTATTAGGAAAAGTTCAAATGAAAGCTCCTGCCCTGGAAATGAAGTGCCTGAGCTGGGGTTGCCAGACCCAGCCTTCCAAAGTCTGGTGTCCTGTCCTGCAGGGAGAACTGAGCACAGCTTGCAGTTTGATGTGGAGGCTGCTGCCACTTGTCTTCGTTAAGATTTAGTTTAATCTTCTCCCTGTTTCCGGAGTGGCCTAACTAGCTAACCTCCCTCCTTTGTAAGTTTAATTTCCTGAGCAGCCTGCAGGACAAGAAGTCCATTTTGGTTCATCCTTCCAAATGCACATGAGCTGTCTAGGGCTGCCACAATCTCTGCCAGTATAATAAACTCACCCTGTGTGGTTTTATCATGCTTAGCTTTAATGTGTACAGATAAAAATTTACCCTTTTCAGCAAGGCCAGTTATTGAATTTGAAAATTATTCTATAAAAGCCATTCCTGAAGAATTTTGAAGACCCTTCAATTTTGTAGTGTTCTAAAACAGCTTCTTGTGTCTGAAAATGTATATTGTAAACATATTTCAGCTTCCTACAAAATTATCAGTTTATGAAAAAAGAAACAGTTTTCAGTGCAAAATTTACAGGAGGATTCAAATTTCAATGACATCTTTGCAAATTACTTCAGTGGTTTTTATATTTCAAATATTTCAATGGCATAAGTTTTGTTTATCCCAAAGTTTCATTTATAATTAAAAAGGGGTGGGGTTGCCCTCTTTTTTTTTTTTTTAAGAAGTTACTCCAACAAGCTCTAACTTTCTGTAGAGGTCACTGTCTTTTCATACAGGCTTTAAAAGAGAAAAATATTCTATGCCTGACTCCTGCTCCAAGCTCAGCGGGAGAGAGGCTCCCTCCTGTGGAATATGAGGTCTCCATAATTTTTCACTTACACATTAAAAATCCCCTAAGGAAGTAAGCTGTGCTTAATTTAGTTATAAATTAGTTAGATTTTGAAGGCAATCAAGAAAATAGAGCATTTAGACAAAAAGCTATTATCAAATTTTTTGAGATTAAAAGATTTGGGCAACCCTCAGTGAAATCTCAGCAGAATCTCTTGCTGAATTTATTTCCACAGAGCTGAAATTTCTTTTTTTATTTGAAAAGTTTGATCTGGAACTCTTACTAAAGCTTGCTGTTTTCAAATTTTTTAAGAGAAGGTTAAAGCAGATTTTTAAAAACTCATGAAAAACCTGAGTGATGCGGGAATTTCCATTTAAGAAGAGCAGCATTCAACAGTTAAGAGGCAAAATAACTCAAGAATGTCAGAAAGCTCCCATGATGGCATCGTCTCTTTGTTCTTCTTTTTTGTTTAAAGAGAAGAAAGCTATAGACTTTGTATATTTGAAGATTTGCAAAAATGATTTGCAGATGAATTATGCTGACTTCAGTTAAAATTTTCTCGTTTTTTCTCAGGGAAAAAGACTTTTGCTCATATAAGGAATAGTTCCTAGGTGTACATCTAAAGCACTATATTAAGGGGTTTTTTAACTTATTATAAAAATTTTATAGATTAAAATGCTTATTCAACATCATTTGCCTAATTTTCTCCTTTTACCTTTACATACTTGAAAAATGCTTGGAGCATTCTTAAGGCAGTAGCACATTCATTGAAGAAAAGAAAATGATGTTGGAATAATACCATTAAAGAATGCAGTGTAAATACATTTTGCTTTTGGGTTCTTTTTTGGTGCTTTTTAATTAATGATTTACACGCAATATCATTGCTACATTTCCAGTGCTCCATTTATTAAAGTGCACCACATTTTTAAAGAGCCTAGTGTGTGCTGGTTACATAAAACAATCAGAAAATTCAATCAAGGAGAAATATTTGTCTGAGTTTTTGATTAGTCTCCTTAGATTTTTTTTATGTTTCATTGCAACATTACCCAGCTATTAAAATACCAAAAAAAATTCCCCAAAACAACAAATTGGCAAGGTGGTACATCCCCTATATTGTTTCAATTCTTAACAACCTATTTCAGCTTACATGGGCAAATTTCTGTGCATTTTATCTTAGATAAATAGGAGCTACCATAATGAAGATAAGCAAAGCACCCCCTTTCAGGGGGAATAGAATTTACCAATAATTAGAGACAATGAGTATTTTGGTTACAGAATGCTTGTAAAGAACTGGCTTAGCAATTTGAAATAAATAAACTACATTGGATCTTGCTTTTGAAAGTTGGTTAATTGCTTTCATTCTCAGGCCAGTTGCTGTTTCGGAATAGGTTGGTTGTGTTCAGGTATTATTGGTTTATAGAGCAAATGCCCCCCTGGACAATAAGTTCAGTTTCTATTCTCAGTGGCTATGTTCCATTAATTTCATCACTGGTGCACAGTAGGCACTGGCCAATTTATTCTTAAACTAGTGAATTACTTCTTAATAAAGTAATCATACTGGGCACTTTGTCTCTCAAGCAGAATGAGTGGGAAATGCATGGGGGGAGAATGAGGCCTCTGCTCTGTGCTTCCCCCAAGCTCTGCTGGGCTGCACTCAAGCAACTCATCCAACATTTCCTTCATTCTTTTCCTTTCCACCACAACCATTTTATCAAAACACATCTCCATCCACTGGCATGTCAGTCTCATCCTGAAGGTTGAGGCTGATGTGTAAATTAAATTTACACATCAGCCTCTTTTTTACAATTTTTCAGAGCTTTTAGTTTCTATTTATCACCTCTGACTGTAAGAAGAAAATTTATAATTTATTGACATAGAAACATCTATTTTTGTCTTCCAGATAAAATGCTGAACCTGTCTCATTTAGGCAAACCCCAACTTATTTTTAAACCATTAAGACTTTTAATGAAATACATAAGACGGATTTATAAATAGACATAAACAGACTGTTCTATTAGTACGAGCACACAATTTCCTTAGAGGAAAGATGCCGAACCCATCCCCACTGATTTCAATATGCTTGCAATTGCTAAATGTCCTTTTTCTCAACTGAACATCTATTTCTCTATTTGCCCAGTGTAAGCCAGTGGTAATATATATGTCCATAAAGTGATTATTCTAATACTATTCAGAGAAAAAACAGGAAATTAAGCTAAGTGTATATTCTCAACAGAGCCATCTCCTCAGCTTAAATTCCATCTTTCCATGGTAAAGTGGCAAATTATCTCACTCTTGACCAAAATGACTCTTGAAAGTCTCGGTAATCATACACAACATAAGTAATTTCATTTTAGAAACTGCAAGATGAGCATCCACGTATTAAAATCCAATACTGCAAAATCAGATGCAGCTGTAAAATTAGAACTCAAGTAAATAATCTGCTCAGTGTAGCAGATCTGACAGCAAGCATAATTACTTCTCTTGTAATTAATTTTAATTAGACGAGAAGAAAATAGGTAGATCAGTTTAGTAAACAAATCTTAATAAACATAATCAAGAATGACATTGCACCAAAATCTCCTGATAGCACTTTCTTTTCCGCTACTAGGTACTTACACTCATTTATTTTTCTTAAACTATATATATTTAATTGAGTTTCTGCAAGCATAAGAGTGTTCATAAAATATGATTTGTGTTACAGACCTAACTTTTTTTAATTACAATTACAATATGAATTTGCCCATGCCTTAAACAGGTGGATCAGAAATTAAGTTACAGGCTGGTTACATCTTGAAATTAGACAATATTATTGCAATTACACTTTGGAGTTTGACCTGGACAGTCTCACAGAATAGTTGAGATGGGAAGGGATCTTGGGAGATCATCAGGTCCCATGCCCTGCTCAGAGCAGGTTGCTCAGGGCTATGTCAAGCCAGGTTTTGTGTATCTCCAAGGATTAACGCCCCACAAGACCTCTGGGAACTTGTTCCAGCAGATGATAACCAGGGATCCTTTTTCCCTTAAATTAGTCTGTGTTCTCTTTCCTTTTCCCTTCAAATTAGCCCATATCTTGTTCATGGAGCAGATGATTACTTGTGCTCAAACAGTAGATCACTGGGAAAATACAATCCATAGTGAAATGACAGACTGGAGTAGCTCATGAATGAGATGAAAGACTATATCCAGACTGGGTTGGCACAAATCAAAGGTGGGCTTGAAAAAATGAAAGGAAAATGTCTGTCCAGACTGGACTCATTTACTTACAAATGAATGCCAACCCAATCTGGGAGTTTCATTTTTGAGCCCTAGGGAGCTCTGCTTTTCTTACTCAGGTGAGGATAAGTGCATTTGAGAAAATGTATCAATCCTGGTATCAGCTAATACTTTGAGGCAATGTGAAGCTGGATTTATCTTATCATTGAAATTTTGTATTTTTCATGCTTCCAACTACTCATGAGAGTGATGAGGAGTTTGGTTCCAAAGAAAAAGGTGTAAATAAAACTGCAATGGTTCATTGTATTTTCTGTGTCTATTGAGGCTGAAAGCAAAGGTCACTTAGAATGATTTGTGAAAATTGTTGTTCAATTAAAAATTGGCCTCTTGGCCTCATCTTACCTCACACAAACAGCCCAGTGCAACAGAGTGATAAATTCCAGTCCCTGAGAGTCCAGTGCTGGGATTTTAACTGGTGTTATAAATTCCTTAAATTGTTGGCTCTAGACAGCTTTGATTTCCCCCTTCTTTTGCCTCATGAAAGTCACCACATTTTGGAGGACATATGAAATATCTGCAACTCCTGACTCAGCATCTCTAACAGCAAAAGATGAACATCCTTTCCTCAGCCTTGGCATCTCCTTGCTTTACCTCAGATACAAGATGGAACATTTGAGGTGTTCTTTTTGGAAAGCCTGTGGTAGTGGAGCTGTCACTGACTTTTGAGCCTCAACAATATGTGTATCACCTTTTTTACTATGCCCTTGGACAGCAAATGACAATATTTAACCGATCTTAAACCTTCTATGGAAAACAAGTTTGAAAAGGGTTGCACAGAGGGATCATGATCCCTGACCACAACCCCTTCTTCCAGAGTACCTTTTGTGCCATGTTCACCATATAGACCAGTATTGACTAGAAAAGCTGTTTTCCTTTGCTCAGGAGTACACTGAGGTTTTGGGGTTCTTTTTAACTACAGTTTTGTTGACAACCACAGCAGTACGTGTGTCAACCACACTCTGTGACAGCTAATTGAGATTTTTTATTAGCATGATTTTGGATTGTATGCTTCAGTTCTTTTTTACTTGAAATTTATGAGGTTAATTAAATAACTCTGAACACAATTAAAAATTCTAACTTGGGAACATATTAATTGATATTAGCTTGTACATCCCACATAATATTTGTAAAATGCCTATTTATTTGTCAACTGCAGGGAAGTTAACGTAATTTATTTTTCAGATGATAGTTTAATAAACTTTGAGCATGAGAAAAATTTCTGTTTAAATCAGTCATGTTTTGGTTAGGTTTTTAATATAGTGCAATTTATCTTTCTCAACAAAAATTTTCCTGTGTAGGTTTGAAACACAAATCAATTTTTAAAAGATAATACAAAGATGGTTTCAGAAAGACCTAATTTAACCTAGGATATGAGATTTAGAGTTAATTACACACATACAAAAGAAAGATACATGGTTGGAAAAGGCTATTTTTATAAGATATCTGGTTTTCTGCCCTCTCAAGTTTCTTTATGCTCATCACTTAGGTATTTGATTCAGCTCTGGGACAAAAAACATTCCCTGCTTTACAAGTATAAAAGCTTTGGCAGAGTACACACCTCTGCTCATATTCAAGGCAGCTGAATAGAAAAAGGAAAAGGAAAAGGAAGAGGAAAAAAGAATAAAAGAAACAGAAAAAGACAGAAACTGAAAAAAAAGAGAAAAGGAAAAAGAAAAAAGAATAAAAGAAAAAGAAAGAGAAAGAAAAGGAAAAAGAAAAAAGAAAAAAAGAAAAAGAAAGAAAAAGAAAAAGAAAAAGAAAAAGAAAAAGAAAAAGAAAAAGAAAAAGAAAAAGAAAAAGAAAAAGAAAAAGAAAAAGAAAAAGAAAAAGAAAAAGAAAAAGAAAAAGAAAAAGAAAAAGAAAAAGAAAAAGAAAAAGAAAAAGAAAAAGAAAAAGAAAAAGAAAAAGAAAAAGAAAAAGAAAAAGAAAAAGAAAAAGAAAAAGAAAAAGAAAAAAGAGAAAGCTGCAGCAGTCCATTATTTTTTTAATTCTTTCCCACAAAGATCCTTCACCAGCAAAATTAATCTGAAAGAGAGATAATGTATTTCTCTTGCTCTCTTTATTAGACCACAGGATTCAGCTATCATTCAAAACTACAGAGCATCCTATTGGAAGAACAAGCAACCAATCATTTCTTTGATATCAAAAGGAAGTCTTAAGTAATCAATATTTGAAGTCCTGTGAATCTCCTGAAATTAAAAAAACCTGCATGTTTTTCTATTGCGAATCAGAACACCAAGGCATAGCTGACAACAGACGAGTGGCTGGAGATGAGAAGTCTCATTTCAGTTAATATCACTACCCAACCAAAGCAGAGCTATGTAGAACAGCCAAATAAAAGAGTTGTACTGAGATTGCTGCTAGTAGGTATTGAGAAAGAATGTACTAAAACGACCTCCTTTTAGCATTGCTCCTAGTAAATGTTACATACAATATTGAGGCTTTTTAGCACACTGTATGGAAAAGGCTTCTTTAATATTTCACGCATGTGAGAATACAGAATTGTGTCTCCATTTTATATCTCATTCCCAAAACATTGCTGTGAGATTACAAAGAAATACTACAGGTCAGTTTTTATCCACAGGAATAATTTTGTGGTTTATACTTTCTTGTTGATGGCCAAGGCAGATACTGAGAAAAGCCCCTTGGGCAGTCTGTTACCTTCAGATGACATGGAAAATACACACAGAATATTCATAGTCAGCATTTTTTGGCAAAGTCATTTAATTCTTCAAATCAAATTTCCTCATATTGTAGTTTCTTTTCCTTCTTTCTAGTTTTATTTGGGAAATAAAAATATGCTTTCAAGATTAATATCAGAGTATTAAAGTCTTATTTCCTGGAGTTTATTGCTGAAAATGGCCAATCCTTTATTTGAGTAATTTTGAAAATTCAGTTTAATGAAGCCAAGTTCATATAAAGTTCCTTCAGTGTATTTGCTGATCAAAATCTAAAGTTCTTATCATATCAATAGGCATTTAAACAACAGAGGACTCATTTTCCATTTGTTTACTCTGACCCTTTCCACTGCAAATTTTCCTGTAAGTTATTTTTTGCCAGTTTGGTACTGGCCAGGCTAGAACTGGACAAATTCTTCTTGTGTCTTAATTCTAACATTTCCTTAGCTCAAAATCCTTAAATTCATAACCTTGGTGTTTTCTTCTGTCAGTCCTCTTAACTAAAGGTGCAAGCTTTAATTTATATTGTGTGCCGGTGATTTGAGAACTTTTATTCCAGGTACTCATTCCCAGGGAAAGAACCTTTCAGTGGTGGTGATTGTCTTGTGATTGGATATTTCAGGTCCTCCCTCCCCTGAAAGACTCACAGAAAAGGCTCTACACAGGGAGAAGCAAACCCCACTCTGTGTGATTATCCTCTTGTTGCTTCTTTTCCTTCAGCACATGGCATGTGCATGGCTGATAAACACCAACCCATGTGCCTAATTCTTCACAGTCTCATTGCTCTGCTGCTCCCTTTGATGCTCCTCATCCTTCCTCCAACAAAATAAAGCCACCAAAATCATTGCATCCTGGTCTTGTGGTTTGATACAGACCTTCAAAGGTGGAAGAGTCACATGCAAGCTATGGAATATTCTTTTGAACTGCGTTGTACACACAAAGAAGAAAATATTCAACAGCTGGTAAGAACTTGCTTTTCTGGGAAGTTCAGGGGAATGTCACCCTGTTGTAGACTTTTCACAGACTGGAGAGGGGTGAAATCAGATAAAAGATGGCTGGTCAACAACTCCCAGGGAAGAAATCTCGTGTTTCACGAAGATCTGCAAGAGTGGGGAAAATCACCCAGGCACTGTGCAGCAGCACAGGAAGAAGAAAGAGCAGCAGGCCAGAATGTCCTGGGGGAGACCTGTTTATACAGCACTACTGTCCCAGATTTGAAATATCTGTGTGATGGTTTAGCCTGATTCTATTTAAATGTGCTCAACAAAAATAGATTAGTTCTTCTGGTTTCCAGGACAGAACTCTGAGAAACATGATCTACCTGGTATCCCAGCTCATTGCACGGGTATTGGACTAGGTGGTCTTTAAAGCTCATTTCCAACACAAATTATTCTACGATTATTTTTAGGGATTCATTCAGTTATTTGAAATGGGTTTTTTCCACATTTCCCACCAATATTTCACAAAAGACAGTACCTTTCAATCCTGCAAGGTACCATTACCATAGCTCAATTTAGCTTGCATCTGGCACAGCACAGGTTATTTCTGTGAACTGAAGCATCTCTGACAGACGAATGCCCGAAGTGATCCTTTCATTTTTCTCTGTAGGAGATTTTTGAACTATTAATGATTATCACATCTCAGATGCATCTCATGGAGGATAAATTTAAAGCTAAAAGCTCTCCTGATGGTCACAGATGAAGTTCACACCTTTCAATACATCATTTTGTTTGACATGTAAGAAATGTCTTTATTTCAGCCATGACTTATCACTGCTATTTCAATGTAAAATTAAAAAAAATAACCAAACCAAAGATGGCAGTGTTGCTGAAAATAAATCATGCAGCAGTCTTTGCACCTTCAGTGGCCTCTGGGTTGCACGACCCAGTCATTACTTTATAGCCATCATACTTTATCCTTGTTTCTCCTAAAGTGTGGTGCTTGTGCAAAAATCCCTTTCTAGAGCTCTAAGGTCCTGGATGCGTTATAGTATCTTTGAGCATAATTGTCTTTTTTCAGTTCCATGTCATTTCGAAAGGATACTGCATTCTATTTATTCTTCAGGCCTCAACCCATAGTGTATCAACAGGTAAACCCGAAATTCCTTATAGGGCATGGTGTCAATTCGGTCCCAGCAGGAGAGAATATCCCACAATGCAACCTTCACTTTGTGCAGAATATAATATGCAACATGCAGACTCATTAGTACTTTATGAATCTCCATTTCAGTTTATAGTGTGATAAATTTAACCCACCCTTCCTCCTCTAGTACATAAAATAACTTTCTTAAAACTTTTACTGGCCTCTGTGACCAAACAGAAATTGTCATTTTTCTTTATTATTTGTCTCAGTAAAAAGTTTAGAAGCACAAATTATTGGAAAATAAAGTTTCCAAGTTTTTAATGAGACATTTTATGATACGCCAACATATTTTGTTTTCAGAAACTTATTTCACATTTTCAGATCTATGTTTATTACAACAATTTAGTATATTTATAGTCTCATTACTATGCTTATTGTAATACGCAACTTGGCTATATTTCCAATCTTTTAGTATTTTCCATTAAAAAGACACTAACAATACAGAGACACAATTCAAAGTTCATTAAAGTTTGGAGCGGATCAAATCAACCCCAAGTTCAAATATTTTCTTGCTATTATTTCTCAATTCATGAAGGCTCTATTTTCAGTGTGAATAAATCCAACGCCATTTCCCTTCTCTTTTTATTATTCCTTCTTCATCCTGTCCTACTTCTCTCCTCTTGATGAAAAGAGAAAATGTCACTTTTTCCCCACCTCTATGCTGGAAGCAGGCTTCACCTTGCTCAGGGTGAGCCATGGCTGCTCTCCTTACCTCCCCATCTGTGGTCCTGCCTGGCAAACACTGCCTATAAAGTCCCTCATCTGCACATAAAGAAACCAAAGAGTTCAGTGAGTCTCACAGAACTTAACTGAAATGTTTTCATGTGACTTTGAAGTTAAATATTATACAAGCACACTTTCTTATAACTCCATCAAAATTGTCTTTAGCTATATTCCAAGTAATATTTTACTAAGTTTGAAAAAGGAAAATAAACTTTGAGCAATTGCAACATTAATTGAAAATTCAATTTGAGGACTAAATCTCTGTGCTTTTTAATTTATTTCTCAGTAGGCTACAAACTTATATAATTCCTGAAAAGGAATAACACTGTGTAGGAAAAGTGGCTGACAGGTGCAGTCACACTCTTCTTCTATGTACAATAACCGAGAAACAATGTCAGTAATTAAAAACCAGTTTTTGAAAAAGAACACAGACAAGACCTTCTGTTTGTTAAGTTTAAGAAAAATAGTCAGTCTATGATACACAGACTCTTTCTTAATCACTTTTATTTCACATTAAAGCCCATAATAATATATAGTTATCCTTTATAAAATGGAATACAAATGTAAAATGTTTCTTTTTGAGTACTTTTCCTTCTGGAAGAGATAAAAACAGGAGTAGAAGACATTTAACTACCTGAACAGCATTATTGCCATTTGATGATTCATACAAGAGAAATGGCTCAAAGAATTAAATTCATAATTAGAACAAAAAAATTGCCAGCAGAAGGGTCAAAATCCTGGACTGGATCTCAGGAGGAAAGACCTGTATGACTTTAGGCAAAGTGAAGTAGGAGATCTCCTGGGGTTTTCTATTCTCTCCATTTTCCAACTGGCAAGCTCGGATTTGTCATGCAGCTTTTTGCTGCCCTACTAGCCTGATTTATTGTGGTTCTTTTTTCACTGATAGATTCAGAGTGTTCCTGAGGGGGACACAGGCTGTGCCATGGACAAATCCCAGCTCATACAAGGATGCAAGGCACAGTAGCCCCACCTTTTCACTCCCCCTTGTCATACCTTGGCTTTCAGAGGAAAGAAGTGTGGCTACACAAAGCCAAATATTATATAGTGCAGCCATGTTATTTCATGGCCAAATTCCCTGTCGAATGTCAGAAGGCAGAAGCCCAAGGCATTTTTGTCCCCCACTTCCATTGCAAACAGCAATCCATTAAAAGATACAATAAGCTCTGCACTGCTACAGGTTGGGGACTATGTTGATAAAAAGGGGTCAAACTTCCACTCTGGTTTGGATGAAACATGCATTCCTTGATTCCACATACAACTGCTGAATGCACAAATTTATGCTCTTCATGTTATAAGCTGTTTATTCTTTGGGATTTTTGTCCATGTGGAATTGCAACTGATTAAAACCTCGACATCCCTGGAAAACAATTTGCAGTCCTATTTCACAGCTATGAGTAGACAAGAAATCCAGAGTTTCTTCCTCTCCAGTGAACTCCCCTGGATATAAGAATAAGAGCATTAGTCTGTGCTTGTCTGTGCATTCCTCTGTGTGCTCATACACAAAAAATGAAGAGTCACATCACCCGTTACTAACACTCTGCCAAACCTCAGAGCAGAACACAGCCAGCACTGAATAGGAGTTCGAAAAGCTCAGAGCAGCTTTCACAATGGGGTGGGAGAGGAAGCTGAGGAAAAAAAACAATCCTAGAAAGCTGATACAACACAAGAGATCTGTATTAACAGTATTCAATTTTCTTGATCTGAACTGTTGCCAAGATGTTGTTTCAGAGCTGTGGAACACAGCATAGATGAGAGAGCCTTTTTTTCAACAATGGCCCTATGATGGAGAAAAGAGGAGCTAAATTACTCAGTCCAGGAGGGAATAAACAAATTGTTACTGATGGATCCCAGTAGTGAGAGGAAAACTAATGGAAAGTAGCTCATGCATGTTTTCCAACTGACTGCAATTCCTACAGACACAAATTTTCATCTTCTTTTTCATCTAAAATGCATAAACTTGGATGTATGCATTTTACATGTATGTTTGCCTATATATTTTTGATGAAACAACTTAATTTCTTTCCATACTGTGCTTTTTCTTATATTTGGCATCTTGCAAGAGAGCAAGGGGCCACTGCACACTGAGTTATACTGAACTCTTCAGAGAGAGGGAGAAAGAAAAAGGCATGAAGCAGTAACAGGAGAGACCCCCATGATGCCTTGAGTGGCTACCTAGAAACAGAGACTAGACAAGAATTAGGGAATAAAGGCATGTAGAGAAGTGAGGGGCAGACTGCAAGAACAGACCTGTACCCATTCAGCTTGAGTTACCTGTCTGCTACCCCAAGAAGATTTGGTGCTGCTCCTTCACCTGCCAATCTCACAGAAAGCCAACCCAATGAAACAGAAATTTCCAGTGTTGCAGCAGCTGCAGCAAGGCAAGCCTGTAATCTCATCCTGTGGCCAAATTGCTGCTGCACCCACCACAAAGGGCAGAGCAGAAGTATTTATTTGGAAGTGCAAAGAAAGAAGTGGAACCTATCATTTTGGCAGTGAACTATGTGAAACTTGGCATTGCACAGGACCCTGAGACAGGCACTTCCTTAGCAACCCAGAAGAGGCTGTAGGGGTTTCTGCAATGTCCCATTTATGGACAGGGGGAAACAAACAGACCTGCAAGGATCAGAGTGGTCAGCAAAGAGATTTATCATATTTCATCCATTTTAACTATATAAAATGTCTTAAATAATTGTAATGCCCTAATTGATTAATTTATATTCTAAATGAAACAGTGATTTAACACCGGAAGGCCTTTGATGTCCTTTCTATGTTAAAAAAAACCCCAGAGTTTGGGGAAGAAAACCCAATCTTTCTCTGCACATGATTCCGGGTCTGGTGGGGAAAACTTTCAGTAGGGCTTTCAGAGAGGCTGGAAAGAAGCCTGTCATTAACAGGAGATGTCCACAGTGATTTTCCAGTTAAACTACTGGCCACTGCACATTGTGCAGTCCTTTCTTCCGGATAAGATCTGGACAAAAAAAAATGTCCTTGTCTGCTCAGACTGCTTTTGGGTTGAATATTCCAGTTTAAATTGCCTATTGAGATATGGGCTTTTCGCAGCTGCAGGAAATAAATTAGCATCAACAGCATGTCTAGGGATCAATTAATTTTCATCAATGTCAAAAAAAAGCACAATTTGAATAGGATCGGCCAGACTGGATTCAGATTGTGGAGAGACTGACAGATTCATTTTTAAAAAATCTCAAGTGTGCTGCCAAAACCAAATGAAACAGATTCATTTGAGGCCAAGGCAATATTCATCCATGCTGTATCTGCATTCCTGCCAGTGGCTTCACATCAGGGATTTGTTTGGAAGGATTACTTCAGCTTTTTGGGAAGCACTTTATCCCATTCTCCCATTTGGAATTATTGTCTGGAGTTGCTGAAGAGGAGGGAAATCCAGTGTCTGCTGGCACAGCATATCTAATTTAAAGTGTGCAGGAAAAGGAACATCAGTTACAATTTCATTAAACTAAAAGTGAAACAGGGTACTACAGAGAGCACAATGGGTCTGCACATATTTCTATAATTTATTGAAAAGATCCTACCAACTGGAAAAAGAAGCAGCAGCATCCAAATCTCCTGCTAATATTAAAATTATAGTTGACTTCAGGAGACATAGCACAATAGCAAGGAACAATTGACTGGCACAGAGAGATTCCACTGTCCAGACCCAGCATCTGGATTAACAGATGGCAGGTGCTGTGGTATGGACAAGCATCCATGAATTTATTATGCAACAAGGGAGCAAAGCGTAGGCATAAAAGGGTTTGAGTATATTGATCAAGCCACAGATAGAGAATGTTTGTAAGAACCCCCTCAAGGTTTCATCTCATTTTGTAGATGGCTGGAAGGCCCTAGGTGCCAAACTGTCTGTTTGGGTGATGCTGTCGAGTTTGGTTCATGAATAGATGTAAAACATTTTGCAGTCTTTGGAACAAAGCAAGCAGTTTAAATTTGGATTTCGTCCATCGCTTACTCTCTACAGGTTAGAAATGAATTTCTAACAAATATTTTGGTTCACTTCCTTTAGACCTTCGCAGTTTTAAACCGTGTGTTTACACACTTGACTTTCATCATTAAAGCTGATGTGTGTTCCAAAGCCCCATGGACATCTTGCAAGACCACCAAAACTACAGCAGCGGTTTGATGTCCAATTGCAAATCTCAAATCTCATACAGATGTGTCAGGCAAAATATTTTAAAGCAACTTTCAAGGCAAAGTCTACACATTACCACTAATCCAGGTCAAGATCAGGACAGTTAACCACAGTGACAAACTAGGGAAAAATCCCTTTCAGAGAGTCTGCCAGGACTGGAGGTACCATGGTAATAGTAGAATTTAATTACTCCTATGTAGATTTAAATGTCACTGTGGTATTTTTAGACACTCTACAGGAATGTTTCATGGATAAGCTAGTCAGGCAACTCAAGAGGGAGCATCTGGTTTTGACTCTCTTCCCAGTGGCATTTTTGGCTCGTGTCTCAATGTTACCATCAAGGACTACCTCTGTAATAGCCCCTAAAATGTGTTTATATTCAACATTCTTGCAGGAAGCGCAAAGGCCAAAAAAAAATCCTCTGCACTAGTGTTTGGCTTCAAAATGTCAGTTTAGAAGCAGCCAAAAATGCTAACTGAACATAAAGGAATTATTAGGTGCAGAATAGGGAAGGAAAAAAAGGAAATAATGAATATATCACTGTATAAGTCCAAGGTGTCTCAGCACCTCACATACTGTGTGCAGTTCTGGCATCTCATCTTAAAAATTGTAGCATTGGGAGAGAAAAATGAAGGCTAATAAAGGTGACCTACGGTCTGAAACAATTTGCATGCAAAGGGAGATGAAAAGGTTAGGACTTTTCAGCCTGGAAAACCAATTTCAGAGGAACATAATACTGAACTGTATAATCAGTAGCACAGACAGGATGAATAAGAAACTCTTATTCCTTTTTTTTTTCTTTCATAATACCAAAAATAGATTACATCAAATGAAATTATCATCCAGCATTTTGGAACAACACAAAAGGGAATGTATCTCCTCATAACCTGTAATTAAGCCGTATAACCTATTACAGAAGGGCAATAGTCATGCAAAAAGGCATCATTCAAATGAATGGGGGAAAATCATTAAAGACAATTAAACACAAAGGTACTGCCTCTGGCTGGAGATATCCCTGAGCAGCACGTTGCTGTAAGCTGCAGAAGGATACCCAGGGAGTACTTTTCCACCTTTGTGCTGTTTTTATGCCAGGCATCCACTGCTGGCCACCACGACAGCATGGTAGGCTACCTTAGATCTTTGGTCTGATCCAGGGCAGACATGTTTCTTGTGCACTCCCTAAACTGTGCTGGACATGCTTAGGATATTAACTTTTTCATTGTATTATACCCACCACTCTTTGTGCCAACAGCAAAACCTGAAAAAACTTATAAACCCTAAAATGTTTAGGAAATCAGGCAGCTTTGATTACTTGCAAAACTGTTTGCATTTATTTTGAGCCAGGATCAGATTGGACTGTACTTTTCCTGACCTCACTTACAAAACCCATAAAACGTTAATCAACCTGATTGACCCAAAAGGACTGTCCCCCCCCAAAAAAACCCCAAACTGTTGGGAAATCATTGTGCTTATGGAGCAGCTCTCAACAGCAGTCCTTGCTGGCCAGCTTACACACAGATTGTTTATAAACTATTCTGGCAACTGGAGTCTAACTGAGATTTTCCTTCCCCGAGGAAAGAAGCCAGCCAGCTTTGTGCCTGCTTTGTGCAGTTAAGAATTCCAGAATGAATATGCATGTACACTTCAGTTTTCTTCCAGCCTCATTTATGGTAAGTTTTAGTGCATTCTGTCATTTTCTTAGGGTGACTGGGTAGGATGCATTAATCTGGCATTATGCAGATGAGTGTCTATTATAACAGATCTTTCATGTGTGCATCCTCAGGTTGTGGATAAACAGAATGATACAGAAATAGTCTCCCATCATGCATTAAATAACATGAAAAGCAGATTAGGAAGATATCTGTGTTATTTTAGATGTAGTTAATCCTGTTTTACAGCAGAAAATGAGTAGATATCCTCCTCAAGCCCCCTTAGCATTGATTTCTACAGCTTCATTAAATATAATAGGAAAATAAATTAGGATATTTTAATGAAACGAAGAATTTTCGTTTTGCCTGGAGGACAGGTGTTGATAGTGCTTATTAAAAAAAAACAACTTAGTTTTATCTCAAAGAGTACTTTGATGGGGAAATATGACCAATAGAAACTCTTCTACTAACACCAAGGAAAAAAAAAGAGTGTTTTAAAACATTACTCTAATATTTTCCTCTATAACTGCATCTCATACATTTCAAAATTAGGAGACAAAAAATAAGAGATGGTTTTCTATCTCTGGGATATGACATTTCTTCAGGAATAACATTTAATTTCTCCATCCCTGACCTGTATATAAAGATGAGACGTCGGTCATTTGGATGTATTTTTTACTTGTAGCACAAGGCGAAGTCAAAAATCTCTAACACATGCAGCTCCTAATGAAAGAGGGCCCTGATAAAATTCAGAGCCTCTAGGTGCTACTGCATGCAATAACAGGTCAAATAAATACAAATAAACTCCTGTGTCCTCACTTTCAGAATATTTATACCTCCACCTACATGTACAGCATGTTCTCCTACTACAGTGACCAAAATGTAATGCACACCTGAGACAACTGAATAAGTGTGATACTCAAAGCAGTGATTGCAGCTTCCTGAAATTAGCTCCACTTCATTCCTTTCATTCCAAACCTTGCAGACCAGTCCCAGTGCATTGTTGCTCTTTATAGCACAGTATCTGATAAGACCATTTGAATATGTCTGCCTAGATCTTTCCTGGCTGTCTTCCCAGCACCCAGATGACTCAAGAACTGACAGATGCAGGGCATAACCTTTGTTCCAAAAACTGGTTATGCACATCTCTGAGACTGAAAAAGGAGAAAGAAAAAAACCCCACACTTTTAAAGCATTACACTTGATTGTTGAAGTGCGAGTCTAAAAATGATAGGATAAAAGAGAGCACAGGGATTTGGAAAGGAAAAAAATGAGGACAAGAGAACAAACCTCAGGCAGCAAAGAATCCAACACATGGACCATGCTGTTACTTTATTGATGCTTAATGCAGATTTACCAACTTTGCCCATATTTCCCTGCTGCTCAGTTTTGTCTGCCCTGCCAGCAAGCCTTGAGCCTGCTGTGATAAACTGGGTAAGAAGAGCACAGTCAGGAGAATGTTATCCACAAGGTATTGACTGGCTGGGACAGAAGGGGCTTTGCCACCCTCCCCCAGAACTCCCTGACCACCCCACCTCCAGTTCACAGTGTGCAGGTGGTCCTGCAAAACACAAAGGATCACCTGGGAGATGGAAAATTTGGATTAATGCTGTCTCCTCCATTCTTACTCATTGAAATTTATCTTCACAATGGGGCTGTGCAACCAGGTTCTCCCCTATCCACAGTGTGAAGAGGAGCCCACTATGAAGTAAAACATTCCCCAGGATCTGTGTGGGGAATCTCCACAGAGATAATTGATAGTCAGGTGTGTTAAAAACTTCATCTCAGTTCCCTCTGTTCCTGCTGTCTCCTCCACTGCACCAAAACCTGTTCAGAGCATCACAGAGGACAGATGTCACTGTACATGAGAGCAGCTACACCAGCACATCCTCCTTTCTCTTGGACACTGCTCTGTTGCAGCAGAGTACAGTCTAACCCCACAACTTGTGCTGGGCACAGCGTTCAAAAGCACCCCTCAGTCGAATGCACCCCAGCAAGGATCTCTAACAGATCTCTGGGAGTATCATCCCATTCCTGTCAGATCAAGCACTGTGTGGCTGTGACACCAAGCAAAACTTCTCCTCAGACTGTGGCTCAGGCAGAGATTTTACCTGAGGGCTACAATACTGGCCAACACCAGCTGCCACCCTGTGTAGGTGGGACAGACACCAACACCTCCAGCTGCAGGAAGAAACAAATTGAGGCCAGACTGATGAAATGAACAGGGCTTTGTTAACAAGGTCAGGATGCGGGTGAGGCCTGTCCTACTACACAACCAAAAAAAAAGCCTAAGGAGCCACTGTTATCTGCAGTCCTTGGCTCTCTCGAGACATAAAGCAAAGCTCATGGCCATACAGTAGTTTTAGTGTGACATTTCTCAAGTCATTTAGTGAGCTCTAGGTTATGGGCCTGGATTTTCAAAACCAGCAGTTCCACACCCACCTCACCAAAATGAGTGAAGGTTTGTGATGTCTCAGTGAGAATAATTTTCATCATGTGTATGTATGTGTGTGTGTGTGATGGTTGTTTTCCTTTCCTCGGGCGATTTGCTGCTCCCTTGAACTCTGTCTAGGTTAGGGAGGGAGTCTCCATCACAGCCCTTACTTCTTTTATTCCAATATCTCTTACAGGCAAAGAACTGCTAGCACACTCATTTTACCAATGTAAAGATAGCACTTTTCCTCTAGATGTCTCAGAAAAAGATATTTACTTTAAATTATCCTACAGGACCAAATAGATGCTCTGCTTTTCAGTTTCCAAAAATGACGCTAGGATGAAAAAAACACGCTACTGGAAGAAAATGCAAACAAAATTGCAATAAAATGCGGGTCTCAGGTTTTAAAGCACGCAGTTAGCTCTTTCCTGTGTGCTCTCCAGGTGTGCTTTGCCGGGTTTGTTTGCCGGGAGCTGTCTGACAGGAGCAGGCTCGGCCGTGCCGTTCCAGCAAGGGGACACGCGGTGGCAGTGTGGCCTCTCGCTCCTCCAAGGGCTTCTCCTGAGTTGGAGGAGTTGGTTCCCTTTCCCTCGGCGGGATCAAGCAAATCCAACCAGAGGGAATAGGACACGTGTAGGAAAAAAATCCTGATCTTCCTGACTAGCCTGCACTTACACACAACACCTTCAGCCATGGGATCCGAAATAAAAAGGGGGCAAAAACCAAACCCTGAGTGAATGAGACTTCGTTTTCTGTGTGCTCCTAGAGATTCACACACGTTATTTATGGGTTTATTTAAGATGCTGTTTCACATTTAACCTGAACACCTCAGTGTTCATACTTATACCCGTTTTTCCTGCAGCTGAAAATCCTCTGTTTCCAGGGTACAAACGCAGCTGGTTCCAAAAGTCCTAACACAGAGAGAGAGGGATGGGGAAGGAAAAAAAGAGTGAAAGAACCAATCTCCACAACTTTCATATAAATTTCATTTGTGGGAAACCTCTTATGGAGAAAGGTTGTGTGGTTTAGGCCAAGCACATCTGGTAAGAATAAGAAACAAGACTTAAAGAAAAAATCTGGTTTCCTGATCTGCTTGACTCCATCAGACACTGGGCTGAAAACAAATGTTTTTATACGGCGTTTCACATCCTTTAATCAGCAGATGCACCATAATTAATTCTCTTTGTCAAAAATCTAATGAGTAAACATCCATCACAAGTTGCAATCTTTTAGAGATAATCCCAGCTATGTCGCTTTCCATCTGCAAACAACACCGCGAAAGTATTTTGCTCTCAAATGACTTTGGGGCTTTTTTTTTTCATTCAGTTGAGATGGGATATTAATCCAAAATAAATCAACTTCAAGGAATTGCTGTTGATGGGGCAATCAGTTACATGATATTTGCTTATTTTCTTCAACTAAGAAAAAAATTCATTTCTTTTTCAGATCTTGGCTAAGCATTTTCTGAATTGCTGTGCAAGCAAAATTCTTTCTTTCTCCCCTCTCCCCCTGCCCCCAGCTTTCCAGTCAGCATTCCTAGTTACAAGGAGAGAAATCCATCTCAGAAATCTAATTAAAGATTTTTAAAGCCCAGAGCAAACTGCTATTTCTTTTGCCACAGATCTCACAAGCACAAATAAATGTACATATTTGCTAAATAAAGTTAATAACAATTGAACAGTTCCTCCAACAGAGGCAATGCCAATGTGCCAAGAACTTCTAAACCTCTATATGGTATCAGTGGCATCTGAGGACATCCTCTAAAAGAGTATTTTCTAAATATTAAGTCCATTTCAGGCACATTTTTTGTGTTAAACCAAATTGGTTTTGACTAGAGAAACTATCCAGAATTCGTGTTTGTGCTGGAGTTTGGGAAAGGAGAAGAGGGCAGGGGAAAGGAGGAGGGGAGGAAATGTTTCACATTTTTTAGACTATTTCTAATCTCCTCACTCATACTGCCTGAGAATGAAGTATCTATTGTTTACTGGAAATGCTTTTGTGACTGTATGTCAGCAAAAGGGTCTAACATAGCTTCTGACATAGTTTACATTCCTTTCTAGCTGTGATGTGTCTTCCCCATTGTTTTTCCTGCCCTATCCTGTCCGTTCTTTCATTTTTTTTTACCCTTGCACTTTTCTGTTACAATTATTTCCTGCCCATCCTAATTCTGTCAATATTCATCAGGAGTGTATGATTGACCGATGATGGGAACACAGCTTTATTAATAGGTCAGGGTGCAAGTTAGTCCTGTCCTACTGCACAACAAAAAAAGCTGTATGCCTGAGGAACCACTGTTATCTCCAGTTCTGCCACATACCTACAATTCCCTCCTCTGCCCAAATTCCTGCTCCTCTTTCCCAGCTGGCTCCCCCCATCTCCAACCGTTCTGCTTCGATATATAACTTTTCCCCATTTATAAGGCAAGAAGGAGTGTGTCACTCACTTTCCCTCAGCCAGTGAAAGTATTCTCATGTGTCACTAACATGACCTCTACTGTGGCTGCCACATTAGAACAAAGGGGAGTGACATTATTGAGTCCAAGCGATGAGAAGGACCAGAGCTCCCTCCCCCTTTTAGAGAAAAAAAACCAGAAGGGAGACAAAGAGTAAAAAAAATCAGAGTAAAAGGATTCTGGACTCTTGTGGAGCCAGTTCCTCCTCCCCATCCTGAGTTTTGTGAGAAGGTGCCCAGTTTCTTATGTTACAGGGTACCCTAAGACAAGGATCATCCCAGTTTCTCCCTAGCCATCTCTACCCTCACTGGTGTCTGAACTTTGGTAAAAAACAAGCTTCGACAGCTCACTTTGAGTCCCAGAATGTCTCCGAAATAGCAACAGGTGAAGTTGAAAGCCACATTAGTTTTCATTTGCTTTTAAGAATCAGCGGGTTTTCTGTGAAAATACCTAAGTGTAGTTTGGCGGAGGTTTGGTGGGGTTTTTTTTTGGTGTTTTTTTTTTTTTTTTTTTTAAATCATGCTCCTCTGGATCGCCTACTTCTTTTTCTAAAGCCTGTGTTTTCCTTTCCCCAAAACACTGCATGTTCCCTTGTTCCTCCTCCTTTCAACCCACCGTGAGCAGAGCATTTTTTCGAACAGTAACTCCAAGCTGTGTCCTGAGACAGTGTGAGAACTCCAGCCTTCCCCCAGCTGTACTTCAGCGGGCAAGAACCCGCTCACGACAGCAGGGGCAGAGCCGGTCGGGGTTTTTCCAGCCTTTAATTGAGCAATTCCCTCATCACCTCTTTACAGCGAAAGGGAGAGAAGGCGGCTGCAACTCATCTCTCTGCAATCCCTTAGGGCAGTCTGGAAAAACCCCAGACAGCAGGAAAATCTCCCAAACCAGCAGCCCTGTAGCCGCTCCCGGAACACAGCCGCTCCTGAAAGTTTGATCTTCACAGCACGGACCGCAGCACTTAGAGCATCTTCTACTTCCAGGTTGAAACTGCGTACAAACGTGTGAAAGTGCAAAAATATAGATTCACCTTACATATATCGTGATGCAAAGCATCCGTGAGGGAGGGCACAGGACAGTGCATATTTCTGTGTTTAAAACGCGTGAGTGTGTTTGCTCACGAGGGGGTACGTGTGCCACGGGAACGCCGGCGGGTGCGACACAAACACGTACACAAATACAAACGCACAATCCCGGTCCCGGGAGCTCGGCCCCGGGAGCTCAGCCCCAGCCGATACGGGACTTCCCCGGTGGAAGGACGAGGACAGGCGGCGGCTCCCCGCGGGCGAGGGCTGGGCTGGCCTGTGCTGGGCGGGGCAGCCCCGCCGGACCCTTCACCCCAGCGGGCAGGGCAGGGGAGGGGAATAGCGGCGAGGGGCCGGGCAGGGGAGGGCAGGGCCGGTCCCCGCGGAGCGGTGCCGCGGGCGGAGCGGGGCGGAGCGGGGCGGGCAGGGGGCCGTGCCTGGCACCTGTGCGGCGGGCGGGGCGCGGCCCCGGCGCTGGGCGAGGCTGGGCCGCGGCGCTGGGGAAGCGGTGGAGGCGCAACAGGTCCGCGGAGCTGAGCTGAGCCCATCCGAGCCCAGCCCGGCCGTGCCCATGGCCGGCCGCGTGCCCGAGCAGGGCTACATCCGCACAGTGCTGGGCCAGCAGATCTTGGGCGAGCTGGACAGCTCCAGCCTGGCGCTGCCCTCCGAGGACCGGCTCAAGCTCTCGGGTGACCGCGCCGGGGAGGAGAAGGCGCTGCGGATCCACCGGCAGGTCCAGCAGACGCTGGCCAGGAAGAGCCGGGGCTCGCTGTACAATGGTGAGTGCCCGGCCCTGCGATGCTCTCCGGCGGCGGGAGCACGGGAAGGGACCCGGGACACGGCTCCGGGATGGGACCCCAGCTGGCCCCGTGTCCGCGGATTCCCGGCCCTGGGGCGTGCGGACTGCTCGGGCGGAAAATCGTGGCTCTGTCTCTTCTTCTTTTACTCTTTTCCCACCCCAGCCCGTCAGAAGTTTCTCCCTCCCAACCTCCCCCGTAACTGGGTGCGTGGCGGGGCCGCTCCCGGCTCTCGGCGGCCCGAGAGGGGAACCGAGCCGAAATTGCCCTAATCCAACAGCTGCTTCATGTGCTTATTTTAATGCCTTTAGCTTTGCCCACTGGTCCTGTTTGCGAAGTAAAATGAGAAGAATAGTAGTAAATGTTTTATCTTGTTTAACCGTGAAATTAAAAAAAAAAAAAACCAAAAAAAAACCCCTAAAAGGAAGTTTGGAAAAGTAACTCTAGGAAAGGCATGAATGGGAAGCACAGGACGATAATGCTATCAGACATTATTTACCCAGTTCTTTGACATGCGTGATACAAATTGACGTCAATCATTCCTCGCTTCCAAGATCTTGTAGCCAGAAGGCCAGATCCGTCAGGAGATCTGCAGTCACACCTTGTGCCCCAAGCAGAGCCCAGCCACAGCATCAGGCACCCACAAGACAACTGCCGGGTGCCGAGGATTAAAGGCAAGATGCTCGAGGGGTTTAGTCTTAACTATTCATGAAAACTTTCTATACCATGAAACTTTAATTTTGTTTTTAAATGGGATGATATGACTGACTTACAGGCTACATGCCCTGTTGCTCCATTGTCCTTAAAGAAGCTGTCACCTTTCATTTGCTAAAAGCTGTGAGACAAAAGTCTTTATAACCGTACTTCACTTACCTGTTTTGTCAGGCAGGCGAATATTTTCTTGTTCTTTGTCTGGCCTCTATTTAAAAAAACAGCTCATGGCAAAAAATACATACAGTGCAGACATAGACATACTCTGCTTGTGGAAGTCAGGTGTACAAATCATATGAACAGGTGTGCAACATGCAGATAAACATGCCAGTCCTTAGCTTGGCTGCTGTCGTGTGAATACTGTTTCTAAACACTTCCAGAGTAACTTAATTTCTTTTTCTCTCGGCAGAGAGCCTGCAAAAAGCTTTTTAAGCAATAGTTTATAAATGATATGGTGTCATGAACCTGAGCTCATGTCTCTAAACCATGCATAAAACACTATGAAAACAGAGTTCCCATGCTCTCAAGTCCTCTTGGCTTCTCTGGAATACATTAACAGACCTGATGTATTTGGGGATAGTTATCTTGGTTTGCTTTGTTTTTCTAAAGGTTGAGTATTTGATGCCCTTGCATTTCTGAGACACCAAAAATTTTAAACGTCAAGATCAGGAGTGGAATATGGCATGTCTGTAACAGGTCTTGTTCATGCATAGAATGAACTTTTCTTCTTTCAAACGTATCCTTATGGCCAAGTTGCTGTACACTTTTTAGTCTCACTGCAAAACTCAGAAAAAAGTAATTGAAACTGGAATGCATTCCATGAATTTATAGATATATATAGTACATGTCTGTCTGTCTATATCTTAAATATGTATATAATGTGAATCATAGACAATCTTGCATTTAACATGTTGACTTTCCTGAAAAATATACGTATACTTGCATGTGTGCCCCAATGTTCTATATAGACTTGCTCAAAAATGGACCATGCTTTGAGAAACATTTGAATTCTTATGTGTAGGGAACTTTTAAAAAATATGCCCTCTTTTACATGCAAAAGCATCACTTTCCATGAATTCTAGCCCATTTCTGGCTGCATTCATCAAGGGTCCTGTATTGTTTGCAGTTGCAGGGGAGGCTTACAAAGATTTAGAGGGAGCAGGAGCAGTCCCCTGTGATATAACTGTCCTATCTGGAGGAGTATTTCAGACTCTGCTCAGCAAGGTACTTAGTTGCATACCTAACCACAGTATTCACATGCACACCTAAAATTAGCCAAGCACATAACCACTGGGTATGAAAAATCAGGGGTAGGAAAGGTCTTGCCCGGTGTCATCAGTGCACAGTCATTTTCTACTGACTGTACTGGAAACTTGGAGGCCTCAAGAAGCAGTTTGTCAAGCAGCATAATTTCTCCTTAGAGTTTCAAATTAAACATGTCTGGTTAGCCTTCAGCACTACTTTTAAATGGAAAAACTTTTTTTTGCCTCCTACCCCCATACTGTTTGCTGCTTCATGCCCTTTTCTCCCTTTTGGAAGGTATGTTTCTTTTTGATAATAGAAATTCAGTGATCTTCAGATTTGAGGATTCCACCTGCTGCCAAAGGATTGAAGTTACCTATGTCCTCAGCTCTTTTCAAGATGTTGTCAAGCATTGTTAATAGCTTTTCAAGCACTTAAACAACAGCTGCAACTTGTCCAGTTTATCCATTGCTGAGCCTTTATAAATTAAAGTTAAAAGTTTTGAATAACTAAAGCAGTCATATCAAATTTCTGGATGCTATTTAAGGGTGGAAATGCAATGGTAGGTAGTTCCAGCTTTTCAAAGAAAAAGTGGCATTCAGAATCGTATATTTTAATGACTGGTGTTTTGCTGCACATGGTGTTTTTATTTTATGTACATTTTGGGAATCTTTTAAACTTTATTCTGTTTATAAGTCCACTTCCCTCTGATCTTGTTCCTTTTGGGTTTTGATTGGCTTTTTAAGGCGTCCTCACCAGATTCTCATTGTAAAAAAGGAGGGCAGAATTGAGTAATGTATCATGCAAAACCAAATGGCCTGATTTCCAAATAAACAGCATCAGATACAAGACAGTTGAAATCAGAGCCTTATTTATTCCTTGCACTTATTAATTTCTAAAATTCTTAGTATTATCTTGTTACACTTGCTTTTAGAAACTCAGGGCACTTTTCTGTCCTTAGCCTTCTATTTTGCAGAATGCTGACGTGTTAACTGCTTCATAGTAGTTTTCTGTTCATATATTTCTGGGATAAGGAAGTAGAAAAAGTATCCGTGTTGACTTTCCATTTTTGTTGGTTTTGTTACATTCCTCACCTCTGCTTCCTGAGCCAGAAGAAATCTGTTTTTTAAATTTGAACCCTTGTGTAAATGTCCTGACCAGCACAAAATGTTAGAAAAACTCCTCTGGGACCAGGCATGTGCTGGCAGAGTGATGAAGGAGCACAATCAAAAGGAAGGCTCTTTGATCTCGAGATGAAGTGATTCAGCGATGGTTTTGATATGCCATTATTAAATGTCATCATCTCAGTCCATCCTGAGTGCTGAAGTATAAAAAAGGATGCCAGTCCAGGAGTGCTGAGGAGTCCCCTCGGGGGATGTGAGCACCCAGGTGCCCTGAGCAGGAGGGGACAGTGAGCACTCAGCAGGGGAGCACTGAGGTGTGTGACAGTCCCTCAGTCCTTAATACTCATGTGTACAGGCACACCTACATTGTTGACTGCAGCGAGAGGTTTTTAAAGCCAAAATTTGGCTTTCGTGGTATCCATTCAAATACAAAGGCACTGAAAAAGACTCACAACAGGGAGTTACCACTGTACATGATTCAAGGGGAATTTGATACACCCAGCTCCTTAGTGGAGGATAATTGTCTTTTTCATCTGTTGTATATCTTAGACATGTCTCTTGTCATTGCTGTTCTTGAAAGCAAAGCAAACATTAGGTTGGTCTGTCTGCAGCCATAGGCAGTGATTGCTGGGGAGAAATTTCCAAGGCCTTGGGAGGTGTTGGGCTTGTCACATCCAGGGGAACAAAGGGGCTTTGAGAAGAGCCTCTGTGAAGACAGATGGGATTTCTGCTCCGTCATTTGCACAGCCTGCTGCCTCCCGATACTGTAATTATTTTTTCCGGTCTCAGAATTTTCTTGTAACTGTTGCAATATCAGGTGACTTCTGCATAGCTTTTATTTTAGGTGTGGAGAAGAGCAGAGGGGTTCAGTTTACCTCCTCCCCTGACCATATCCAAGGCGTTCCTGAGCTGCTTTAGTTCATATTGACAGGGGAGAGGGAACTGATAAACAGTTCCACTCAATTACCCACACATGGGTGTCTGGTGCTGTCTGAGATGCCTGAGTTTTCCAAAATACCCTTATGGGTTGACAGACATGATGCAGGGCCTGCAGGAAACCCATTTTTTCTTGACTGGCTACTGGAAATCAAGTGTGGTGTCCTACGGCCTCTGAAACAGTGTTTGTCCCCTGTGGATAAGTAACTGAATCATGTGTGTATTTCCTGAGGAGAGAAGTTTTGTGAGACTTAAAACACTGGGAATCACGGGCAGAAAGTGTTAGTCCTAACAGTAAATGAGATCATAATATAAATTAAAAAATAATAATTAATATATTAAAAAAGGAAAATCAGTGCATGGAGTATGTAAGGTTTTTGCAGTATGATAAAAATAAGCTGAAGGAAGCCTCGCTGGCAGAAGCAAGTTCTGCCCTGGTCACATATTCTGCATCTCATAACTGATGGAAAGGCCCAGCATTTCAGCTACCACTTTTTCCTTTAACACACTGACTTTTGGCACAAGTAACCAGTGCACAGTAAAAAGACATACCTTTTCTGTCTGCCTAATAAATCTAGAGGTAAAAGGCCAGCAAAATAATTTACTGATGTGATAAGAGCGAGCAAGAGATAACTGCAAAGTGAAATTCCATAGGTTGACGTATACTGTGTTTGTCTCTGAAACAGAAAAATTTTTACCAATGGATAGTTCCGCCAGGAGACTGAAGGTGAAAAACGAGCACTGCTTGAAAGATAACTGCATGGTACAGTTTTTGATGGACTGTATTTTGTTTTTGCAAGGAGGGAACTGCTCAATAGGTAGTTTATCCTCCCCTCGTTAACGGATGGCCTTGTTATTTATAACTTATCCTCTTTTTTTGCATTTTTATTTTTAGTAAAGACAAGTTTAGAGTTACCTAAAACATACAAAATTACTTGCTCAAAAGATCCTTTTGCCCTAAGTAGATAAATAACTAAAAGAGAGTACTTTCTCACTAAATACAGTAAAAAGGAAAAAAAATACTAACTGTAAAGAAACAGAAATCTATGGGTCTTTATACTTCAAGATTGATTATATGAAAGTCCTTTAAAATGTAGCAATGCAGAAAGTGAATCTTTAAAAAGCCAGCACAGGTGATAGCTAAGATGGACTCTTACTGGGCACCTGAAATAGTACATTGGTAAGGGAATTACGTGACACAAAGGAGACATCCCTACAAATTTGTAGATTTTGGATGTTGGTGCACTTTGCTGGGAATTTTTTGGAGTACAAGAGAACACTCTCCTCTTTCCTCTTTCTCATGTACTCAGGTAACCCTTGGCCTATGGTAACCTTGTAATGTCAGGAAGGAATTATTACAATCCAAATCATGAGTTTGACCAAGCTGCGCCATTCCACTCTCATGACGCAAAGTTACTGGGAATGCGTCTTAACAAATCCCCTCATACGTGTTTAAATCTGCCAAAATGAGAGAATTGGAAAGTATGATTATACATGTATTGCAAAGTATGATTGAATTAGTCCTCAAATTATGGGTCTGCCATTATATTGTATTGTATTTTACTGTATTATGGGATACACAAATTTGGTCTTCAAGCAGTTTGGGCAAGTTAGTGATTGGTTCTTGAGATTTCTTTGCTGTAGTATCTCAGGTAATATCTGCTTGTTTGAAAATTGATGGCCAGTTAACTTCTTTATTGACCACTGTTACCTGTTCAGCCTAAACTTCTGCAGCACACACGGGCATAAATAATCACATTTATGATTATTTTGAGGTCTTGCTTTCAACTTCTATTTCACCTCTTTAAACCTGTGTTGATTATATTCCTAAATGCAGATTCTCATAATAACACAGGAATCTCATAAATAATTATTTCATTAGTATCTGTTGCTTTTAAAATTTTTGTTAATAGAAGCACTCATTCTTTGAAAATGCATTCTATTAATGAAAAAACGGAACAGCCTGAAGGGTTTGTTGGCTTGTTTGGGGTTCTAATGGAAGAAATAATCACAATATGCTGCTCTATTTTTGGAGCTGGGTCATGGAAGAAAAGAATCAGAGCAGATACACTGTAGGTCTTTGACATTATTTGTAGGATTAGTGAACCTTTCAGGTGCAGGTTGAAGTGTCACTGGACAACCCAACTTTGCTGCACCATCAGCCATAGAGTTTGTTCACAGACTCTTTGTGCTGTTGGGTGGAGCACTGAGGAGATTAGTGAAGCATTATTTGCTCCAATACATTGTCATTAAATTAGCACCTAAGGGAGGAGAAACAGCAGCAGTTGAGGTAGACAGCTGTGAAATAAAGAGTCTCTACTTGGTGTGTGCTGTTTGTTTGCAATTGTACATGGTGCTATCTGCATCTTTAGGGTGCACATCAGTAACAGAGATAGAGGCATCAACCCCTGTTTCTCAGCTCCAATCTACAGCTGCAATATTTTCATCTCTTGTATACTTTGCATGTTATTTATAGTCAGCCAGCGTAAACCATGCATTTATATATTTGAATGTACATTCAAAGCGGTTACAGTGAAAAGTGAGTTTCTTAGTTCAGTGACACCATTTCTCAGCACTTAATCTGCTGTCATTATCTGGGATATTTAAAATATCAGTTTGCTTTGCTGAAACATTTTTCATAGCTGCACAAGTGACTAGACTCCTAAAAGCTAAAAATAACTCTTAAGTAAAGTATATAGGGAACTGAAAAACATGGCTTGTATCCTCAGGAAAATGCAAATATCCCTCCATCATTTCCCTGTTCAATTTTCAGCTTGTATATATTAATGGCAGTGCTGACTGCTACCTTTCCCTAGTACTGTGTATTGTCCTCTATAACAATACCGTGTTTTGTTAAGATCTAATATTAGTTTTTGGTTCCAGGCAGCCTGCACCGTGCATCCAGTGTACCAGAGCGTGTCTATAACATGGGGATCACTGAGAATGATTTTGCATCAAGGTCTCCCTACAGTTTCTCATATTACCAGGCAAACCAGGTGAGGAAAAGACAATGAATAGAAAGAAATATAGTATCACATGCATAGTTTATTCATTTTGTTACCACAAATAATAGCATTTAGATGGTGTTAAAAGGTTTGTTTCCATGTTTGTTTTCTTCTGAAAGTCTGATTTTTAGAAAATGAGTGTTTTACAATGAAATCTCTTAATGTTTTCCCCTCCTTGCAGTGACTTCAGAGCCCAGTAGACAACTTCAGGTCAGCCATGCAGATGGGCTGTTTGTAATCCTGTTGGGCTTGTGAGAATTGACATCAGGGTAGAAAATGAAAAATCATATTAATATATCATTAAGGCAAAGGCTGTGACGAGTCAGATCTTCATCCATCTCACCAGGCAGCAGCTCAATCAGCACACCAGGACCTCAGGGTGGCCAGAGTCCATGCTGCCCAGGCAAACAGAATTAAGCATCCATAACCAAAGGAAAACAGATTGCTTTAGTTTCACAAAGACTTTAGTTTTCACAAGGTAGAGTGGTTCCTTATCATTTAAAATACTCCTGTTGTAACCTGTTTTATCATTATGAGAATCCCAGCAGTACAGTCCTTGCAATACAACGGTGTTTCAAAACCATCTAATCATAAATTCTCTTGTTATTTTGACCAGCTTTTCTTGGGGTCATGACCTGAATGCTAAGATAAATAATTGCTTTTCTGCAGGGTTTGTGACACAGCTCATAACTGGTATGAACCTATTTGAAGGAGCAACTGGGAAATCAACACAGCTCAATAGCAACACTCCTGCATGATCGATCAGTTTAGTAAACTGAAAACAATTTGGCTTGAGAACAGAAACATTTATTTAGTAAATAACTGTGTATGGAGGGGGCAATTCTTTCTTAATTTTAGATTACTCAGCCATGGTTTTTTGTCATTGAAATAAATAGCCCAGCTTCTGAATGGTCAGTGAAGCAGCTCGGGTTCTGTATGGGGAGAGTTAGAAGCACTTACTTAAATACATTTCTTTCTCTGTCCTCCCATTCTTTATCTCACCTCTCCTACAGTCCATAATATTTGACATGAATCCATTCCTTCCAGAAGAGAGCAACAAAAGGAAAACTGGAGGTGACACGGGAATCACAAGAAATAATACCATTTTCCAGGGAGGGGGTGGGGGGAAAAGAGAGACTGAGTGTCCTGTGTGAAAGCTGGGAAAAGCCACAAGGTCTAGTACTTCACAAAAACATTAATTATCCCCAAACAAAAGATAAAGATATCCTTGCATAACTTCTGTAGAATAAACTTATATCCAAAGTTCTTTGCCAGAGCCTGCTAGTTTCCATAACCTTTACTCCTTTTGTGAGTCATCTATCATCCTCAGGATCTCCTCAACAGTGAAATGAAGGGAATTCAGTCTGGCATCTCTCTGCTAAGCACTGTTCCTTCAATTAAAAGCTTGTGTAAACTTCTCTGTTTACCTTAAAAATGCCTTTAATATTTCTAAACTTTAACACCATATGGAAATGGAAAATATGGGGCTTTGGTTTATGGGTGTATGCCCCTATGCTTACTTATTTTTTAAAAAATGGTCCATGATTCCTCTGTTTCAAGGCCAGATAGTGTCCCAAGCTGATTTAGTTCTGGAAGGTTTTGAATGGAGTATGGAGTCCAATACAGAGAACAAGAAAAAGATATAAAAATTGAGAGACCTCAAACAGCACCTAAAAGTAAGAATCTTGAAGATACATCCTACAAAGAAAGGTTGATGCCAGTGGATTTGTTGAGTTTAGAAAAAAGAAAATTATAACACAAGACGATGATCCATTGCAGTCTATGCCCATTAGGTACAGGAAAAAAAGGAAATCATCTAAAATTTCAAATGTAGAATTAGGGAAGTCAGTGGGATGGTGAACTGGTAATTTTTATTTTCTTGGAATGTTATCCCATCTCCTTAATTTTTAAGAGGCTAGACAAATGGGGAAGGGCCTATCTCTTTTTACTAGTTCCTACCACAAATGAATATGAGTGCTAAATAACCTTATATTAATAAGGCTATTATCAATATGCAGACACTTTAGTATAATATTTTTTATATCTGATTAATTTTCTTCTTTCTATTAGATAGCCTTGAATTTAGTTTTAGTAGCAGATGTTGGTGTTAATCCCCAAGGAGTTTCAGACTGAAAAATCTCCATTAATAATCAATCTGTTCATTACCTGGCATAATTGACTTATGCAACTATTTTGAGTTCATGACAGAAGACTGGATGCTTAGACATTGTCTGCTGATGTTTAGACTGTACTTCTTCCTGCCTTCATGAGGGAGGTACAAAGAAGTGTGGCAGAATCCCATTTAATGCACAACTTTGGCAGTGTTCACTTTTTTTTTTTTTTGATTCTGAGAGCAGACTGTAGAATTTTTATCTTTAATTTTTTTGGTTTGGTTTCTTTGCTGCTCATCCTAAGCGCTGTGACTTTACTGTGGCTCCCGTTCTTCTGTGCCCCCTGGAGCAGGTTGCGTCCCCATCCTCTTACACGAATGGCTGGGGGACAAGGATTGCCTACAGGACGATGGAGGAGAGAGCTCAGAGGCAACCTCTGAAGAGACTGGAGGTTTCGCCCCAACGAAATCCGGAAAGATTGGCGTACGTCCCCAACGATTTCCACTACGACGGAGGGATTTCAGCCGGATTCTCCATGAGGCATGGAGATGGCGTGAGATGCAGCGGGACCGTGCCACCAAGATACGCTCGGTCCGAGATCGTAGGTTACACCCTCCGCGACTCCGTGCACAGGGGGCGCTCCTTTAAGAGACAATCCCGCACGGGGGCTGTCAGTGATGCTGGCCTTGACGGTGGCTACCCCAGCCCCCCTGTCCCTCTGTACCACCAGCCTGGCAACAGCCGCAGTATGACCAACCTTCTGGAGAAGGAAAACTACCTGGCCTCGGAGAGCGCGATGGGACAAGTGAGATACCCGACTGCGTCCCGCTTGTCTCAGAACAGGCAGTCTGTGAGGTCCAGCTTCTACCAAACCGCCTTCAGAAACACACAGAGCAGGAGGGAAGCTTCCCAGCCGGCTTCAATAGCCAGTGTCCCTGCAGAAACTGATGGGAAGAGGATGCCAGTGACAGCTGCTGTGGCCGCAGCAGGGAGAAATGGTTTCCTGCAGAGCGAACAAGTGACCCTCAATGGATCTCAGCTCGGGTAAGCACAGTGCAGGACCTGCTTTGGCTCTGGGCTGTCGCAGCTGACAGGAATGCGTTTGTTTAGAAAGGGAAAGTAAACTGATAGCTTGTGGTTCAGCAGCCAGCGCCGTGTATCAAAGATCAGTGCAGGGGATGCAGAAAGTAGATGGGCTTTTAAAAACCAACTTCCAGTGCAACAGAGGAAAGGGGAGAAAAAATGTTTGTGTATGTACAGTGCAGGATCTACACCTCCTGCTGAAGTTTGGGACCCCTTTTGCCAAGAGTTAATCCAGTTTATGAGGAGACATAAAGCAGTCATTGAATAATTCACAACCTAAGTCACAATACACAAAATTGTATTGGCAGATTTTGTGCTCACAAGAGCCCATATGATATCAACACTGGTTCTCATGAGAATAGGTGAGAAATCTACCAGTGGAGCAGCTTTTGGCAGATTAACAATTTCCAGTTAAAAATCCAATTTAAAATATAAAAATAGTTTCAAGGACACCTCTTAGTTTTTATAAATTTCAGGTAAAACACAGACAGAAATCTCTCTTAGCTCTGTAGCACCCATCCATCCTTAGAACAAATATAAACTGTTCTGAATCCCAGGATCACAGAGCTTCTCACTACCAAGAGATCCTATACACTCTGAGGGAGTTATCTTAATTTGAAACTCTGTTAGCTTCATTCCAGAAAGTCCCAAATCTGCCCCCAGACTTCAGGAAAATTGTTTAAAATACTGGAAAGGGTGGTTTTGGTTTTTTTCCCAAAATTACTTCCCCCACCAAAAATTCCCTTCCAGAGAAGATTTCAGAATGTTTAAAATCAGTTCCATTTGCAAAAGAGAAATTTTATCATTTCTGAATTTCCCCTCAGGAGTGAATATCTTTTCATTTTAGAATAATTCTGAGTGTTTCCAGAGCTGTTAAGTTTCAGTGGACAGAACAAGCCACTTGGTAGACAGGAGATGGTTACTTGTATGTTTATTCTGGTTTTTCTTGTTTCATAATTCAAATAGGATCCTAAAATTTCTCTTTAAGTTAATCATAGCGTAATTTACAACAGTGTTATTAAGAAATTACTCTTTTCCCGTAACTGTGTAGCTGTTAAGTTCATTTTTCTGAAGACCCATCTTTCTCCTTTTTCTGAGTTTGTTACTGTGTGAGAAAAGGCATCATCTGATATCACTTCTATGTGCAGATCAGGTATTTTTTTTGTTGTCAACTACATGTTGTGTGTTATGATTATATTTACAAACATATATGGCATTATGCTTGCTTCTGGTCTGGATTGAAATTTTCACCTCTGGGTGAAGCAGGACTTAAGAGATCTGGCATTAATTATGTTGACTTTTAAGTATTCAGACTTTGCAGCGAGTCCAAAAAACCCAGCTGAGAGCTCACAGCAGCTAAAGATTTGAGAGTAGTAATAACTAAAATAGGTACCTGGGAGGATTTTGTTTTTCAGTAAGACAATTTACAAACATGTATCCCATTGACTTAATAATCTGCTTAGCGCATTCTTGAATGCATTTCTAAGCCACAACCAACAATTTTTATCTTTAATTACATGTAGGAACAATTTTGGCTTTTCTTTTGCAAGTGCAGACACTGGAGTCTGGTTGTCTGTCTGTACAAGCATCAACCAAAGTATTTTAATACCTGCAGATGTAAAAATCAATCTTGAATCATTGTGCAAGTGGCTTGATTGAGACCATGTTAATTCAGATGGAAGATTTGTGACCTATTGGAAATCTTTGTGACAGCGTAATTCTTGAAATGCCAGTTTTTAGGTTCAGTGTTTGCTGGAAGGTTTCTCAGCTCAAGAGGTTTGTAGACACTCAATTTTCTTATCATTTCTCATTTTCTTATTTTAAGGTTGCATTTATCTGACATTGCTACCTTACCTGTTGCTCCCTTAGTAGTGTGAAGGGAAAAAAAAAAAGATAAAGTTTTTGGAGTAATTTGATTTTTCCAGAAATTTGTACTTTTTTTATGCAGGTCACAATTTAAGTCTTTCCAAGTAAATTAAGAGAATGTAAAATAGTTGTGTAAGATTAGAGAGAAGTAGTAGACCAGCTGTGGACAGCATTTGAAATGTATATAAAACCATTTTCAAACTTCCTGTGAAAGGATTAGCTCATGCTATGAAAGCAACGTAGAAAAAATCAGAGTACAGAGATGCTATCTCTGTATCTTCTGGTGAGGTGAATCAGTTAAAAGCATCCTCATGATGAAGAGCTTAGGAAAGAGAGAGAGATCCAACCTGAAGCTGTCTGAGAAATGGCTACTTGCGGAATCTGACCTCCAGATGTGCTGAGAGCCATCACAAAATGATTATGTGTGTATTTGTCTCACAACTGGTATATTTTGGCAATTAAGGTGAAGTCAGAACCTGTCAGATCATTGTTCTGTTTAACAACCTTTGCCTGGCTGACCAATTGTTTGCTGTCACTTCATGTCCCAATCAGCCACAGAGCTAATTAAGTTTGCCTGTAGATACTTTGAGGGTGGGAATGGAATGATTGCATCAAATTCTATTTTGACAAGAGTTAGAGTGCTGCAGCTTTATGAATACCGTTGAGGGTCAGAGATGGTATTGCATCCTTTATTGCTGCCAGATAAAAAATTAGGGAACGTTATTTTCATCCGATGGAGAGCAATCCAAGTGTGGCAGCACACAACAGGAGAGAAATCCTCTGCCTGCTGCATGAAGGGATAACTGTGAACGGCGAGCTGCTGTCAGTCTCAGTGAGAGCTACACCCCCAGCACCTAGAAATGCAGCCTCTGGCTGTCCACGTGTCCATCTCAGCCTGGCACTGACTCCTGATGGACTTTTACTCCCCTGGGACTCCCTTGGCATGCTGAGGTTGAGTTCCCACATAAATTCTCTGGTGTGCCCTGAGGGGTGAGTTCGTGCAGCAGCCTTGACCTTGGGAAGCCCATGGACAGTCCTCCTGAGCTGTTGGTCAGAGAAATGACACGATTTAGTACATCAGAGATGTCTGCTGCTCACAGAAGGTGACTGAATTTGGTCAAAACACTCCAAAATTATTGCGGTGTCCAACAGGTAGACATGATCACATGTGCACATTTATAACATGGACTCAAAACCTTTGCTAATTTAAGAAATGTAACTAAAACCCAAAGTTGAAAAGCCTATTTTTCAGTTCCACTACAGAGTAAAAAGAAGAAATATGATCTGGCTATTTTTCCATATTTTACTTTCCTGAGTATTGTTAATTCCTATTTGATATTTCTGCTTAGTTTAAAGAAAAAATTAAAGTTTCAACTTAATCAATTTATTTCCCAGGTACCCATTTTAATATAAGAGGCAATTGTGTTAAAATTTCTAACTATAGATTCATTTACTGAGATGATTATCAAGTTAATCATTCTGATTCTGGTAGCTCTGCAGTAGGGAGTTATTGCCAATTACTGCTTGTTTCACTGTGCTTCACAGACTGCCTTCTCATCCCTGTCTGGCCAGTGGCAGATCTGCTACTACAAAACTATCTGGATTTTAAAAAAAATAGAATGCTCACATTCTTGTCAACTTTTTTCTCTCCTTTTTTTATTTGGGTGCAGCCTATTTGAAACCAAAAGTAAATAAAAAGTCTGGGGAGCATAACCACCTGTCCCAGAGCTAATGCACCTGATTATGTCATTAATTGTTTTATGTTCCATTTACTGGGGAAAAAATGTGTTTGGTGACCTCTCTTTCCATTTTTTTATATGGTTTTCTAACACAGTCATCATTTAAGCAAATGTGCTGGAAGTTGGAAGGGAAGTGGTGGCACATATTTTTAGTACTACCACAGGCTCTCTACATACTCTGTTTAATGAGTGGTATTTTTATTTTTTCCCACCTGAAAAAAAGGCTTTGCCCATCTATTTCAAACTAAAACAACTTCTATCATTTGAAAAAAGCACATACTGAGTCCTGCATAGATATAATCTGGGAACTAAGACACTGATGAAAGGCATAAAGGCAAATATAAAAAAACCATCATCACACTACTGAGGAAACATCAAGGTATCTTCAGGGTTAGTAATAGTCACTCTGATATGGTTATGGCCTTCTTTTGATCTTCATCCTTCCTTTCACATCCAGTCCTTCACTCACTGGATGGAAACACTGATAGAAACATCCACTGATATTCCCATTTTATTTTAACTTAAAACATGACTTGCTTTCTCCAGAGCCACACTTCTGTTTATGACTTTCTCTTCCCCCAGAGTATCAGTATCTCTTAAAGCTATTACGGTATTTTCTGCTGCTGGAAAGGAAAAAATTTCCAAGAAAAGCTAGAATTATGTGAAAAATTAAAAAATTTTTATACAAGAATGATAATTTTTCTGCAGTGTTGCTTCACCAGATTTCTCTGTGTACACTTTTAAGGAGCCCAGAAGTGGAGATGACACTGGAGCGTGCAGTGAACATACTGAAGAGTGAAAATACACAGTCCACACCCAGGATCCTTGCTGCAGTGACTTTCATACAGCATGAGTGCTTCCAAAAAGCAGATGCCAGAAGAAAAGTAAGTAATTATTTTTATGCCAATTACAATCAGGTAGAGCAAATAAGATTCTATGCTTTATGGCACTGTGTGCCAGCATGAAAAGAAAGAAGGCAGTCCAGGTGACCTTACAGGATACTGATCTTAGGTATTTTCCCTAAAATGCATTCATTTCTCTGTTTTGCTGCAGATTCTTTGGAACCCATTCAGTGGAACCCACTCAGTTTGCTCTTTTTCAGGCCGAACAAACTTAATTCTTTCAGCCTTTATAAATCACGGAGTCAACTTTTTGTCAGTATAGTTGCTCCTGTCTCTCATTTTGACTGGCGTGCAGAAATATCCCAAAAAAGAAAATTCTGGGTACAGTGCAAACTTATCCAATATTCAGGGTTTGTTAGGACTGCACAAATGTGTTGAAATAACACACAGATTAGCCACAATGTTAAGGGCTTGCTGGGACTGTGCACATGCATTAGTACATTGTTTAGATTAACCAAAATTTTAAGACTCCTACAAGTTTTTTGAAAAGGTACATTAAAAATATTCTTTTCTTCCTTTTCCTTAAATGTCTCTCCTGAACACAAATCTGTCTGTCCTGCTGAGCAGTTCTGTACATTAAAGTATAAGGCAATTGTTTATTTTAACAACTAAAAAGCATTATAACACGTGCTTTGGTTTGTCATATGCTCAGTAATCCCAGCCTTACCTCCATCATCATGTGCATGCAGTCCAGTTCAGTGACAGCCAAACAACTCTCAGTCCTTTTGACTTGCTTTAGGGTATGTCAGAGTCAGGTTTGGAAGAAAATACCAGGACAAGTGGCAACCTTAACTTCAAACTGAGGACAGAGCTTCAGAAATGAATGTTTGAAGGTGGGTTATTATACAGACCTCTCTCAGGCAGCTTCCCCGAAAAACAAGTGGCTGAGTAAAAGCGTTCAGATTGGAGCAGTCAGCCTGAAGCCTCCTATTTTCCTGTCTATCCCACATATCCTATCATGAGCTTTTCTGTTTGGTGCCCGTCAGACTTGTTCGTGTTGGCATTGTCTTGTGTCCCCTTTTTTAGCCTTTCAGCCTGCATTCTTTGTCTTCAATGCTCTGTTCCCTCATATTTGAGAGCTTGTGGGTCTAGTGGTTCTTCTTTTTTTGTGAACTTGTGGTCTCTCAGTATTTGGGTGAATTTTGTCTACTAATGAAAATTTAGAAGAACCAGTCAATAGCTGTTGTAAATTCTCAGCAAATGAGATTGAAATAGCACTTTTTTTTACAAGACCTATAAATGCCTTAAAATTACTGACAGAAATTCTGCCTAAATATTTTAAAAAACCAAACAGTTACAGTATTGGTGTCAAAAGGGCTGACCTGCTGCAATAAAACAGGTTGATGTGCTTTCAGCATGCTCTATGCACCACTGCCCTCAAGATACATATTCCTGTACTTTATTCTGCTGACATTTTCAGGGTGATTGCAGGGGGAATCAGATCAGCAGAGCAGGAGCAAGAAACTCTGCCTTTTGTACAGGTGAATCAGAGGAGAGGCTGCCAGGCTCTGTAGTTTACTCCACGAAGGACAAAAGGCTTTTTTACATTCCATTTCTTTGTGTTGCCAACACCTGCTGGTTGTATTGAACTCTTTTTATCATTAAACTCTGGACTGTTTAAGACAGTTGTATCAGATTTCCGAGTCTTTCATGTGCTGTTGATTCTGCACAAGGGTGAGTTTGTCCACAAAACCATATGGCTTTTTGAGATGCTGGAGGAGACCGTTGGCAATTGTACATTAATGGAAGGTACTTTCCATAGTAAATTCATTCCTGAGTCAGATAAGGCTTGCTTATGTCATATCACAATTCATATGGGATTCCTCATTCGCCACAACAAACTATTTATTTCCATGCAGCTACTCTAAAATAACATCTTTTAAATCCTTCATTCATTTGGGGCCAAAACCTCATTTTCTGAAGATTTAAACACTGAAAATTAGTCTTTGCTAAATGTGGGTAGTTCGGTAGACACCTGGCTTACAATGTTTCATGGTCTACATTTTGATTCTTACTTTTACTATTTCTTCTCTGTGTGGCACAGTTAAGAAGTATTAAGTATAATGTGTTGGTTTTTAATGCACTTTCAATACGTGCATTGGGAATACTGTCTTTTCATCAGGCTGGCTGCTGAGGAAAAAATAAAACCTGTTCATAAATGTTCCAGAATTAAATCTCAAATATTCATTTCACCAACATGGAAGCTAAAAAGCAGAGTGATTAAATGCCTTGTCAGAGAGTACAAATCTGCAGCAAAGCTGGAAGAGATTTAGTATCATTCTCCTATAATAATTATGAAAACATGTTGCCTCTCCTAGTTGTGGATTTTAAGTATTAGTCATACAAAAGCCCAGAAGTTAACAGTCATGTCCAAATGATTAATGATCTGTGCTTCAAGTCTCTCAAATAAGAGCAAATGAAATAAGTCCCTAATAACTATTTAAACATTTGCTGGGGCAGGGGGAGAGTGGAGTTTGTCATTCACATCATCTGACTGTTCTCTGCTGTGTTTTGTTTTCTTCACAGGTTTTCTCACTTGGTGGTATCCCCAGACTTTTACAGCTCCTTGAGGTTCAGAATGAGGACATTCAGCGGGCAGCATGTGGTGCTCTGAGAAACTTGGTGTTTGAGGACAATGACAACAAGCTGGAAGTGTCAGAGCAGAAAGGGATCCCACTCCTGCTCCGCCTGCTCCGGCACACCAGGGATATAGAGACTAAGAAGCAAATCACAGGTAGTGTTTTCTCTGCAGTCGAGCATGAAGTGCTTTAAGTAGTGCAAAAGCTTTCAGGGAGAGGTACATGATTGTTTGCTTAAGCCCGTGTTTAGTGACTAAAACACTGTCACCTACTCTAAGCAATTCCCGCAAGGCAAAATTCCAAGGTCCTTACTCAAGACCAGTCTTTCAGTGAATAACAAGTGATTAGGAACTGCAGCTTCCCCTCTTAAAGCTTCTTCAGAAATTATATTAGTCTGCTTACAGGAAGCTTAAAGTCCTCGATACTCCAGAAAAGAAAGTGAGGCTCCCTAGGGGTGCCTGGCACCGTAATTAATGCCTGCTACTTACACAGCAGCTCAGCCTTCATTTTTTGGCTCTGTGCTGACAGCACAGAGTTCCTTGTGTTCCTACTGGAAGTTCCTTTTTGAAGACAGTCACCCAGAACTGTCATGTGCCGTGGGTAGAAAAGTGGTTGTTTTATTCCCCACGAACTCCAGTGCCCCAGATTCCTGCTCTGAGCTCTCCCACTCCAAGCTGTTTATACCCGCATCTGTCTCCTCAGATCTGTGACAAGCAGAAAGCTCTGCCACAGCAGCAGCGTGCTTCCTTTGGGGAGAATTCCTCCAGGACAGCCATTTCACTACAGAGATCACACAGCACCATCAGTAGAGTGGCTGATATTCTGGATTCTGTTTTTGCAGGGCCGATGTTCTCACCCTTTTATTTCCAGTGACCTTGAGGAAGAGCTGTTAATTAGCAGGGTCCATTGCAAATTTGAAGGAAAAGCCATTTGGATCAGAAACCCCATATTACACCTCTTCTTGTACTTCAGTGTAGCAGGAGAAATAATGGGAGAAAATGTCCAGCATTACTCACAAACAGACCTGTGCCTGCTGCCCTGTTGGCTTTGCAGCAGCTGCTGAAGAAGTGCCCACTTCATCCCTGCAGTCCTGTGTGTCCAGTGTGTCTCCTGGAATTCCACTGCTTGTGACCCACATTCATTCTGATTAGCATGCAAAGGAAGAGCAGGCTTATATTTTATAAATGGAAAACATGAATAAATGAATGGGGATTTATTTCAAGTGATCTTTAAAGATACCAGGAACAAAATCTGTTAAGAGAACAGTGCATGTAAAGATACTGAAGTTGTCAAGCATCCATGTCTTGAAGCAAAGACATGTTGAGACCTTCTGTAATTCTGCATTCTTTAAAGTATTTGAAATGATCTGCTCCCTAAGCTGGAGAACAAAGCTTTGTATTGTTGGCTCTTTTTTAACTCAATTCTACAGCTCTGCAACATTAAAATGTTTTAAAGTTTTTCGCACTCATCAGTTGCAGAATTGGGTCCTGGAGTAATTTGTTGTATAGTGTGTTAACACTCAGTGCTTTTACAGACCAGTGAGGGAATCAGTGGAAATGGTGGTAGAGTGGCCAGAAAGCCAATGCTCTTTCCTTGCTAGAAGTTTCATCATTTCTGACAAAAATGTTGACTGTGCATGATAACTCACATGTATATTGTGAATGTTACTGTCTTCCCCTTCACCAGTGTGGAAATTGATAAAGGGGCATCTTCCTTCTGCAAGTACTGCTGTGACTGAACATGAATATTTACTCACAAAGCAAAGAAGACACCAACAAAATATTTATGCCAAGCAGGATGATGTAGCTTGTGTAAAGCAAAATATTATGATGTGCTTTCATGCCTATCAGTTGGAAAGGATGGCTTTAAAAATACACCAAGAGAGAAGTATTTCTCACTTTGTTCAAGACCAAATGTGCAGCCAGGAGGAAGTGCACTGGGTACCTTAGTGAAAATGCCACTAGGGCATACATTTTGCCATCACTTGAACAATTCTTCCAGCTCCCTAGCAAGCTGCAAGGAGCCTACAAGAGCAAAGGCAGTCTGGATGAATGAATTCATCTCTTGCATTGCCTTTGACTTCCTACAGGACTAGTGGTATATCGTAGCTGTGAATACAATCACTGCAGTGTTGTAACCATTCCAGGAAAAGGTTAATGTGAGAGATTCGGCCTTCCACCAGTCAGCACCAGAAGTCCATTTGTCTTTCCACATCATACATATTACTTGCCTACTTTGACTGTAAATTAGGGACTTCCAAATGTGTGGTACGATATTCGGCTAAATGTCTTTCCCCTAAGAGCCTAGTGAAATCATCTTGGTACCTGATAATACCTCATTGAACTGCAGTGAAAGACTCCTGGCCAAAAATTGAAAGCATGCAATACTCATTAATAAAGATGTCTAAGCTCAGCTGAGGGAAGTATTTTGTTTCTAGTGCTGTGTGGGAAGCATGGTAGCAAAGCACTCCACCTGACAAAAGTATACAAAGATAAGGAAGTTTTAGGAGAGAAGGAAGTTAAAACTCTGAGACTGAAGTTTTTTGATACTGTACTTCATTACCTGTCAGAAATATAGTACTTGTGCACATGAGATAAGTAAATCTCAGGCTTAGAAGCTTATCTTTAAGGTCACTGGTTTATTAGTGTCAGCAGCGTTAATACAGACGAGCACTTGCCTAACATTAATCCATATTTTATCAAATGTTCCCGAAGAATACTTTGATGGCCTGTATTTTCTTCAAGACCTAGGCTGAGGGATACAGACGAGGGAACGAAACTGAATTTGCTAGCTTCACAAAGTCATTGATAACAGGTAGAATAAAGGAAACAGAGGCTTTGTCCTTTCTTTGACATACAAGCTACTTAGAAATCTCTTAGGAAAGGAGTGAGGTTTCTTCTAAATAGTAGGAGAGGATGTCATTTGGAGACAGCACAGGATCTAAGACAGGATTGGAATTTTATAGTATTTGGAGAGCATATTGAGGAACAGAAAGTAAAATGGCTGTGGAATGAAAGAACCAAAAGATTTTAGCTTTTGAAGGTAAGCCAGATGAGCCTCCAGGGAACAGCTAACCTCCTGATCTTGTTATCGTGGAGCATAAATATAAGAAATGAAAGAAAATTTTTCCTGCGGGGAAGATTACAGCACAAGCAGAACTGTCATTAAAAGAAAAGTAACTTTAAAAGCAGACCCCACCCATTTTTCCAAATAACCACCTAAGGGAGAACTATGCTCCTAAGAATACATTACAGCATAGGTGCAAGGAAAGAATCCACTCCTAGAGACTCCTAGAGACATCTAATGTGAACAAATTCATCCGCACCCAGAATACCACTGAGAGAATCCATCTGAGCCCAGAGAGACAGTGTCTGTGGGTAAAGGTAGGGGTTTTGTTGGAAAATTCACAGTGAGAGCAATATCTCAAATTCTCTTCTGACAATTCTATCTGCCTGTAATTCCAAATGCATTTATTCTTTTAGAAGTATATTCTCTCCTTGTGCCATTCCTTGCATTTGTGCCCTTCTGTCTTAACCTGCTTCCCTTACCAATGCCCTTTGGACTGCTTGTCTGACTTCCTGCAAGCTTCACTTACCCTTCAGAAAAGTACATTCTTCCTTTTACCTCCTGATTCAGAGGCTGATCCCAGAAGAAGGAATGGGCTGCTTCTGGCTGGCTTTTGTTTTGATTTTAGTATTGTTCACAATATCTGAAATTAAATTCCAAGTGTAAGGAGATACAAAAGAAACATTTTTGTTGTTGCTGTTGTGAGCTGATGAAAGGAACATTCACTAATATTCTGCCAGTGTGTGGAGGAGGAGGTCTGTGAAACTTAGAGCAGCAAGCTGGAGGAACAATGAATGTCTTTGTAGTGAAAATAGAAAATACGTGTCGTTTTCCAGGTGAAGAGTACTTTAAAAAGAATTGTTGTCTGTTGGAATAGAACAGAATGGAATAAGTTCTACAAGATTATATTTGAAATTTGTTTTGGAGATTGTGAATAGACAAGGTTTGTAGCATTACTTAATGATTTGTTTTGACTAATGTCTGGACAGTAGCAGCCAACCAGTGTTAAGAGCTTTCCCTCTTATGAGAAATGCTGCTATCAAGTGTTAGAGAAACTTGGTAATGGGAATCTCCTGTCTTCCAGCAGATTTCCTCTAAGCTCACTCCCTGCACCTCCCATCCATCCCTTTTGTGAGTTTGTTTTCCCTTAGCTTGTGCTACTTTGGTAACAGAGAAGGTGATTGCTGCAGAAGGGCAATCTGCAGCACTTCTTGGTTGGGCATTAGACTGACCGTGTAGAGATTTTACTTTATTCACATGGATGATTGTGCCCCATTTTTTGCCCTGTTTCCATGTCCCTGGATCAGGGCTGGTGAACATTTACCATTCACTTCTGCTTCTCTTCAGGATATCAAGTGCCAGGCAGGCTCTTCACTCATGAACTTCAAGGGATATGAGATTAAGTCTTTCAAAGTGCAGAGGAGTCTTTTTGCCACTCTGATTTCATTGTTGATATTACAGGTTTGCTGTGGAATCTGTCCTCCAATGACCAGCTGAAGCACCTGTTGGTTAGAGAAGCCCTGCAGACGCTGACAGAAGCTGTCCTCATCCCCTACTCAGGCTGGCCAGACAGAGATTACCCAAAGTCAAGTGTTCTACCCGACCCTGATATCTTCTACAATGCCACAGGATGCCTGAGGTGAGCACTCAGTCTGCAACTACCCAAAGCAATAGTGATGATGAAACAGGTCTGCACAGTTATTTTTGGATAAATTCATAGAGTTCATCTCAAGCCACAATCACTTCTTGTCTAAACAGATGACTTGGAAGGGGGCATGGTACCTACAAGAACATAAAAGTGTTTGGTTTTCAGTTGCTGCCAAAGATGCTTACTTTGACATAGCATAATCTGTGCCTAAACTGATTAGAAAGTGATTTAAAGTAGGGAAAAGCCATTTTTTAAACCAGAGTAAGCCCTGGCCAGCCTTTTGCACAAGTTCAAGCAAGCTGCAGCCATGGGGTGGATGAATAGATTTATAGTGGTGTTTTTAGTACTAAAATCTTCTAATAGCCTTGTGGATACAGTAGCAGTAACTGCAGACAAACACTGAAGTATAAAAATCACATCTTCAATAAAAACAGTCCGTAAAAATGGGGGCTCTTTGTGAGTTCAAAGTCATTTCACGTTAAGTAAGTTTACACATTTAAAAATGCACTAAAGGACACAGAGTGAACTGACTAAGGAGTAATGTACGACTGCAAAGGCATGGCCTGAGGTTTGAACTCCTTCTAGTAGAGTACAAGGAATTAAGTTTGGAATTTGAAGGCTGGGAAGCTGCCCAGTTTTGCCTCACACATACCTGCTACTCTAACAAGTCCTGTAGCAGAGTAGCTGTATGTGTATGGCATTGATTTTTCCTGTGCAAACAGCTCTGTATCGGACTCGTGTGGTTTCAGAGGACAGTGAACTGTAAGCTATACAAAATACTCAACAATAATGCACCTCTTTCTGCAGGACCTCCTGTCAGCCCACTAACTACTAAATAACTTCATCTCTAAGTAATAATTAACTTTTATTTACTCTGATGACTCAAAAACAAAAGACAAAGAAACATTAACCACCCATAATAAAACCTCTCTAGCTAAGGCTAGTGGTGTTCTCTAGGAAATGAAGGAGATTGTCTTTTTTCATTATTAATTAGCCCAAGCTGCATTTGTGCAGAAACAAGTCTGGCTGCTCCTCTCTTGGTGTTTGGACTCTGGAACAGTCTCTTCCCTACAAGGCAGCCCGTGGGGGCACAGATCATTCTCAGGTTTAGCTCGGTGTTATTCTGTTTCAGAGCTTGTTTCAGCAGATTGACACGACTTGTTATGTGACAAATAAGGCATAACAGTACCTGAGTTCTTCTAAATGAAAGTGGATTCTGGGCTTAACCTTACTCTGGACACACAGTCAGTGCTTGGGGCTGTTCCAGAGCTGCAGTGTGCTCTCCAGCCTTAATTCAAAGTCTCTAAAACTCCCCTTATGTAGGTGCTTAAGGATACATTACCTTTTTTTAAAATATGATGCCCATATTCTAGTCCTTCTCATTTTTAAGAAATCCAGCACTGAAAATTATAAATAGAACAAGAAGGGCTTGAAAATTCCCAGGTAAAGATGATCTGCAGGATTGCCACATACTTTCTAGCACAGAATAGTTTTTAATGAGGCTTACCTATTGGTACTGGCCAAATAGCTGGGATTTTTAAGATTAATCAGTTTGCATCTCTTTTCTGGAAACTGACTCACCTCCCAGATTAGGTCACTAGAAATACTCCTTCCTTATGTATTAATAACAAGAAATCTCTGCATAAGTGAAAAGAAGAGCACACCACAGAATAATAAAAGCAGGAACTGAGGGAATGATGTTACTTATGAATATGTTTAAAGAGTATACTTATTTGCCAGAATATAAATCTGTAATTAGTCTTCCCTTTTGTAATGCTAACATGTTTGTTGGGCACGTTGATAAAGTCTATAGCCTGCAGCTTCTATTAGAGGGTAAAAATAGTACTTTGAAGTGCAATACATTATGCATAGTACAGTACTTAGTTGCAGGAGAATGCCAGAATTTCTTTTCAAAAATTTCCATACAACTGTTGACTGAAAGGGACACCCACAGCCCAAACCTAACACTAGCATCTGGTGGGGGCATCTGCACTGCACCACACCATTACCAAATTATAAATTAAAGCTTCCTTCATCCTCTTTGACAAAACAGCAGCAGGAGAAGTGAATCCACTTCTAGCAGATAATATTGCAGGTATTTCCAAGCACTGGAATGAGTGCATGACCAGACCAGTCCCCAGTTACTGCCAGAAGTATTGTGGGGTCCTGAATCTCGGCGCCTGTGTCAGTGTATGCAGTCACTGATAAGGAAGTCTGACATGAGAAGGATTTGTAAATCCCATTCTATAGGTCTGTATTTTGTCTTAAAACTCTGTCAGAAGCTAAGCTTTACAGAAACCACAGGTCACAAAATGTGATAAAAAGAAGCTGTGTACACCACAGAATTCTGCATTAGCAGTGAGAATAAGTAATAGCATTGCTTAGTTGTGTAATATGATAAAAAGCACTCTGCCTGAACAGAGTAAGCCAAATCAACAGACTGCACTGGTTGCCTGACAATAAGCTGAACAAGTAAAATTTGTGTATTAAACTATCTAGAGGAGTGTTACAGGCATTTCTAGACAAGTCCTGTTGGATTTCAGAGGTAAAGTCGTTTTTTCTTGGCCTCAAAGTCTTACACATAAAAGTTCTTCCTCCAGTTCCAATACAAATGGATAAAAATCTTCAAGATATTTCCCCATACTCCTCTGAGTCTGAAAGGATAAGATGCCAGCAGCATGTAGAATGCATGGTTTTGAATATTATTTATATACATAGGTGAACCTCTGGCATGACTTTTCCTCTGAAAGGAAGACTTAGTCGAAGGCTGTTTGTATCACACTTTGAAAGCTGATAATGAACTGGTTCCACTTTTGTCTTGAAATACCTTTTCCCAAAACTTCTGCAATGCTGAACTTTCCTGAATTTATACATAGTCGGCACATTTTCTCCTGCAAAACATTTAATTTAAGTGCTGAAGCTGCTGTACTTCACTAGGAAGAGTGAAGGCAGAGCCTTCCTTTTTAATTGTTCTGTAAGGAAGCATCCTGTGTATTCCAGTTTTTCAAAATCTTCTAGACATCTATTTCCAGGAAAGTCAGCTAACTTCTCTGTTCCTGGTTCCTCACCCAGTAAAATAAAATTCAGAGTTCCTTTTTCATTATTATTTTTCGTGCTTTGTCCCAGCTCCAGTTTGAGCTTCTTGTGAATTGCAGTGACCCACAAGGACAGTGGAAAGCTGTATTTGGAGGAAATCATATCACTGCACTTCAGCCCAGGAGGCTGTATAAACATCTGCTTCCATTTACTCTGGAGAGAAGAGAAGCCAAAGCTCTCACCTTGCATTGAAAAGCTCAGACTCATAAAAGCAGCTTCTAAGAGAGAGCACAAAACAAATGACTGATGATAACGAGTCTTTGAACCATGGCCTCTTGCATAGTATTGCCATTCCTTTAAGTTTATTTCCATCCATTCTTATCTTCTCTTGCCTCCTCTTCATTTTATCTGCTCCTCCAATTCCTGAAAGGAATTTTGTTAGTTCCACCAAGCAGCTTGAAGCTTGGCTCCTCTGGTTACTGAGTAGGTCCCAGATACCTTTCCCTCCTTGGTGAATTTTTGAACTGTGCAAGGCATGAAGGGAATAGAATTTCCCAAAATGTTGTCTGGTAATTGAATTAAATTCACATTACCAGTTTTAGCAGAATGAGTCCCAGGAGCAAAATCCTTCTTCTTATCAGTTAAGCGGACAATTCACAGCAGTTCAAGAACCTTTTCCAACAGTCAGTGTATGACTCAGTGTTGGCTTAGAGGGAGTATCCCTTTCATTTGGTGCCATTTATCAGCTAATTGATCATTTATTATCATCATTCTGTTTCTTTCAAAGTCATGCTTGGTTTTACTGTGTCGCATTTCTTTGTATTTACCTCACAACTCTGGATCTAAATAATATTTCCCAACAGGAAATTAGCTGGTCCTCCCCACAAGCCACAGGACCGTGGGCAAAGAGCTGTTTTGATTACAGATATAGTTGCACCATGCATGTGTGCAGGAGGGGCCGGGAGCAGCAAATGCAAGATGAGATAAATGAGGTGTGCAGACAGATACAGTGCATCCACATCAACAAATGGCACAGTTTGAGCAGGCCACCAGAACTACCACAGCTAAGCATGCCAGAAGTCAGGGATTTTTCATAGGTAGGTGCTGCCAAAATGTAAGTTCTGAGTCATTTAAAGGAGAGCATCCCCACAAGCAGCAATCTCCCTAAGGCTTCATTCTCCTCATGCTGCAAGCACTGAGTATTTTGGGGCCTCCACTACAATAAAGTCCAGCTCTGGAGCTCAGAAGCTGGCATTCCAATTGTCAGGAACCTCAAATCTTGGGAAGCCAAGATGAAGTCGGTTTTGAAATTCTCTAAGCAAAATGTCTCCATTGTTTCAAAAGAAAAGGGATTTAAATTTACATTTCTGTGACACTTCTCAGAAATATTTATTTTTTTACCAATCTGATAATATTTTTTATCTCCTGGAATTCCTCAAGCTTCAGTTAGCAAACAAGCTGTCAGCTGAGGTTTTGCCTGCAATGCTCTTGTCTGACCCTGTCCAGAGTAAGGTGGTTCCAGCTGTGTTTGGATGAGTGGGAGAGCAGGAGCTCTTCCCTTCCCAGTCCACGTTGTCGTGCTAAGGAGACAGGGGAAGGTGGACAGTGGCATAACCATGAGTGTACAGGCGTGCACACGGACACACACCGATATCTGTCACTGGATGAGCATTAACTTCTTAATGAAACACAGTCCAGTAATCCATTTCCCTTGCAGAACAGGACAGTACCCCTAAGTCAGGCTCTTTTCTGCCTCCTGAGCTGTAAAAGCTCTTTGCTCTACTCTGTTCATGCTGACAGCAAGGCCAGGGCATGGCCTCTCCTTGCACAAGCATTCAGCAGGATCGGGTGTAAAAAGTTGAGGGGGTTTTGGAATAATGTACTGGGACAAAACAAAGCACTGCATCAGCTGAAGTGTCTTCAGCAAGGGAAATTCCACACTTATCTTTAACAGTATTTTTAGTCTCTGTGCCTCAGAAACTATTTTTGCTATGCACCAGGAGGGCTGTAATGTGCATTTCTGTCAGTATAAGCACAGGAAAGGGTGACATGCATCATATGTGACATATATGGGTAAAATTAAATTCCAAGGGGATGTCTATAGTAGGCCATGTTGCAGAATCTGAATATTCATTCTGTGATATGTAATTCCACGAGAGAATAAATGAACTCATAAACAGAGACATCGTTAACATCACGACCTACAGTAAAATTGTAATTACAGTGCATTAGTATTTAACCTGAATATGTACTTCCTAGAGGAAAAAAAAACAATAGAAGTGAAATGACAGTGTATAAAATGCTACATTCATTTTATAGTCATAAGCCACAGGAAAGTTTAAACCTTACTGGCTCTGTCTTTAATAAAATTGTAAACATTGTAATTTTTAGTGGGCAAAGTAAGCAGGCAAAATAAGCGACCTGAAACTATCTAAAGGAGCATGTCCCTCTGTGTTTTGATGGATGCTAAGATTGGGTTATATTTAACATTATTTCAAACAAAGATGCTGGAATATGCAGTCTTTTAGCCAGCAGAGCTGCAGGAGTCCAAAATAATAAGGCCTGGATTTATAATTCCAGTATTCCATAATTCAGACTTTGTTGAGTGGTAAAAATAATTATGCCCCAAAATTGTAAATGTTGTTTCTTCCCTGGAAATCAGTAGCTTGATTAGAGCCAAGCAGCTTCAAGCAGCACGTGTTTGGTTTTTCAAGAGTTTTTAAATCACTTTTTAAATCCATTTATAAGTTGTACTTGGGTTACTACAAAGCACAGAAAATGTTACTCTTTTTTTTTGCCTGAAAGTCAGGCAAAGAGTGGGGCTTTGCATGCGAATGTGGAGATGCTGCTAAAACTCTCAGATCACGTGTCTGTTGATGGGTCATCTTGGATCAAGAACTGGCTCGGTGTAAGTAAATGAATTCTAAAGGACATCCGTGTGCATGGAAATTTTTACAGCTATCTTTCCTCTGATATTTTCACCATCCTAAATATTAAAAAATATAACTAACAATGGAATAGTGAAAAAAGGTCCAGGGTTTTTATTGACTGCTTAAAAAGGATTAATTCAACTTTGAGATGAAAATTTGAGTCAGGTCTTACCTTATCCATACAAACAGAGCAGTTTGTTTTCCTGGAGTATTTGTTTTTGCGTAGGAGTGAAAATGACATTGTTTTGGTTTTTTTACTCTTTTTTCTTTTATATATTCTCTGTATCTTTTACACATATACCTGTAGCTTTGTAGTTTCATATTGTAGCTTAGTTTCAGCATTTTCCTAGGCAGAAAGACAAAACAAATTCCAGGATCCCTTTGCTATCTTGGTTCTCCTTAGAAACCAAGGCTGAGACCAGCTTTCTAAGACATGCTTTTGTAAACCGGGCCTGGACTTCATCCTAAGGGAGGAGAACCTAGAAAGTGCTAGAACTGGGGGAATTACTTCACCAGGCGAGTTCCTACTTGAGGGGTTCTTGTCAGATATGTTAATTTACAGAATCTGTAAAAATTGTACGTGGGTCATGCACGGTGTGCATCTTTGGCTTTTTCTGCCTGACAGATTTGTGCACCTGAGGATCCTCATATAAAGGTACCCTTTTATCACCCTGATTGTGTCTGACTCATATTTTTAGGGCCAGAGGAAAAGGCATCAAAAGTTTTACCTAGGAGAGGCTCAGATTGCCTCACACCTCTGAAGAAAAGAAGCAGTCAAGCTGAACTTCAGTATCTTAAATATTTAGCTGGAAAAGTTTGTCAGAGGAGCACAAGAAAATACCTTTGAGTAAATCTCTTCTCCCCGACATATTCTTTCCTGCACAGAAACATGAGCTCCGCCGGCCCAGAAGGAAGGAAGAAGATGAGAGAATGCGAGGGCTTGATTGATTCTCTTGTGTATTATATCCAAGGAGCTATTGCAGACCATGAGCCTAATGACAAGGTACTCTTTGAGATGAAAAGTGTTTTCCTCGGGGAAATTGCCAACTGAACATGTTTTATTGTTGTTTAGAAGTCAATGTTCAGAAACAGCTGTGATGTAACTGCAAAACTTATATCCAGGGCTTTTAAAACTGCCACCAAAGGTGAAGGTCCAGTAAGAAGCTTTTTGAAGTATTTTTATCCTGCATTCTTAAAAAATAGTATAACTTAGTACTGGGAAAACATTTTCAGAATCACCAGAGAGAAGGGTAGAAACTTCTGTCTTTTATTTTTAAAAAGTGAGATAAAATAACAGCTTTCAGAAATGCTGAAACACAAAAGAGTCAGATGTTTGCCTTTTTGGTTCTCTCAGGGTGCTAGCTAGCTAGAAGCTTAAAAAATTAATCTGGTTTCTTCTCTCCTTTTTATTTAATCTCACATACGCCTTAGGAAATGAAGAACCTAAATCCCTTTGGCTGGCAGTGTGATTAAGGAGCTCGCATAATTTAGAATACAACTAATTTTTCTAGGTTTTTTTTTTAAAGAAAGATGCACTTTTTTTGCTTGCTGCCGCAGCCTAAGCCAGTAACTACAAGGACCTGGACACCTCCAGATGCCAGTTTCTCTCTTTCCTTCCACCACTGAGTGCAGGGGAACCCTGAACACAGACTCTTGGAGTAGAGGCTTGTCTTTCAGCTGGGTGAAGTTGGGTGAGACCAGCTGTCACTGTTAGCTGCAGCCCGTGAGGCACTTCTGGTGGGCCTGCTATGACTTGTGCTGTGCAGTGGTAATTACTGCACATTTATAGCTCTGTTCTAGGATTAGTTGCTTGAGCTTCCCCATCTCCCTGAATTCAGTGCCATTAGCTCCAGGGAGAATCCAGCACATTACATGTGTGCCAGTATCTCCCTGCTGCATTTTGTCTTAAAACCACTCATTCCTTTTTTGACTTTCAAAAAAGGAGGAACTGGTAATAAAGCTATTTGCCACAATTGTAGACCTGACCTTAGAACCACGTTCAGAAAGGAATGTCTTATTTTAAAAAGCATTCTACCACAGAAAAGTGCTTCCTCCTCGGGGAAGATGAAAAGCTTTCCTCTTGCTGCTGCTATGGTGAGGTGTGTACATGATCATCTTTACTCTTAAGCTCTTAGACATTTCTTGGCACACTTCTGGCCAAGTAGCACTCGCCCAAACAATTCCCAGGCACAGTTCAGGAATTATGATGTCCCAGGACCGTTTCCAACAGGCATGCACCCCGCTCCCAATGCAGCCCCATTGTGTGCCAGCTGGCCTCAGTGCTCAGGAACATCCCAGGGCATGTTTAATTTATCAGTGTAAAGGCAGTCTGCTGGATCACTGGCATGAAGCCTGGGTCTTCCATAAGGCAGTAGAAACTCTGCAGTCAGTTGCTGAAGATCCAAAAGTGAAATCTCTTCCCATGTCTATACGTGTCCCTTCAACGCATGCCAAAGCTTTCCATTTCTATTCTTTTGTTATTTTAGGCCACAGAGAACTGTGTGTGCATTCTTCACAATCTCTCCTACCAGCTAGAGATAGAGCTCCCTGAGAGCTATGCCCAGAGCATATATATGCAAAGAAGAAATATTTCTAGCGATGATAAAACACCAGGCTGTTTTGGAACGCGGAGCAGAAAAGTAAAAGAGGTAAAGTACGTGATTAGTTACATCTCATTTGGTTAATAGCTTGTAGCAACCTCTGGAGAAAAAGGCAATTACAATCTAATCAACAGGCTGTTATTCATGTATCTGGTAGGGTGACAGTTTCTTGCCCTAAAAATGCAAATTTATTGATAGTCCTTCTTGACACCAATTCTCTCGTTCAGCTGCTGCTGATGACAATGACATAGCACATGTTTTCTTAGCTGAGGAATACTCCACTGGATGGACTGGCCACCATCATAAAATACGGAAATTTTGCACATTATTATTTGAGCTCAGAACTTGACAGTCTGCAGATAACCTGGTCATAGAGAGCTGCAAGATGGCTAGTTTAGATTGCGATGCATTAAGTTATAAAGGTCACTGTTTCTAAAGGCTTGATCTCTTTACGTGTTTAGAAGCAGCAGGACACTCCACTACCTGAGGAAAAGAGCAATCCCAAGGGTGTTGAATCACTCTGGCATTCTACACTGATTAGGATATACCTCTCCTTAATAGCAAAGAGTACCAGAAACTACACCCAGGAAGCATCCTTGGGAGCTCTTCAGAACCTCACAGCTGGCACTGGACCAGTAAGTCAGCTTTTTTCCTTTTCTTTTTCTCCTCATTTAGTTGTTGATGTGAATGTGTAGAGTCCAGGGCTGCAGTGCAGCTGAGCTCAAATCACCACTGACAAGTCACTGGCTCACTGACATGGTGAAGGAAAATGGAGAGCTTTGAAGGGAGAGTCATACCCAGCAGTGCAGCTTTTCCTCGCTTGGCAAATATGGGGCCTGCTTCTTCTCCCTCTGCGTACGTCTCCATGTGTGGGATTTGCTAATTCATTACACAATGAGGGATGAGCAGATGTTAAAAGCACTAAAAAAAGTCATTTCGTGGCAGAGAGTCCTGTGGGGAGAGGAGGGCTCTGATACAACAGCAGATCATTTTGGTGTTGAAGAAACGAATGATGTCTGAAGAGCTAGCCAAGGAGCACACAGGTGAAAGAGGGCTTGAAACTTCTTTTACATCACCGTCCTTTCCTGTTGCAGCTCATCTGGTTTAAAACTATTTTAAATACGCTTAAATTGACGCAGAGAACTGGCTTTGTGTGGCTTTTTCTGAGGCTCTGCATTCATGGTAATGACCCAGAACTGCCTTTTCACAGATGCCATTCGCAGTGGCCCGGACTGTTGTTCAAAAGGCAAATGGCCTTCCAAGCATCCGAGCTATGCTGCACGTCAGCCACCCTGCAGTGAAGAAGACAGCAGTCTCACTGCTCAGGAACTTGTCTCGAAACACCTCCCTGCAAAGTGACATAGGTGAGCAAAGACTGAGAGCTTGCTCTGCTCTCTTCACATTAAAGTTTCCTGCTTCAAAAAAAAAAAAGAAATGTGCAAAAAAACCCCTGATCTGTGAGTTTAGTAGATTTTTCACTGCATACTTGCAGTCACTGCGTACTTGCAGTCACTGCACAGGGTTTAAATTAAAGGGTTTTGCCTAAACAAAGTTTTCACTATATTGGGTATTCCTCATCAGATGTTTCCATTGGTGTTACTTTCTAAACTACATAATTGAAGTAAAGTCTACACAGATTTGGAGAGGGAGTTTTTCTTCTGCTTAAAATAGGGTAAAGGAAGGTGAGTGCCGAGTTCTGTGCTGCCACAGCTATGTAATGCTTTGCAAGAAATCACAGAACATCTCTAATTCTTCTAGCAAAGATCATACTCTCTTTTATTAGACACAAAGCTTTAGAAGTTTGCAGCCCACACAGTTTTCCTGTAAAATCTTTTTGAGAATGGAAGCTATAAGATGCTGTAGAAAAAATAGTTCATTCTTTTTAAAGGATCTCATTTCTAAATAGAAGCCATTTCTATTCTGAGTATTCTCATTTCAATTTATTGTGTATTTAAGACTTTTTCCTACTGATAGGATAAAATGAATTCATATAATTTGTTGTCCTTTTCTGTGTTCCCACCAAGGGGCAAAGGGGAAATTACAGGTATACAGATGGCTCATGGGGCAGATTAACCTCCAGAATTCTGCAGAGCAGGCTCCTGGGTCTTGTTTAATCCTTAGAGAACATTCCCTATTAATGAAAATATTATAACATGTTATTGGGCTGATTTCAAGGGGATAATCCATATGGTGTTAAAAATTACAGGTGGCGAATCCCCCTGAAAGAGAAGGAATTAAACTGATAAGTGTTGGTATTTCATCAGGAAAAAATAATTTATGAGAGTGTGGGAAAGACAGAACAGCACAAAGCTTTGGGGGCAGGTGCTTCATCTTGTACATTCACAGCCATTTCCTTGCTTTACCCATGGTAGAGAGAACTGGGGGAATTTCAGGTGAACCTTTTCTCTGTCAAAAGATGTTCTTTTTGATTGACTGAAAGCATGTATGAATTCAGGTCAAATTCCCAAAGAAAAGCTTTGGCCAAAGGAAAACATTTGAGAGGGCGTACTGTTTTCTAGATACAAGAGTCTTTATTTATCAAGCAAAATGAACCTACATATCAAATGGGGATAAATTTAATATAAAACATCTCTAAAGGGGAAGTGGCAGCCTGCAGCTGGCATATGCCTGGTGAGCTCAGTACAGCACATGAGGTATTAATGGACTGTGCATGAGGCAAATTACAGGCTGTCCAATGTAGTGTGGATGCAGCTTAACCTGAGTTGTGGGGATGAGATGCAGGGACGAAGCCATGAGTGCATAGTGGGAGCACACAGCTCCCTGATGGGGGAGAGTGGGAGGAACAAGGTAGGATCCCTAGGTAAATCTGCAGCTGTTAGTAATGGAACTGCTTGCCTCTCTTCCACCTTGCAGCCAGAGAAGTTCTGCCTGATTTGGTGTCGATACTGCCCGAGTGCGTGCCAGGGTCGGACATTGCCTGTGAAACCACAGTGTCCATCTGCTACACCCTGTTCAACCTGACCCAGAGCAGCTCGCACAACGCCCGCCTGCTCCTCAGTGCCCACGGCCTGCCCAAGGTCATTGCCATCAGCATGAATGACAGGTAAGGGGCTCCACAAGTCTCACACTCTCCCTTCGTTCCCTGGGCAGGAAAGAAACTGCACCCTTTGCCGTTCAGGGAGAAAAAAACGCTTTGTCTCAAGGTACAGGACAGCTCAAACGAGTGATGTGAATAGAATTGCACTGATTGGGAAATACAGAAAGATCTCTTACAACAGTTCCCATCCGTAGCTAAATTCACCATGTTCCAGCATTTTAAATAACTCCTTGGCAGATAACTGCACAACGTTATCTATATTCTGATATATATGTAGTGACTGATCATCAGATCTCATCTGTACCCAAAATGTCTTTCCTGTTCATTGTAACACAGCTCTGATAATCTTTAGCAATAAAATGCAGGGATACGTTTTATAGAACTTACAGATCTGTACTTAAAAATAATTTTTAAAGTGGCGTTTTAGAAAATAGAGTCAAAATTTAATCATCCTTTAATATGTAATCACATGCAATCAGTATTTACTCAAAAGATAATTAATGCTTTATGAATACGAATCATTATTCTGTTTGCCTTGATCTCTCTTTGCAAAATGAAAGAGGAAATCAAGCTCAGTAAAGAAGGCCTCATGAGGCCCTGAATAGTTTAAATCCTGTCTAATGAACCAAAGATTTTACCTACTGGAAAGATTCTTTCAAATGCTTGTTGTGCTGAGGTGTATTCTCCTCAGCTGAAAATGATTAGTATGATATCTGCTCTAAGATGTAGGGTACAGAGCATTCGATTTCTCCCCTAATTTTGAAGAATGAGTGAAGCAGGGAGGCATGTTTCATTTGTTTCAGTAATAAGGACAGCATGAAACACACTACAATACCTAAAGGGTAGCAAACCAGCATTTAGGAGTAAAGAGAGACAAAACAAATGCTATAAGGGTATGTTTGCTGAAGTCTGTACATGCACTGTGATTATGATGTGTGAATTTAAATATGTTTTATCATTCTTTTTCCAAAATTGCAGCAATATGTTCAGCAAAGCCAGCAGGGCTGCTTCAGTCCTCCTCTACTCCCTGTGGTCACACACTGATCTCCACAGCGCTTACAAAAAGGTAAGGACAAAGAAAAATAATCTGTCCTTTTAGACCTAGAACCCTCTTCTTTGTCCTCTGGGGCCCTTAGCATTCCTGCATTTATGAGTCAATCTATGATAGGATTTCAAGTGGTCCCTGAATTTGGTTTTCCTGTTACTTGTACGTAATCCTGTGTAAGTAATGCATGGCCTTAATTTTTGCTCATCTGTGTTCATGATCTGTCCCTCTCTGGTTTTATATCCACTGGCAAAGTTTATGAGAAGTGTTGCTGCTGCCTGCCAGAAGTGTCAGATGGTGAGAAGCGATGCAGAGTGGGTGACCATCCACTCTGGCTGAACCAGCCTGGCACAGAGGATCTACGGTGCCAGCAAAAACAAAGGCAGGGCGAGGCAGCTTCCTGCTTTAAAAGCAGAGCAGTTTTGTTCTCCTTGCTGTTTGCACGGCCTGGTAGCCCAGGTGTAGGCTGTATTCAGACAAAAAGTAGAGCCTGGGAAAGGTGCTGGCAAACATTTACTGACATAGTCAAATCAAACAAAAAATGACCAGCATGAGTCGGCCACAAACCAGTTTGTATCTGGTTTGGCTTTTTTGAAGCTCTGAGATTGCTTTTTCAACACAGAGCTGAGTTAACTTCTACCTACCTACCTTAACCCTGCATTGCAAACTGGTTTCAGTCTTTGTTTGTTCGATGTTCAGAATTTGTCACTTCAAATTCCCTGTAACCTAAAACTGTTCCAAGTTCTCAAGCTAGCCGTTAGCATTTTTTATTCAGCTGTTTCTGTTTGTAGATTTTTTTTGTTTAAATTGGCTCCAAAAACATTTCTTAGCATAAATTTTAACAGTGTTGCATCACACTTAGCAGTACTGCCCCACAAACCAGAAATTTGTGCTCAAGAAGAAGGGTATTGTGCCATATAAATTCTTAACCAGATTTTGTTGTCTCTGGTTTTTTACAACTGCATTCCTGACTTTACTGTACAGCAATATCCCTGATGGCATGAATTTTCTGAAGTGACTGGTAGTTTAGGAATTCCTGTAAGACATGTTTGTCAGACCTGATTGTCAAAAACGCTGATTACTTGCTGTTCCTGTGCAAATCAGGCCCCTTAGATACACCAGGTATGGCACTGAAAACTTCAGAACCATCCAATGCCTAGGCATTTTTGAAACTTTAGTCTAATAAGCCACAGAAAACACTTGATCAAATAAAATGGATAAAATCCTGAGTCATTTTTGCATTGCCCTGTGTTCTTTGTTCTGACAGGGTTAATCTCAGCTAGGTTAATCTCAGCTATTAGTCACCTAGAAGTTAGGAGTCTGTAGAGCTGGGCTAGAAGAACAGGCTCCTGGTGGAGTCAGTGGAGAGAGTTAAGCAATTCCAATTATTCATCTCATCTGTCTTAGACTAAACGAGCACTGCCTGTTCTGTCTCTGTGACTGCACAGGGCTCTGCCCAGACCCCTACCATGGCTCCACATTTAGCTTTCAGGCAGCTGGACCCACCCTTCCCTTGCAGAATCGGCACTGAAGATAATGAATTGCTCTGTTTCTTTCATTCCAAAGGCTGACTTTAAGAAGGCGGATTTCATCAACAGCCGGACCACAAAAGCCTATAACTCACTAAAAGATTGAATCAGAGCATAACACCATGGAAGGCAGAGACTATACAGCAGTTAATGTAACCATCTTCACACAGTTGGTGTTGCCATCATGAACCACAAAGCATCTCAGAAGAAAAAGGATTTTATTTTCTATGAAGACTGGAGTGGCCAGAGAGTAGCTTTTTTCTTGGGTTTTTAATTCTAATCACCTTGTTGTCACTGTATATATCAATATAAGAATAACCAAAGATGGATTCTCCAGGATGTCTGAGATGAAGTTTCATCCAGGTTTACCACTAGTCAGAGCTCCAAATGACTGCCTTTGTTCTATACAGAGGAGTTTGAAATGCTGGTTGGCAGCAAATTCTTTTCAGACTGTTTTACACCAAAAGTTTTCTACAGTGGACAAGCATCAAGTGCACTGCTCAGAACTTAGAAGTTTTTCACTCTTTTGTTTCTTCACACAAGCAAAATAAGACTCTCCAGACTCCATGAGTATGCACAAGAAGCTGTTTCACTACTTGCATTATAAAAGCACCAATGAAGTTAAAATTACTATTTTTGTATTGCTTGTTTTCATGGGCTCACTGGTTCCTAAGCCTCTTTTCATTGAGGTTTCATCGGTAACAGCAGCAAAACTCATTTTACATAGATCTTATCATCCCTTGCTCCTCTTATCCTCTCTCCTGTGGCTGTTGCATTTTATCTGTGTCCAGAAAGGGTTTCAACTAGAACCACTAGGTTTAAGGCACTATGTTTCAGACACTTTAGGCTGCACTTAAACCCCCCATTCTTTGCTAGTTGGTGGAGAAATTATTTGTGGGTGATTCAGTGATTATTTTAAGAAAATTGAAATTTCAAAACAATTCTGTTGATAATCTATATATAATAAAGGGAGTGTGGTCTTGCCTTTATTTTTGAAGTAATAGACATATACACAAGAAACTGGGCTCTATGCTGATTAAGGAATTCATCTGATCCTGCTTCATATTCTCCTACTTGAAATAATCATCCTCCCTACAGCAATTACATGCAATGTGATAACTTTTGGACTATGTCTGCACATGTGGGAATTGGTAACAGGAGGGAAAAAAATTCCTGAGCACCTGAAGGCTGTTTTCATGATATGATGCTCAAGATGGTAAAGAAGCACTTAAAAACCCCCCTCTGCTACATTTAGTAAGTCAGATTTTTCTCAAAAAAACCTGTGGGGTTAGATTGTCCATTAAACCAACAGGAAATTCTGACATAAATATTGAGTTAGCAGCTGATGTGATCTGGCATTACTCTTCTGAAATCAGGGGAGGTGAGCTACCTTTATGGCAATGGATATTTTGTCATGTGTATTTACAAGCCCTGCTGATCAAACTGAGCCCATCCTGTACCCTCACGTTGAACTGCTGGCACAGGAGCTTTTATGGCTGTTCATGTCCAGAAGGCGCTGCAAAATCCTTGGAGTAGGGACCTCACAGAGCAGGTCACCAGGCCCCTTCATTTCAACACTCCTGGCTAAAGGTCTGGCTCCTGCCAGAAACTTAGAACCAGCGGGTTGTACCACTGCACTGTGTCCAAACATATTTCTGGATATCAGGGAGCTGAATTCTAGATGCACATAGTTCTCTGAGGAGTCCCAGGAAGTCCCACATGTGCACACAGAACAGAACGTGCCCCGGGGAGGTGAGCAAACAACGCTGCTTTCCCTTCACTGATCGTTTCCAGAGGGCTGTTGGTCCTCCACATTTGCTTTGAATAACTCAAACCAAATGCACTCCAGTAGGAGGTTTTAAAAATACTATTATTTTTTGTAAGATGTCATATTCAAAATACTGCAGGTCCAAGAACAACACAGGGGAAGGGAACTTACAGCACCGCATGTTGAGGAAATTGTTTTTATAACTTTTTCAAATATGATAGAAAACAGACAATTAAAATCCAACTCTCTCTTCTAACTTGTTAACCCAAGTAACACTGCATGTGCCGTGAATGAATAAATACCAGGAAACCTGGACAAGTCTATTTTTACTGCCTAAAAGAAGTGGTCGGCAAAATTAATATACAAAGAGTAAACCTGACTACAGAGTAGCATAGGAATGAAGAATTGCAGTCTAAAAGATCAGGAAGGGAGCTCTTAGAAATACTCATACATTTAGTTTTGTTAAACTCGCATGCTATTTAAAAAACAAAATGAACAATGGTGCTGGCTACTTTTAAATAGATGTGCACCTCTCAGTAAGATGTCCTTAAAAAGGAAATGCAAAGTTTTTGGGTTGTTTCTGTTGATGCAGTGATTTTAAAGGTCTTTTTCAACCTAAATGAATCTATGATAGTGTCCCTTTAAAATCAAAGCAGTGTTCAAAAGTCACAAAGAAGTATCTCAGGCCTGGCAGCAACATGAGAAACATGAGACACGCCTTATTACAACTGATCTCCTACTTGTATGCAATCAAAAACATTTCAGCAGGACTCCAAAGAAAACAAAGCAGAGAAATAATAAAGTGCTGTCTCTAATGCAAAAAATCTGTCTTTGGTCTTTTTGTTATTAGTGAACCTACTTGGCTGGGATGCAGCAAATGTATTTCCAAGCCTTAGCCCTTCCTTCAAAAGGGCAAATTCATTTTTAAATTTAATCTAGGTATGGAGACTTAGATTTTTCTGCAACAGGACAGTGTTACTGAAGGCAAGCTCTGTAATGCTCCTGTTGGCATCAGAGTCCTCCTGCAAATAATTTCTTTGTCCAGTTTTGCTGACCTGTCAAACCACCCAGAATCTTTAACCTCTCTTTGATTGCTATTTGCCAGTAAACTTCACCATGGGCCACTGGAGATCTCAAAAATAATTAGAATCATCCTCACCATAGTCTTGGACTTGGGAAACAAAACATTCCCACTTGCTCTTTTTCTGAACCTTGAATTTAAACATGCTAAGCAGTGCCCAAAGAGTCTTTGGCTGAACAAGGAACTGACCCCAGGTCCTTTTGTCTCTTGTCTAAACCACAACCCAGTACAACCATCTTTCACAGAATTGTTTTAGTAGGAACACCTCAATAGGACAGAAAATTTTGTAGTAGATTATAGACATTGCCAGAGAATTAGTCATTCCTTTCCTCATTTCATCCTCCTACTTTATTTTCTGCTGTCACTGCTCCTAAACATTAGCGCTCTTTCTTCTCCCTCCCTTCCTAAAGAGAAGTAAACTAGTTAAAATATTGCATTATATTGTGCATGGACACAGGGTTTGGGTTACTTGGCTTTTTTGTGGGGCTTTTCTTTTGAGAAGGAACATGATATCTCTTAAGAGAGGTTCAACCTCCTCTTCTGGGCCCATAAAAAAACTGCAGGTGAAATGAGCTGGCACCATCATAGGCCACAAATGAAAATCCCAGCCCTCCCCTGGCTACTGTTTAGCCTGGCAGTCCATGCTCCAAAGGCAGCCCATTGAAGCTGAGGGCACTCAGGTTGCCTGTTTGTGTGTTACCAGCTTGACAGATTTTCCCATCTTTAGTTTTCAAGGCCAGAAAGCCCAACGATGTTGCTTCACAGCCCTCTTGGGGGATGGTTCATGAGCTGGCCTGATGAGCAGTCACACAGTGAATCATGCACAAGCTATGCAACGTGTTGAGATCTGGTGCTTCTTCAACTCCAGCAGCTGCTCTTCCATTCCTTTACTTAAACTGCTGCTGATTAAACCTCAGTTTACATTCCTGACTCATACTCCAGACCCATCCCATGGGGAAGATAACACAACCTTAAGGCATCATGTGATAGGAGACAAAGATCTGGGAACAGAAATCAGACGTGAGGAAATGCATATTTGAGCTCAATGTGACAGCACACCGGGGACAAGCCCTGAAACACTGGATATTGGTGCAACCATGGGAGTTCTGCCTGGCATATTGGTTTAGATGTTGCACAGCATCTGCCCACTGAAAACCCAGCAGGGAGATTTGCTCAAACACACCAAAGACAAAAAGGGCTTTAGTGCAGACGTTATACACAGATCAGGGGGTTGCCTTTCTCTCTTACTTTGGATATATTAATAGGCTTGCATATGAAGGGGAAATAAACTAATTTTGTCTCATTTCACATGTTCAGAGCTAAAAACATCCTAAAATACACATTAGAGGCACTCTAGGCTTAGAATCAGAAATTAAAACTTGCTTGCATCCTTCCTTCAGCTGTTATCTTCCAGTGCTGTATCCAGTGTGACTGTAAATAATTCAAGTTTAGGAACGCAACATTTCTTTAACAATTTTTCAATTATTCAACCTAAGCTCCCATTCTCTTATTTGTATCTTAATATTCTTAGTCCTCTCTCAGACCAGCCTAAACATGCATGGATACAGAGAGGAGGAAGCAGGCACGTCCTTAGCAGCTACAATTTAAAGCCAATACTGCAAATACCATGCAAATACACGGTATCAGGGGCTTCTGAACACACCCACGATCACTGAGCAGCACCATGACCATGACAGGGAACAGGGACACCAGCTGTAAATCCAGTGCTCATCATCATGCAGTTTTTTCCAGTGCTGACCACATATTCCCTCCAAAGCTGCACAAGGCCCTCTCTTACCTATGCCTTCATTTTGCAGGCTCTAATCTGGAACCAGCTGTAGGACTGTGAGTGAAACTACCACCACTCACACCTTGAAAAAAGCTGGGTCCCCAAAATCCCCACCCTGATCTTCTTTCTGGGGTTCAGAAGGAGACCACTACTACCTCAATTGTACTTAAACATCTGGGTCCCCCTGCAACTTCAGTAAGAGGCTTAAGGTCTTCCTCGGTTCTAGAGAAATTTAAAGGCATTTTTTGACTCAGAATTATATCCTTACTGTGTTTTCACCAGAAAGGGAAATAGCCATGTCTGAGCCACAGAAAAATAATAGTGATAGGGGCTTTTTCAGCTGCTGCCAAGGAGGGTAAAATCTTTCAGAAAGTTCAGAACTTTCTGAAGCCCATGAAGGTCATAAGAAAATAGGCTCCAGCCAGAATAGCTGTGTTTGGCTTCAAATAACAACAAAATAAATCAGTAATGTTGTAGTATCAGTGTTGAACTTTGCCTGGAAAGCACACTGCCTTAGGATACATGAGCACACTTGAGTTTTAACTCAAAACTCTGGACATTGGGCTTAGTCCAACTAAAAACTGTGTGTGAGTTTAAACCCTGCACAATTCTTAAAGACTGGAGAACCTTAGCAAGCACTGCATTGCAGTTACAACACAGCAGCACACAGGATGCTGCAGTGAGAGCAGTGGAGACATTGAGTCTTTCTGAAAATTAAAATAGGGATTCTTAAGAAGTTCCTTCTTTCCTGATGCTGGGAAAAAAAGGTGCTCTAAGCATACGATACATTTAGCCTTGAAATACTGTTTTTATAATAGGATAATATTGGTTATTTTACAAGCATATGGACAAGTGATAAGAGTTTTTAACATAAAGGGAGGCTGGGATGAGAAACTCAGGTCTGATGATATATATACATGGTGATAAAAAGGAGAATCTACAAAGCAATATTTGCACCAGCATTGTAGGGAATTTTTGTGTTTTGTTTTGTTTTAGTGGTACTGCTACTCAACCTGAAATTACTTAAAACCTGGACATCAAAAACTGGTGCTTTGGGTAGCAGAAATATTCTTGCAAGTGTTATTGCAAAAGATTTGGCACAGTTTGAATGACACAAAGAGATGGAGGAACGATTGTCTCCTCTTGTGAAAGACTGGAGCAGAAGCCTTTGAAAGAATTCCTCCTGAATACGAACATGGATTATCCATCCTCCAAGGACAGGTTTCCTGATTACATCAGTTATTTTCTGCTGTTGTGAAGAGAGGTGGACAAATTCACCATTATCTCAGGGTTGTAATTAACTTATTGTGAGGGTTATTATGGATAATAAATAGGCCACAATGAATTCTACGGTCTATAATATGCTCACCTATAAAAGAAGAGCTATTTAGTGCACCTGAAAGGCACAGACCTGTGTTTTACAAAGCAACCTCATGTTCTTCACATCCACTGTAGTGGCTACAGATGTAGATTTGTTAAATGGGCATTTAAAAAAAAAAAAGAGAGAGAAAAAAGTATAAGAATCTGAGGTGGCCTGAAGGTGTTTATATGTGGATTTAGAAGTTGGGCCCCACTGTTACCATTTTGTGTATTTTCCGATGGAAATATGCCTTCAAACCCCAATGTCCTGACTAAGAATGAGAACAAAAACAAGTCCAGCAGCCCCAGGCTGACCCAACACAGCAGAGCACTGGAGCAGCTTTGGAGGAACATTTACTGTTCCACATGCAAGACTCCCTGTGTGATTTCAGTGACCACGAGTCCAGCACACGGTGGATGCTCTGTCCTTGTGCACACCCACTTTTCCCACGGGACCAGGGAGCTTCCTGCCCCATCCCTGAGCCATCTGAATCTCTGCCCATCTGCCTTAGAGCAGTGGGATGGATGCTTGGCCGAGGACCTTTTGAACAAATCTGGGGTGGGCACAACACAGCAGCCTGGGTGGGCTCTGAACAGCCCAGAGGCAAACGCTGCTCTCTACCCGTCCTGTGGGCACTCAGTGCATGGAAAAAATGCACTTACCAGCATCAATCAAACAGTCCTGTCCCTTGTGGCTGGCAAAAGCTTTGGGAAATGTGTGCCTGCTCTCAGGTTCTCCATTAAAGTCAGCAAACAGCAGTGAGCTGATTCCCAGCAGGAAAGAAAACAAAGGTAATGAAGGTGTAGCCCTGGACAGTGGTCCCTGATCTCTCACATGTTCATACCAACCACCTGTGGTAGATGCATATTTTGCTCTGCCACTGTTTCCACTCCTGCAGTCAGGCAGTAGGATCTTGGCTAGAATTTTTTTTCTCAATAGACACAAAGCAAAAAAAAACCTAAAAATCAGTCTAACATCTCAAGCCTGAAAAATATTTTACCACAATTCTAGTAAAATAGGAAATTCTTGTTAAATGCTCATGACCCTGTGGTTTGGGCAAGAAGCCACCCTCCTGACCACTGGCAGCATCACTGGCAAGGCTTCTCTCGTTCACCCCAGGCACACCCCAGGATGTTTAGCTCTGGCTGCAAGCAAAGCCCCAGCAGGACCCACTGACTTCACCTAAAGGACAGCAAATAGCCCATGGTTTACACTGGCTGATGCTGTTGTCCTTTAAGCAGAGGCACCTTTATTGGAAGGGGGCAGTTTAATTTTTACATGCATGTCATTTAACAATTGCTTTTTCAGGGTAAGAAGGAGGAAAAGTAGGAGAGTTTCTGTGAAGATCTTGCCAACATTCTTTCTCTTTCTGGGCCGTAACAGTAACTCTCCTCCTAAACTAAGCGAAACATGATTCTTCCCCACCCTCTTCCAAGATAAATCAATTCCTGGGTTTTTTGGGATGTCCTGTGTACAAAGGCGTGCTGAAATGTGCATGCATGCTATAAAGTACAAACTGTTTTTGCCCTGGCTTAGGAGACAATCTCTGAAGGTGACAAATTTGAGACCAGAAATAATCCAGCAGTCCCATCTCTGCTCCCACATCAAAGTCAGTTCCATCTCCTGTAAATTTAGCAGTGAAGTCAGGGTAACACATTGCTTACCTCCATAAAACCCAAAACCTCAGACACAGAAAATTCACCACAGGATTGAGGAAAAGGAAGGTCTCAAAACAAAGGATGTTTCAAGTGTGGCTTGAGGACTTTCTTGCCAAAACAAAGTGAGATACATCTGTTTGGGTCCTTCTTCATTTCAACAGTAGCTGTGTTGATAGAGCTGTGGCTCCCAGGGCTACAAGGGATACATCAGGAGATGCAGCCTTGCTCACTGAAACTTCATTCACACGGAAGGTAAGTTCTGAAGGGACAGGAGAGCCATGGCTAATGTCTTATGCTTAATTATTATTTATTATTCATTATTCCACCTGCAGCTTTGATGGGAAGCATCTTCAGTAATATTATTCCAGTTGTTGGAGTTCTCTAATTGCCCAAACATACTTCTCAGAAACTGTATCCCAGTGGTTGGTGGGAACAGCCCAGCTCCAGGATTTCTGAGTAAAGTGGTATTTGACAGCCCTGCATGCTCTTATTTCCTCCTAACAGGTCACTCACCTGCCACTGGCTTTCACCCACAGCTGAATTTAGCAGACTATTCCCATACTGCATCATTTGCCATCTCCTCCTTCCTACTGTGACTTTTTCAAACCTGTGTATCTCTGACCCTTGTAACTTGCAGATAAGGAGACAGATAAGCTTTCTCACACCTGTGCTGTGTAGTTCTTTGCTTTTGTCTGGTTACTGCATGCACCATAGAGATAAAGTCTGTTTGGAGTATTTTTTTAAAGGCTGCTGATATGAGACACCTGTCCCCATAAACAGCTCTTTAAGGGGTTTTGATGGTGAGCAGGGATAGGTCTGTGAAAGCTGAGCTTGTAGTTTGATATAAACAGTGATGTGGTAAAACTTCAAGTTGTAAAAAAAAATTAAATCACCACACCTTGGATTTTCAAGTTCTGTTAAAGGATTTCTGTAACTGAAGCTATAACTCATATTCTTTCCCAGCAGTAAAGTAGCACAGCATTTAGACTGTTTAAAAATCCTTCATGCTCATTGGACTGTACTTTTTACGTGCCTGGCAGGGATGTAAAGCAACCTACAAATACCTGAAACCAAGCCCCAGAGATCACAGAACCAAACTTGTTCCAGTAGTGACAGGTGGTAAAGCAAGGGGCAACAGGGCAGCAGCACCATGCTGAGGCCTGGGAGATTCAGGTTGGGCATTAGGAAAAAACTTCTTACCAGCTCAGTGATGCCATGCTAGAATGCCATAGCCCCTCTGAGGTCAGAGATGCTCCATTCCTACCACTTTGGAAGATTTGGCAAGAAAACAGCAGCCTGGTAACTCAGTGTTTCCTATTCTGTGCACAGTGTGCGTGATTACAGCTCCACTTGCTCCCCTTTAGTACAATACAATTTCTTTAGCATTTTAAAACTTCTTGTCAAAAAGTGAAACCAGTTTAGGTTTATGGAGATAGAAAAATAAGTCTCTGAGGTAACTTTAACTGGAGACTGGGAAATATTTTCCCCTTGAAGTCAAACTCATCCCCTAGCTGGGAATTCAAACTCCAAGTGGCCCTGCCTAGCTCCACGAAGCAGACAGAGCACCATTAGTTCCAACTAACATTAGCATTATCTGGGTCTGGCCAATGACACCACAACAAGATGTTTGTTTGATCCCTTTCTCATTCCCCAGCACAAAGCTTAGTTTCACAGCAAACCAGGTAGATTTTTCACAAGATTTGAATGCTTCTGTACTTCTGTGTTGTTGCTGTTGTTCTAATCAAGCCAACAGTTCTGCCTCCAAGAAAGTTCATATAACCCTTATCTGAAAGGAAAAATACAAGTTTGAGAGAAAAAACAGCTGCTGACAGACTTCCTTGAAGTGGGTCTTAAAATCACCATTATAAAAGAGCTCCCCCATATCTGTTTTCAGGATCTACTGTACTTTTGCTTCAGCTTTGATTTTCCATAATGGTGACAGCTTCCTTCACCATACTTTTTATCCATTTATGCTCTCCTTTCAGTAGAGCTCTCACATTACAGCTGTAGCAGTCACCATCAGCCAGACCACGCCAGCTCTGGAAGTTCCTTTAATCAGCTCCCTGATCAGGAGCTTATGAGCCCCACATAAAGCAGCAGTCACACCCCCCTCAAGAGATAACTTAAAGGATGTTGGGTTTTGCCCAGATGATGAGTGAGCCACCCAGTCAGCTGTCAAAAAGGTCTCAGACACAAGGAAGGAACTTGACCTTGTTTGTTAGCTGTTTCCACCAGCTATAATCCAGATTCATTAAAATCTTGGGCCACCTGTGCGAATATTTGCGTAACGTGGAACTCATTTTTCTCATTACAGTTACCATGTTAGTTTTAATGAGCATGTTATGTAGTAAATATTAGAAGTTATCATTAAAGTGCTAGGTCTCAGATTACAGATTCATTTTGGTTTATGGGTCTTCATTCTTTTTTTTTTTTCTTTTCCTAAAGATAGACTGAAAGTAGGGGCAAAGAGGAGAAGGATAATAATGTACTGCTTGAAATTTTGGAGCTGCTTTCATAATTAATATGTTAACTTAGAAATTGGATTTATTCTGCTGCCTTTTTTTTCCCCAACAGCCTGAGTTAGAGGTCCTAGTCCACCTGGGAACCTAGATAAAAACAAGCAATGTGTTAAAGTGCCCAGGGAGACTGAGAGCATATTTTTAAACCTATTTAGAAACCTTGTTCCTACTTAGGAAGTGGGAATGGAGAAAGACCTGGGATAGACCTGTGGATAGCAGTTAATAGATGGGTAAAGTTTGTACTGCATCTGTCAGTTGGTAAATGCTGAACAAAGCAAAAGGAAAAGACATCATAACCTAGGAGGGAAGAGCCCAAAATTGCATGGAAGAACTTCACACGGAAATAATTTACTTGTTATGTATGCCTCCAAGGCATAATGCTCCAGCAATCTGCTATTCAAACAGCAGTAATAAAGTTGGAGATGGTTTGTTCACAAAATAAATCCTGTGTTTTCTTCTTAGTTGATGTAAAGTTTAAGGGGTGTCTGCTAACTGCAGCCTCAGTTGTAGTGCTATGAAAATACATAACCTAGTCAGCAGTACGTGCTAAAAAAGGAGTTAGTCCTGTCTTTACAAACCTGAGATGCAGGCTGCCCTGAGTGCCCAAGCACTGAGTCCAGATACAAGGCACCGAGTAAGCAGAATTAAGTGGTTTAGGAACCATCAAAAGCCTTGTCATAAGGGAAAACTTCAGCCTGGATTCTTCCTTTCGGGATGTTTGAAGCCTTAAGAAGCCTAGTTGCCATCAGGAGTCGCATATAAAAATTGTAAATTTTGTTCCTAAAGCATGCAAGCTCTTCAAGAAAAAAGCATATAATGCCACTTATGTACAGAACTCCCCTTTAATATTGCACACCTAAGCCTCTGCTTACAAAGTACAAAAGTAAGAGGAAATAACAGCCTGAACACTGTGCTCAAACCTCATTCTCAGGATAAATGCTATGGTTCAGAATGTACTGCAGGAAAAGACCAACAAGTTTTACCTGTTCTTGAAGAGTTTACTGGATTCCCACACCCAAAGGTATTCTGTTTATTGATGCTCACCTGTCAGATGAATGAAAGCCTCTGGGCATCAGTGAAATCTCTTATGAACTGGGTGCCCTTCAAAACAACCAGTTTTCTCTGGTATCAGCTAGAAGAGCTGAGTTAACCTCACCTTTGCCATCTCAAACACACAAGGACTCCATTCCTTCAAATATCCCCCTCAGACCATTTTCTAGGGACAATCCATGCCACTTCCTCAGCAAAGCATTGATGTGGTAGCTTGTTCTTTGTGGTTGTTGATGTTGCTTTTTAATGCTTTGGAAAATCTTATTGAAAGGACCATTTTTGCACCAAGGGGAATTTTCTGTGTCTGCTGGGAGCCCACAAGTATGTGAAGTGATATGTGCTGCCTTTCAAAGGTGACAACTAGTAGGTGCACCAAACACAAGTCTGGCTTGTTTTTTGGAAACATTGATTTTATATATATATATATATGTAGTGATATGAACTGAAAGTACCTGCTTCGGATAAAGTGCTTTATTTTGTTGCTTCCTGGTAAATGACTTTTGATAGCTATTAAATGAACTTGATATCAAAAAGCATGAATGCTCTGAGCAGAACTACCAGCATTCACAAGCATTTGGACTGCAATATGCACAGGAGGTTCAGGAGTCAGTTGGGTGTTACTTTACCTTCAAGATTAAATAACTATCAGCTTATCAAGAATTTTTTTTTTTTGAGATATATTGTTCCTGACAGACAAATGTAGACTAAATATATTCAGCAACTCCCACACATATTTATTTTAGGAGCTTCCTCATTCAAATATGATACCTCAAGGACATTCTTTTGCCAAGAGAGCTTTCATATCACCATAGGTTGCTTCTGGAAAGGTGTGAAATCTATTCAAGCACGCCAAATTCCAGTGTCTCTCTCAACACACCTGTGTGTTTGAGTGTATCTATACCAATTTATGTGCAAGGGTTATATTAAGAATGCCCTCGAGAATGAGGGGAAAATAAAAAAAGCCAAGTATTGAAAGTTAAGAAGGACCAACAGTAACATTACATTTTTTAGTCTGTCCTCTCGTGTTTCCAGCAGATGCTCTGCATTGGAATGGAGAGAAAGGATCTGACCTTGAAATTAAATTACAATCTCAATGGCAGTCTAATGGCTACGTCCACAAGAAGTCACATTACTTTAAACGTAACTTAGCCTGTGTTGGCAACAGTAATTTTTGACCCAGCCCTTAGTGCTCCCAAACACTTCATCTGGCTGAAATGCTCAGATGCCCTCAGATGGCAGCTGCATGTTGGCAACAGAGTGGAGTTCTAAAAATTAGTGCACCTTTTTTTTTTCCTTCTCAGAAGTATTAAAAACCACACAGGATAATTACAACAGTTCTGCAACCCAGGCAGAACACTGAACCTGCCTGAGCCCTTCTCTCACTTGAAAGTGACACACCAATTACAAGTTTCATTTGGCTGGGGGCTTTAATTTACTACATTTCAACATTCTGCTGAAGCTGTAGCTTCATTTCCCACTGCACAGGCCCATCCCATGCCAAGAGAAGGCCAGATGCAGAGATAACGCTGAGCAGCATTTATTTGGCAACTCACCCCCACAATCCTGGAAGGAGGCATTTAGGTGCCAAGTTTAGACAGAAGCTTCTGCTACATTTTGACTATTGCCTTTAAAGCATGTCTGCAGTGCATTTAAAACCACAAAGTGAGGCTCCATGCCAAAAGCTAACTGCAGAAAAGTGAGAACGTGGCGTATTTACAATATTAATTTTAAATGCACTCTGCATGGACAAGAGCAGCAGTGATTTATCTATCAACTGTCTCTGCAAATTCACCCTGCACCTAAAAGAATACAAATGCAGAAAAGCAGCCAGACCCTGTTTCTTCTTCACATTGCAAAGGAGAATTAGAAGGGCAAACAGCTCAGGTGAACTAGAACAGCTGGTTTTTCTAGGCCAGTTTAGGCAAGGAACCCCTTGTTAGAAACAATCCCTTCATATTTCAGAGTACCCTTCTCATAATGGTAATAATAAAAGCATAGTCTTCCAAAACATTTCTGCCAGAATCAGAAAAAAAACATACAAGAACACGTGGCCCAGGAAGGTCTGCCTGCCAGGGAGGACAGGATCCAACAGCTCTTTTTAAGAACCGTTTGAAGATCCTGACTGCAAATTGTCAGTTCATACTCAGAATTTATTAAGTCTTTGTGTAAATGCAGTTCCTTTAATGACACTACTAAAACCATCCTCTAAGCAATCAAAAAGACTACATTTCTAGCTTGGCCGGAATGGAAGAAGACAGCTTAATTAGAACAACCAGATTTTCATACAGAGCATAACGTTTGGAATTTCAGCTCTGTAGTTTTATAGCTCTGCAGAAATTAACTTGCAGAAGCTGAGATCAGCTCAGATTTCTCCTTAATATGCTTCCTTTCACAGGGAATGTTTACCTCATGTTTATGTTAATAAAATTATTCCTCATTATTTCAATTTCACCTGTGCTGTATATTCTCTTCCATTTCTAAACTACAAAGGCCAACAAAAAAAAATTTATTCCAGCAAGGCCTGCGGCATGTCCAGCTAAGAAACCATCAAGAGAAGTTTGAACTGTGCTAGTTTCAGTGTCCGAACTGCTTTCTTGTTAATCTTAAACAGCATCAGAATTGGCCAAGTCAAATGTTTAAGACCATTTCCAACTTCTCCCACACGTCAGTGCTCTAAGAGGATGAAAAATCCTACATGAAAAATCTCACTGGGATAAAGGAGATAGATGAAACGAGACAGAGTGAATGGAAAATAAGTTAATCACCAATCTAATAAAATATACGTTGCAGTTGTTAGGGTTTGGTAAAACGCATTCTAGAATGTGTAAATTGCCATAATCTCTGGAGATAACCAGTTATCTCCAGCAGAAGTGGTGAGGTTCCAAAGGGCCACAGGATGGTAAGCATAGGACTTATCATTAGAGAGGGTAAAAAGCAGGTCAGTAATTGAGAAATCAGTCAAACCAACTTGACCTCTGGGATGACATATTAATCTCCATTCCAACAATTAATAAGGACAGTCTGAAAGCCCCTCATTCATAGCCTGCTAAAGATTTACTAGGTATCACTCAGATTTGAAAAATGCTTCTGCCATTGAAATTCAGCAATGGTACACGAGTAGATTTCCTGGTTTGCCCTCACCTGCTGCATCTTCTCACAAACTCAACAAAGGACTGGCATCAAGCAGAAAGATGGCCTGTGATTTAAGGTGAGATTTAATTGATTTTGAACTGAACTGAAAGAGAAAAAAAAAGGGATGAAACCAAAGAGTGATAGCCTCAAGGTATTAGGAACCACCAGCTAATTGTACTTCGAATGTCTTTGTAAAGAACACCTTTCCAGCCTCATACCCTTGATGACTCGTTCTCAACTAGTTGCTAATGGCAAGTACTTGCAGTGCTTCCTTAGTGAGGTTAATCAACACATGATCATTCAGCAGCTTTGTGGAGCACTTAGAAGCTCAAATCTTGCTGAAAGATATTTACTGTGGAAAGTAAAGGCAGGCAGCCATCACAGCATCATACAGGATTCAGAAATCTTGTTTTTCACTCTGGATGTCATTGCTGGTTCAGAATGTGGTTTTGTATTAGTTTAAATCAACTTAAATGGTTGCTTTTCCTCCCTCATGACTACAGTTTCCCTCTTCCTTCCCTTGTATCAATTCTGCCATTTATTTGATTCCTCTTTGTTTATTTTTCGCCTTTGCTGAGGCTCCTTTGAGCCCGTAGCTCCATTTGCCTGGGTGTCAGGCGTGTGTGGCATTCACCAGGGCAGGCACAGGCATCCAGGCACAGGCTGAGGCTCTGCCTGCAGCCACCCCTGAACATTTTGCTCTGGCACATCACCAGCCTTGGCTGTGACTCTGACATGCGTCACCTGATGGGCACCTCACTCATCAGAGCAGAGAGACTCTTGCTGCCGCCCTCAGGAGAAATCAAGACCACAATGACAGTAACTGGGTCTCTTAGGTATCCCCTTTCTTGCTGTTATTTCATGCAATTAATTGGTATCAAGTGCCTTTTGGTGAGGTTGCCGAGTCCCATCACAGGTCTCCAGGCAGTCAGATCACTGGTCAGATTGTGATTCCACACCTTCAGGTCAGGGCTTTCAAGGAACAATAGAATGAGCCAAATCCCATTAAACCTGGTGTTAGCTGATCAGATGAGAAGCATTCCAGGAAAAAAGTCTCCAGTGTTTGCATGCATGGCCATCGTGCCAGGCCATCATGCTCTGTTCACGCAGTGAGCCAGGAGAGTGGGTCTTAAACTTTTATGTTAGTCTGGAAAGGGCTTCTCCCTTCCTCTTTCCTTCAGAGGACAAGAGTCATCCTTTTCAAGTCTTCTCTTGCCCAAAGACATTTGACTCAAGTCCCAGACCTGCACCTCCTCCCTAGGGAGATGAGAAAATCCAGAAGCTTTGTTGCTCATATTGCTTCACGATCACGGATGATGTTAGTTGCCCCCAAAGCAATTAATTTCAGGAAGCATTCTCTTGCCCACCGAGTCAGGAGCACAACCACTAAACAAGACATAAAGATACATATCATAGCTCTTTATTTCACTAATCTCAGAAGAGCTGCAGTAGCATGTCTTACGTGTGACTCACAACACACATTGTTTGGATACTACCTGGTAACTTAAAGCCTTGGTTCTGAAATGCTGTCCAAGGAGGATTCTCCTCCTCTGGATTAGCTGAGGACTTGCATCCTGGAAAGTTGCAGCCTCAGACCTCCAAGAGGGTTCAGCATCTCAGCCACAGGTGGACTGAGACTGATAGTCCCAAGTCAGAGCAGTCAGCCCACAAGAGCCAAAAGACTTAGGGAAGGAGCTGACTGACTATAATGAGACTTGGGCAAAGTGGAGGTGCCCAGGGAAAAAGCTGACCTTGTAAAGGAGGGACCTCATTAGCAACTGACAGGACTCACTGGGACAATTTCTGTGGAGAAACATGGAACAGATACGGATCTTTAACAAAAGGAAGTGTTCTGTGTCAGGCTGCTTTCCCCTCACACCTCTACCTGCCAGTCAGATGAAAAGCTGGAATTCTGCTGCTCAAAATACCAGTAACTAGTGCTACTGCACTTCCCTGCTGCCTCCTCAGTCTTCCTGAACAAGCCTTAGAGGAAGGAAACAGAAAAAGCATCCAAGTGGGAGTGTGCCCCAGCTGTGCAGGTTTCAGCTGGAATAGGGCTCTAGGAATCCAAGTGCCACTGCTCAGGAATAGTGCTCTCCTTGCTCCAGGGCTAATGAGTGCAGAGGAGGTAAAAGCTCAGGGTGGGGTCACGTTGACACATTTGTTCTGGGCCATACGTGCTCAGCCAGGAACCGACTGACGCAGTTTCACACCCTGGGTCCTTTGTCTATGGCTGTGATTGCTGCAAACCACAGCTGGCCAACTGAACTCCAGACTGGAAAGGCACACCCATGCTCAATTTTGGTTTAAATGGGATTACTCTGGTTTTTTCACAGGTAATTTCCACTGGAAGTCTCTCCCATGCATTACTGCAGCCACAGAGAAATCAGTGCATCCCTGTGAATTCCCAGCTGTAGAGGAAACCATCCTGCAATGAGAGGAGAGCATTGCCCCACTCCTTCCATCCCCAGCCCCAACCCATACCTGGCACAGCCCTTCCCTGCTGCTGGGACCAACCCACGATGTTTGCTGGAAGCCAGCCCAGGGCAGTAACAAAGGGAAGGCGTTGGCCTCTGCCTGAGAAGTGCCAGCACAGCCCCTCTGGTGACTAACCTGGCACTGCCACACCGGGCAGGCTGAAGGCTTATTAGGTGGGAAATTATTTCCAGTAGAGTCATTGAACACAGTATTTCCTACTTCTAGCTTTTTCTTTTCTTTTTTGTATTATCAAAAGCAAAGGGAAGTGGAGGACAAAAATCAATAAAATGCACCAGAGACCCAGAGAAGTCCCCAGTGACCTCAGAGATAACACGCCCCAGAGGTGGGAGATCCCCAGCTAACCCTACTCAAAGAGCTCACAGAGCACACACCAGCGTGTTGCCTCCCTAGGACCAGCCAATCTCTCTTTCAGAGATGGTGCCACAGATATTTAGGCCCAAGGTAACAAAACACACCGGGGCTACACAAATGCACTTCCAGAGAATTGGTAAGAGGGATCAGGCAGTCCAGGTCCTGTTCCTCTGAACTTTTTCCATGAAGGTATACCAGAGCACTTCTGGGAGCAGTTTGCTGGGAGCAATCAATCAGAATTCCTGTACTGCTGAATAGCAAATTTCCAGAGATAATGGCTTCCTTCTCATGCCTCATCCCAGGAAACACTGAAGGCCAGGTTGCATGGGGCTCCCAGCAGTCTGATCTAGTTGAAGACATCTCTGCTTATTGCAGTGGGATTGGAATAGAGGGCCTTTAAAAGGTCCCTTCCAAGCCAAATCATTCTGTGATTCTCATTAAATCCTTTTGGTTAACAAAGTTCTAATAATCCCGCCCTTTCTTGTAAATCCTAAGGGTGGACTCGTGTGCTTTCCTAATCACCAACATATTAATCACTTTTCCAGGAATTTTGCAAGAGGAGACTTTGCAAAATAAAGCAGATTTAGTTAATATAAACTGGAGGCAAGAGCATTTTGACATCAAGGTTTGTAGCCTTGATATAATGGAATTAAACTATTTAACTATTAAAAGCATTTAGGGTGTGGATGTAACTTGAAACATATTTAGGAAATCAAACCAGACAGGCTACCACATAACAAGGTAAGAGTATTGTTCTGGAATCTTGTAGGGCCCCTGATTCCGATAAGAAGGCATCCAAGTAAAACAAGAAGAATTATGAGAGTAAAATTAATGTATACCCATCAAAAGCTAAAAACTATTGTCTGCAGTTTCATGTGCAAGTACTCCTATTCCAGCTGGGAAAAGAATCATTAAAAAAAGAACGAAAAAAGCCTAATGGGGTAAACGCACTTTTAACCAAATACTCTTATTCCTTTTCATTAGACACCACCTTTGATAGGTGAAATTCCTCTGTGAAATTCCTCAGATGCTGCTGTTGGAACATGCTGTTGTTTCCTAAAAAAGAAGCATGCACATATGATGAGAGGAAGGAATTAAGCCAGAAAAAGAAACTTTTGACCCAGTCACTATTCAGCTTGCAATGTTACTGCTGAGGAAGTAAACTGCTACAAACTGCTTCATGCATGCCAGCAGCTGGGCTTTTAAAGGCATAATTTTAGTGCCTTGTATAGTTCTGTGAGAGATAAATAAATTACATTTTAGATGACAGGAATGCTGGGGAAAAAAAGGGCAGGTAACAACGGAAGGCTAAGTAGGGAGCTGCCTTATTAGCACTCCACAACTGTGAGAGGAGAGCTTGAGGCTGGGCCCTTCACCAGCAGTCCTTAGGGAATACATTTATCATGCTTGAAGGATAATACTCATGGGGGTCACCCAGACAGAAGACCTGGGAAGAAGTGAAGCACTAAAATGAAAACCTCACATTCCATTCCACTAAGAAATCTGTCTCTGCAGTTGTTCCCTCCGTGCCTCAGACTGAATTTCTGTATTTATGCCAAGTAGCTTTACCTGTATCATATATCTTTGGGTTTAGCCAGACAAAGGGGAAGTAATAAATTGGAGCATATAGAACAAGATAATAAAATGCAGGAGATTTATACTGCTGTCCCATTAGCCCGGAAAAATATATGAGATCTTGGCTCTAGCAATAATCAAGAAACACATTAAGCAGCATTAATTCCTCTCAAATGCTTTCTTGAGAAACAACTTCTCTTATCTTAGCCCCAAAGTTACCTCTGTTCCTTGCAAATTTCTGCCTTAATCCCAGCAGAAGGATGGCTATGATTTCAGTAGTAAAAAATTATTTGCAGAGATAACAAACCTATTGTAACTGAAATGACTGATGGAACCACTAATCTCAAAGGGAGGAAATTCACAGAACTTAAATTTCCCATTTTATTCATTTTTATGCATCTCTTCAGCAGTTCAGCCCACATTAGCAGAGACAGTGGGGTCACAACAGGTTCAAGGCGCAGTCACACCATTACCTGAACAAGGCTTTCTGTGCTGTAAAATCTATTTCCTATCTGGATTACAGGAGGAAACATGATCTGTGTAACCAATGCTTCTAAAATTCACTGGTTTTATATACAGCCCAATAACAGATTTATCTATCTTTGAAACACTTAATCTAAAAGTTATTTCCACTAAGGGCTAGCCTCTGCCTCTTCTGGTTGAAACATCTGGGCTATAACATCCTGCAAGGAAGTCTGTTGAAATCCCAGCCAAAATGTCAGCCAGATAGGCACAAGCAGGCGTTGAGTGAGAGTCATGGATGTGATTTGTGTCAGGGGAGTGTCACAGTCAGTGTGCCAGAGCCAACTTGATAGAAGCTGATGTTCTGCCCTGCCAGCATGGACCAACAGAGAAACTGCTGCTGGGTCTGACCCCCAGCACACTTTAACTTCTCATGGGCCAGCACAAGGACTATGGAAGCCCAAAAAGAGCAGGATGAGGCCTTTTACAATTCAGTGTGCACATAGAGCCTGTCCCAAAAACCTCTCCACAGAAAATGAGCAAGCCCTTCTCAGCCAGGGGCTCTCACCAGCTCTATTGGTTCACCTCAATTGCTCCCAAAGCTGGTCTCCATTTATTGGAAGGAACTGGCTGGCAGGTCAGGGCTTCCAGTGTTGATTCTGCCATTCTGTTAAATCACATTCCTACACAGCCTAGCCAAGAAGATCTATCGTTTTAATACAAAAACCCTAAAATTCCAGTTTTACTCTCTCAAGGTCTGTGTGAAACCAAGCACACAGTAAAATGGCAGTGTTTGTGTGGGACATTGTACACACTTAAAAGCCAACTGTATCTTCAATATTTAAAATTGATATATATTTAATTTGCCTTTTTTGCTGTACTTGAGAAGCAGTAATGGGACACCCCCCCAAGGCTAATTTAATACAGTTTTGTGAATAAAGCATCTGCTTCGCATCTCCAAGCAAATGAGTCTGAAGTCTTATACAGAGTGGATTGCATTAACCTTTCTAATTATTTTTCTCCTGAGAAAGCACTTCCAGATTTCTCCTGACAAAACATATTTCACTCCTGAAGAGTATTTACTGCCAATAATTAAAACAAAAATAGAGCTAACGCACACACACTCTTGTAAAATGGGCAGTCCAACAGCAGAACCACGAAAGCAAAAGAGACTTACAGCTCCATAGAGCCTCAAAGCAGTCTGTAAACACAGCTGATAACAAATTCCATCCAGCACAAAATGCGTGCTAGCTACAGATTAAATAACCAAACCCCTGGAAGTTAAGGTCTGACACCAGGAGTGTGTTTAGTCTTCTCATTTTAAAATTCCTATGTTTGTGTTAAATGCAGAGGCCTGACGTGCTCCAGCAGAACGTGTCTGTACATTCCAGCATGGCAAAGGATCAGTATTTATCATCAAAACAACCCCAGGAACATCCACAGGGTCTTTAAATGGCAGACAACAGAACGTGTGTCCTCCCTTTCTCCCCCTGCCCCAAATCGTGGACAGCTCTGTGTGATGTTGCTCCACAGGGCAGCTGAGACACTGGATGGTGTCTTCCTGTGATAAATAGTCACATATTGAGAACTCAGCACATTCATGAAAATTAAATGAATTGAAGCAAAAATGCAGTGAATCACCAGTGCTGGTCCTTTTGAAGGGAAATGGAAATTGGAGATGGCAAACTAGAAAGCATCACCTTTCCTCTGCCTCTGTCAATGCCATTCACATGCCACTTGCATTTTTAGCCTAAATCTACAAAGGAAAAAATTCTTTCATAATGGATGCATTGAGCTGATAAACAATGGAAAATTGCTGATTTGTTTCTATTTTTAAAAAACAGAATTATTTTGGATGAGGCACAAGAGCACTAAGTTCTGTTTTAACTTGGTATAATTACAACTGGCTATTCATATGCTGAACTGACATCAAAGAACAATTTATTTTGAGTAATAGCCCATAATTCACCCTAACATATGTAATTAGAAATGAAATGTAATATGTGCTCAGGCTATCGAGAGAGAATGGGAAGTGCAGACTTTTGAATTCATACTGTGTAGGAACTGCTTAGTAATATGACTGGTAAAGATTAATCACCCATCACAGCGCAAAAGATCAGGTAGTATTAAACAACCAAACAAAAATCAAGCTGCTGAGCACAAAGGAAACCCATTATAAACACAGTAGAAATTATACGTGCCAAGGCTAAATTAGTTCCTGATATAACTCAACTATTATGGGAAGAAAAACTAAGGAAAAATTATAAAAAAGGGACTTGGGCCACTGTTTGTGCAGCATGTGGTAGTCCCAAAGACAGGCTGAAGCCCTGCCTTGGTCAGAGATGGCCATCCAGCCTCCCAGGACTGCAGCCCTGGAGTAGGAGCCCCCTTAGCCCCCAGCTGCACATCTGGGATGGCAGGAACAAGAGAACAGATGGATGGCTAGTGCAGGCTGGAACCCACCCCCACGCCCTCAGCAGCACCCACGGGGCACCAGCGTGGGAAGGAGCAGCCACATCCCAGCACCACTGAGCAGCTGCCCAGCTGCAGGAGCCTCCAGCGAGTCCTGAGGGGTCTCAGCTGAACCAGTGGCAATTGCTTGGGCTGCAGTCATCCGTGTGAAGGCTCTCCAGGGGTCCTGGACCTGTCCTGCTGCTGCTTGTCACATGTCATGGCTAACACGGTGACACATCTTCATTTCTCCAGCAAAACCCATCCACCCTAGGTCTTTCCCCCTCCCAGTATTTGCACATAGTGGTTGTGGTCCTTTAGGTAAGCACTAAAAGATAAAATGTACTATAATGTACCAAGCAGGCAACAAAAATAATAAATAATCTGAAAGGAAAATGCTGACTTGGAAACCTCTATGGAAAGAGTGAGTGGAGTACAAATGTGCAAAAAGCAAAAAGGCTTTCAACTGTTAAATTGCTGTCTTATGAAAAAACCTGTTGCCCATAAAATACAGTGACTTATCTGCTTCAAATAAAATAAATGAAGTGGAAATGTCACTATGATAAAACATCTATATCATGTAGCACATGGGGAACAGGCACAGCTCATGGCTAATGACTGCCTGCCTTCCTAAGGACTTTGTCCCAGTAGCTGCTCCACATTTTCTTGAGTTGGTGTGTCACTGAAGTTTTTTTTGTAACTGATTGATAGTCTAATAATTCTGATTGCATTTAATGGATTTACCACTTACCTTTGAATGGCTGCATTTAAAACTTTTTTATCCTGATCATTTCTCAATATATTCTGTGATTCTCCCTTGCCATCCACCCCTCAGATCAACACTGAAACTGGGCTTCAAGAAGAAAGCAGGGGGTACCTTTTTTACCCTAGGACAAAAATGCTGTCTCACTGAGGCATTCAAGCAAGGGACTACAGTGAACAGAAAGATTTTCCTTTGGGTTTAAGTGTTGTGGGTTGTTTGTTTTTTTTTTTAATAGGACAGTAGCCACATCAAGGAAATACAATTGTTACAAAAGACTGAAGCAAACCTGGTTTGCTTCAAAAGACCACTTTTCTTAAATTTTGCAAGTAAAAAAAGTTTCTCTGAAATATTTTTTCTCCAGCTGTTTCTCCCCATTTGACTTGACTCTTCTGGACTCTTCCCATTATCCAGCTCTAAACTTGCTGGTTCCCAGGACTTGTCAACAGCTTAAGCTCAAACAATACCTTGTGGAGGGCACATGGCTCTGAACATTTCCATTTCTGGCAGTTGGAAAGAGAGAGCTTTTCTGAGGCTTTTGGGGAGGAGCATAGGGGGTGGAAAGCTCCCAAGAACCAAACTCAATAAGTCATAAAAAGAGAAAAGGAAGACTTAAATTGTTTGTCAGTCCCTAGTAAATATCTCAATATATTTTGGAGGTAGCCAGCATTTGCTCTGGTTTACTGAGCTTTCTGTAGCACTCGAAGTACCATCAAAGAAGCTGCCAAAGCTGCCTGTGCTGAGTGTAGGGACCACACTTCTGGGCCTTTTGGTTTGGTTTATTTTAAAAAGCTGGCTTCTGAAGTTACCTCTGCTCTTCCTCTTCATTCAAATGCATTTGACCAAACAAATGTCAGCAGGCCATAATCTAATTCTGTGGAAGACAGATAGCAAGAGCCAGCTGCATCGGTTTCAGCCAGCTGGGAAAGTCTTCAACAGCCAGGCTGTCTTCCTTGCACTTTGCTCTTCCTTCTTCACATGAGTTTCTGTGTATTTTAACAGGACTACAGGGTTGTATTTATGTATATGTGTGTGTATATATATATACACACATATATATACACATTATTCTTATATAAATTTTAAAAATAATCACATACATGTGTGTAGAGCTATAACCTGTTACATAATCATAGGTTATACAGTAATATATAGTATAGGTTATATAGCAGTCATGGTTAACCCTAATAAATGTTAAAAATGGTCCACTGCTTGTACATAAACACAATATCAAGGCCACACATGCAAGAGGCCCCTTTACCCGCCACTGTTAATGAAACTGCTATTTATAGAAAACATGTTTGTTTGTGTGCTCATGATAAAGATTGAGTAATGAATTCCTCAGGGTTATTTCAGGTTCACACACAAAAATTTAAAGTGCTTACACAGCTGCACCTGGACTTCTTCCCTTCTATTTGGCAGCCAGGAGTTATCCTGGGCTCTGAAATAGCTTGTCTTGTTTAACATTAAAGTTAAGCAATGTAAACAGCTAACAATATCCCAGAGTTAGCCATAATGCTAAGATACACGTAGCACCGAGGAACCCTCACTCTCCTTATTCGCAAGGACAATTAAGCAATTGTAGATGGGATATACAGGCCCATTGTTTGCCTGGTTTTCAGGTCACTGGAGTCCCACAGAAATAAGGAAGACTGACCATTGCCAGATCCATTTCAATAGGTTGAGGAAATCTCTAAATCTCCATCACCCAAATCATGACTGAGCAGCTTCAATTTCCATGGACACCTCCCAGCCTGCAGCTGCTGCACAGTGGGGGATTGGCAAAGGGAAGGCAAGTAATGGGGCAAACCCCTCCACTTAATATCTCTGGGGAAATGTGGGACCACATACGTACTTTCAGCTGAAAATGAGAATGAGCATTAGGCTGATCTAATGCTCTTTAGCAGACACTGTGTCCAGTTCGCTCCTGGCATGGATTGAATCATTATGGAGAAACTGGTATTTCAGGCTGCTCTTCCATCTCTGCTGGTTTGGCCTGCCCAACATTGTAACTTCACACCTAAAACAAGACTTCTGGGCTGACAGACACTTCACCCAGACACTCACTGCAGCTCACAGCCAGCAAAAGCCACTGCTTCTTATAAACTTCAAGATTCTGGGCTATCAATTTTTACCGGTGTCACGCAGAAGTGCTGACGTGTCCTTGCAGTGTTAATAACCCCAGCTGCAATGGAGCTGACCTTGTGGACAGCTGCAGGCAGGGGACAAATGCCTGCCTCTTAAGGACAAGGGGTTGAGATTTAGGAATGGGCCCATGCTGAGAGCTATAGGTGAAGGTAGGCACTTTTCAGGAAAGACAGACAATAAACCGCATCCTTCTGAAACACCTGGCATCCCCAGACATCCCACGTTTCACTGATAGATCTGCCTTTCCCAGACATAACCCCACAGTGCCACATTCAGCCTGCCCCAGGAGAGGGGACAAGCAGGGGGCTGAGGGCAACCCCCCATCCAGCAGACCTCTGCAAGGGGCTCAGCTACACTGGCTACATCGAGGGGTGAGCCAGGACCAGGGGGTCCAACAGCAGCAAAAGGAGGCCAGACAGGGCTACCCCTATAAAGTAGCCAGGACAGGTGCCCTGGGCTGAGCTGAAACACGGTGCTGGACCTTGGTTAAGGTGGGGAGGCTCCAAGGCAGGCTGGGAAAGACAGTGAGGGCTTGCTTCTTCATATTTGATGGCTGCTTGCAGCAATTACAGCTTTACTTTGTATTTAAACTATAAATGCACTTGGGCACAGACCAACATCATTCCCCATTTGCACCTGAGTCTTGTAAGAAAGAATGTCTGGTAACAGAAGGAACAAATGTTTTTTTGTCTTAGTGAACCCTGCTTTAGAAACAAAGATTTTTTTTTTTCTTACAAACCTAGCAGAAACATTAATTTTAAGGTTTCTCCTCCTGAATTCCATGCAGCCCTTATTCTGATAATTCCATGATGCCTGAGAAGCCAGACTAGATACCAGAGCACCTCAATACACAACAAGCCTCTAAATGTGATGCAGTTAGAGTATCCTGAAATGTCTTTGGGAGCTGACATAATCTCCTCCTCAACAACCATTCACTAACCAACGACTTGCCCACATTGTTTATATGTATTCAAACAGCACTGAGCTTAACGTTGATCTGTAAAGAATTCCAGTTGGTAATTCCCCTCTATTGTGAAAAAGGAACATTTTTCTCTATCTTTTATCAGTATTTGCAGCTTGCCTTATCATGTATTTGAAGAAGTCTGTGACATGCTGGGGAAACTCCCACAGGCCTAGAAGATTTCAGACAGAATCACACTCTATAATTCCCCCTTATCACGTAACAATACACAAGACATGAACAGCCTGAACCGAGTGCATTGACGAGCGATTCCTGGCAAGAAAGAGCAAGCTTCTCCCTTCCAGAAACAGAGCAGGAATATAAATTATTAGCTTTCAGACCACAAACCCATCAAATTAATAATCTGTGATCAATAACAGCCATACATATATATATATATATATATATATATGGAAAATAACCACCAACCTGGAATGAACACTAATACTGTTGTCTATGTCAAGGAACATCATTTCGTGTCTTGCCTAAGTGGTCAGTAGGCTCCTTCTCTTTGGTTGAAATATATATTAAATACCTTAAATCAGAATCAGAAACAAGCAATTCAACAAATGTTCAGTAGCCATCTCAATATAAACCTGAGAAAAACAAACTACACGATAAGAGGAGACACAGCACTGTTATCATTTATCTTTCTGGCAGAAAAGTATATGGTGTGTGGCCTCTCTTGTTGGCACTGTACTTTCAGGCTAGCGGTCACATTCTGCTCCTCTTTTCTCTTTCAAATTCTCCCTTCCCAGAGGCACGTGCTATTCTGTACAGTCATAGTTGTCAGGGTAATGTCCAAAACCCATGGATTAATAACAGTGTGAAATTACCTTCGTCAATTGACACTACAGAACAATTTAGGTGGACAGAAATACTATCCTATCAACTCAAAACTGAGTTGAGTTATCCTTCTGCTGGTAATACCAGTGATTTGTTATCCCTGAAAAATGACTCCCACTGGGATCTACATCCAGCATCTCACCCACAAGCTGGTGATTATAACTGGAGGAAGCTGCAAGGGAAAAGCAGTAGCCATCCAGTTCCTCAAACATCATGTCCCAAAGCTCACTTTCATTTCTTCAATCACCAGCCAGCTTTTCAAAGCTTTTTTTTATGTAACCTGCCAGGAGCATGGCCTGAGGCTGTGCAGTATCTGAGCAAGAAAGCTGAGACGTGCATGCAAACAACCTCAAGAAAGAAGAGGCTTTGGGGATCATGCATGTTTTCTCAGGAGAAATCTGTTGTTATCAGCTTTGAAGACAAAGTTTGTTTATCAACTGTCTAAGCAGGCTGCTTGATGTTAACAGATAGGGTTAGAGATATGTTTGAAAGGCACCTGGGCTGTGGTGTATCTGCTCCTGCCAAATACAGATACCCCATTTCTGCAACTTCTGTCAACTGTTGAATCCCATGGTCAGCACTGTGCAGAGGGCAAATCAGCCAACTGTTTCCTTCAAGTTTTTATAGCTGTCAATCTTGATTTCTGAGGGGACAAGGGCACACGTGTGCCAGTGCCCCTGGTCCAGCAAAGCATCCTGAGAGGGGCCATCACTGCCCGTGCAGAAGAGCTTTATGTTATTTGAAATACAAGGCAGTCCTGGCACCAGTGCCCACAGCATATCTGACAGCCTGAACACCCAACTCAGAATTTTATCTCAAATCTTTCTTAGGGAAGTTCCCTTCTCAGAAGTTATTCACTTTTTCAAGGCTTCCTACCATATTCCTCTCCTTACATTGCTATTTATTTACTAAACCACAAACTTGCACATACTTGAAAGACATATTTGCTAACAGACTTCATAATGCATTGTCTGATTGAAAGTAAGATTTCCCATAAAGGACTCAGAGGAAAACGGTTTCCACGTCAGGAGAAGACAGCAGCAGGCTGTTGGCACTTTCATTTGAAATAACAAAATGTGCATCCGTAACTTCTCCATGTTCAAATAAATACTGTGGTGAATACAGTGACATGAGACATCTGCCAAGTCCACAACACATTTCTTATGCTAGAAGCTCTTTAGTCTATCTTATCTGAATGAGAAAACAGAGAACCTCACCTTCTGAAAAGCTGTAGCACTGACTGCTACTGAAAGAGCTAATGTCAAAGTAAAAAATGTCTTTAAATACTTTCTCCATTACAGTACAGAGATATTATTACTTTCCCTAATGCCTGAAAACAATAAGAAAGGCTGAAAAAGACTGGAAATTAACTATTTCCACCTGACAATAGTGTTGAATGCTCTTATAAGGCAGAAGAACAAGCATCAGCCATGCTGAGAAGTGCATCAAAAACCTGGATGAAAAAGGAAGACTTTAATGTCGTGGAGCAATCACATCTGGGAATTCCACACATGTGAGGTGTTCAGGTTTCTTTGGCCTTCAGGAAGGTCAGAAGTTAAAGCCAGGAGAAAACTCCCAGTGGGACAGCTGTATGTTACCAGTGCACCCCCTTTTCTAATATTTTGCTTTTAACAGCAGCTGAGTTCCTCACATAATATCTCTCATCCACTACCAAGCCACTTAAATACAGATACCAATTATTAGCCACATAAAAGGCTTCAATCATTGATCCAGAAAATCGGCTTAGTCTCCCTTGGCTTTTGCATGAAGTCAATTACGCAGATGTGGAGCACATATTACACACTGGCAGAGAAAGCCAAACTCTGCAGAACCACTGCAAATATATTTACTTAGCTAATACCCCAAAGCTTACCCGGCGCGAATGCCTCGAATACCACCAAAATTCAGCATATCAAGCTCTTGTATTGCCACCTCGTGGCTGATGCACGTATATCTTGGCTTTACCGGGAGGAGAGCGGATCAGGAACTCCATACATTGCATAAGAAGGGAATAAATGCTGGTATAAATAGAAGCAGAGTTTTAAACTGAGTTATATTTAATAATAATACTTTGCAGTGGAATGAGGATCTTCTCTGAAGGAAGAATATGAATCAAATACTAGGTGAAAACTCAGGCATGAAGTGGAAATTTAAGCAAACCCCTCGTGGAAATTTAAGCAAACCCCTCGCCCATGATGTGTCAGCTCTGCAGTCGTCCCTCAGCCCTGCACTCTTGCTGGTGGGACACAAAAGGCAACGGCGCCACTCATAAGTGACTTCGAAATTATTCCAGTTAAGTAATCCATCTGGGAAACTCTTGTAATTGTTTCCAAAGCCTCTGTGTGATTTGATATTCAATAGACATAGGGAGAGTTGCAGTTTACAGGAAATGTTACCTCTCTTTGGGAATTACATCCCACAGTACTGTAAATTTGATTATGTCTGCATCTACTTGAGAATAATGAAGGGCAAAGGAGCCATGGACCCAGTGAAGAACAAGGAGGAAAATACAAGTGGAGGGGTGCCTACCACTGGAAGTGACATCAGCCACTGCCCAGAGAACTGTGTGGGAGCTCAGCAGGCTCCACCCAGACCTTTCATACCAGCATTTTGCATTTACTTTAATTTCGCATAGCAGTTCCCTGAACTCTCCAAGTAATTGCCTTCAAACCACCAGGAAGTTTATATACCTGCACTGGCAAGCAGAGGGAGTTTCAGCTTTCGTATTTACTTTTATATTCTGAAAGCAGAATGGTTTTCTCCTTTCCATCAGCATCATCCAGAATACTAAGTCAGACAGCCAGGATAAAGGATTCACCCTTAACAACTGAATTAGAAAAAGAAACATTCTTATTCTCATTATTATCTCTTGTTAGTTCTTCTTCTAATCTGTGTTATTTATCCAAGTACACTGCCGTGAAAATAATGATCCTTTCATGACTATTCTATTTATCATAATGGAAGCTAAGCCTTTACTATCAGTTCTGAATTTTTTGTGTGCAAATGCTTTCAAAATGCCTGCAAAAATCATTTGCTTACAAGGCTAAGATAAATTGCTTTATGATTTATAGGAAGACAATCACACATACAGATTGATGAATTATAATGGAAAAACTAGGCACCTTAATCATCTCTAACTGCATCCACAGTTCTTCACTTAGGCTTAGCCTGTCTTCTAAGAGGATTTAGTCCTGAACACTTCCTACTTTCCCTGGTTACATTACTGGTATCCCATTATACAGCCAAGAGGGATTACCCATGGCTTTGCCTTAACCTTTTAAGTGAATGGTTCTCAGAACAAATAATTTGACCATTACAGTGCAGCAGGGTAGCAAAATAGTCACGGAAGTTTTCTCAGTTAAGCCACAAGAAAATATTTTGTGAGTGAGTGATACCAACCTGTAAACTTTGGGGAAAAGATACTATGTGCCTATACACATTGTGTGCTTATTTAAATTTTATGGGAGATGCACAACTTTCTTCCCAAGACTTTTATCTTATTTGAAAATTAAGTCTGTGCATGACTGTGGAGAATGGAGAGATTTTGGACTTAGGATACTGTCATATCTAAAAATGCTGCGTAAAAAGAATAATTGCTGAAAGCTAACATGCCACAAATAATAGCGTTCTCACAACAGTATTTTAAAAATAAAGAGGATTTTCATAGTTGATTCTGGGTTTGGGGTTGTCTTAGAAAATCCCAGTATTGAAATTGAGTTTGATAGAGTCTAATGTCAAGGACAAAAGCAGCTGTCAGCACCATAGTCTGCATACCCCTGGGTCATTGTAAAATCAGCAAAACGATTTAGCATGGAAAAATATGAAAGCATATTCTGTATTAATTGGTCTGGTGTTTGAAAGATGGACATTAAATTTAAATCTACAACAAGATCAATAAGGCAGAAAGACCAATTAAAAACAACTATGCACCTATCAGAGGACATATAAAGAGGTCCATGAAAAAGAAACAAAATTAAACAATGAATTATGGCACAGCAAGAGAGGAGAAGAAAGGAACACACAAGCACCAAACACCCCTGGGTGGAGAGAGATGATGAAACAGGGAACAAGTTACTTTTCAGCTGAAAAAGATGACAAGATTAAAAAAAATAGATATACTGAAAAATAAGAAGATCAAATGAAATAAAATAAATGTGAGGGAGGGTGACAAACCACATCAAAGCAAAAGGAAAACTGCTCGTTCAATGCTCTGACTAATCCAAGAGATAAAAGCTGCGGCGGGATTAAGGACTGCAGAAAATAACCACTGCCCTCTTGCCTACAGACACCCCAGAGCTAGGCATGACTACTTCTTAGATGTACATTGAAAGCAAATGCTTTTCCCACCCTTAGGCCTCATAAAGAAACAAACCCCTTAGAGTACAGCGTAAGCAATAATAAGAAAAGAGGTGTATCGGTATGAGGCGCGCTTCTGGAAGGGAGTGGGCACAATCAGAGCATCTGCCATCACAAGGTGATTATCCCAGCACCAGGGAATTTACTGAAGAGGGGCTGGGGCTGGAGGAGTTGGATTCTAAAGCTCATGTTGATGTTGCAGAGCTTTATGCTGGTTCACCATCCCAACAGCACAGACTGTCCCTGTGAAATGAAAGCAGAAGTACAGGAGACACGAATAAAGAACGAAACGGCAAAAACTAGCTCTGTAACAGAGTTAACTGGTTCATTGGAAAGTGAGGGATGCTAACACAACACAGCATCTCAGAGATTTCTAAGTAAACTGGTCCTTCCCCAGTTCCATCGCCCTTCTCTGGACACGCTCCAGCACCTCAACATCTTTCTTGTAGTGAGGGACCCAAACTGGACACAGGGTTTGAGGTGTGGCTTCACCAGTGCCGACTACAGGGGGACAATCCCTGCCCTGGTCCTGCTGGCCACACTATTGCTGACATAGGCCAGGATGCCATCGGCCTTCCTGGCTACCTGGGCACAGCTGGTTCATGTCCAGCCATCCTCAAGCAGCAGCCTGAGGCTGATTTTCCCCAGGCAGCTTTCCAGTCACTCTTCTCCCAGCCTGTAGCATTGCATGGGGTTGTTGAGAGCCAACAAGAGAAGAGCAAGACATTATCTGAAGTCAGTGGCCCCCGCCAGGACAAAGGAATCCAACCATCTCCAGCTAGGCATTTACCTGAACCTACAGCAAGAACTTTCCATAAGCCACTGCTTTTGCTTGCACTTAAACGCGCTAAAGAATAGGAATTTCAGGTGAGTGTGCCAGAGGTGCATAGAGAATATTACCAGGCCCTTTACAAGATAATGGCTGTTTTTTTGGTATCTAGTGTGTCAAAATTAGATACCCTCTTCTTGTATTATTTGGAGAGTTAATAATCTAAACTTAGAATTCTAAGTCTGCACAGTATTTCCATTTATTGATCTTTCCACTGTATTACCACCTCTACATATTACTTCTGAGACAGAACGGCAAACATTTAAACAATGTCTATGAAGTGTTTGCCATTGTCTCAAAGGTAACAAGGTTTTTAGCACCATGCTCTGACCAACTGAGCCCCTTTTCAGTCAGTGGGAACTTCACCAGACTGCCACAGCTCCTCAAATATGATGGATAGTGGCTTTATCCACCAGCTCCCTCAGGTCCTGTGGATGCACCCCATCGTGTCCTACGGACTCATGCACCTTCAGGTTCCTCAGACGGGCTCAAACCTCATCTTCTCCTACAGCAGGTGGTTCATTATCCCCATCCTTGCCTTTCCTTCTGCAACATTGGTGGGGTGCTTGGAACACGTGCCAGTGAAGACAGGCAAAAAAATCATTGCATACCTCAGCACTCTCCACATCCCAGTTGTTTCATTCCCTTCCAGGGAGGGTCCATGTTTCCTCAGTCTTCCTTCTTTATCACTCACATGCCTACAGCTGCAGACCTCTATCTATAGCTTGAGTCACCTCTTCCCAAGCATTCAAGCTATGTAATGCTGCTAAAAATTTCTAGTAATATAGCTAATAAATTCTGGTAACATAGCTAATACATTCTACAGTCTGTAAATTCTAAAGCCCCGGTGTGACTAACTCAAGCACGTGGTTCCCGCTCTGCCAGGCGCCTGACTACCAACGCCTGACAGCACCTGAAACCCCGGGATTTCCGTTTGGGAAAAATGCAGAGGAGCAGGAGCCAACACATGCCGTTTCTGTCGCATCTTTAATGTCGCGGAGGAGCACCACCAGCCAGCGCAAAGCGTGATAACATTCTGGCCGTTCTCGCTAACCCAAGACCCCTCCCAGCTCTTCCCAAGCAGCTCTCCCCGTTTATCCCACGGCGGCTCCCGGTCCCGGGGCGGGTCCCGGCGGAGCAAACCCCGCCCCGCCCCGCCCCGGCGCTCCCGGCGTGCCCCGCGCGCGATGGCGGCGCCCGCGCTGTGCCGGTG
>VZRV01004673.1:1513661-1850861 GCA_013398115.1 Falcunculus frontatus
CGCGCGCACGCGCGGGCCCTGCGCGCGGGGCTGGAGCGGCTGTTCGGGAACCACCGCGAGCTCTTCTGGGAGCCGGCGGCCGGGCGCCTCGGCCGGGCCGCGCTGCTGGACAACGCGCGATGGCTCGGCCGGGAGCCGCTGCTCCGCTTCCTCGGCGGCGCCGGCGGGCGCCTCCGCATGGGCACGCTGCTGAGCCGGCAGAGCTGCCAGGCGCGGCTGCGCAGCGCCGAGGGCATGAGCCTGGCAGAATTCCTGTATCCAGCGCTGCAGGCCTACGACTTCCTGCACCTCCACCGGCACCACGGCTGCCGCATCCAGCTGGGGGGCCACGACCAGATGGGAAACATCATGTCCGGCTACGAGCTCGTCAGCAAGTACGGCGGGAGCGCGGGGCGGGAGGTGATGCGCAGGGTCTGGGCATCGGGCAGCCTGTGTCAGCGATAGTGTAGCCAGCAGGACCAGGGCTGTGACTGTCCTCCTGTAATGGGCACTGGGGAGGCCGCGCGTCCACTGCTGTGTCCAGTTCTGGGTCCCTCAATTCAGGCCGGACATTGTGGTGCTGGAGCAAGTCCGGAGAAGGGCAGCGATGGAATGGAGTGCCCAGGGAGGTGGTGGAGTCACTGTCCCTGGTAGTGTTTAAGGAAAGACTGCACATGGCACTTAGTGCCGTGCTCTAGATGAGATGGTGATGTTCGGTCACAGGTTGGACTCGATGACCTCAGAGGTGTTGTCCAACCTCGCCGATTCTGTGATTCCGTGACGGAATGCTGTGCGACTTGGTGCTGACAGTCCCTAAAGCACCAGGGGCAGAAGTCAGTGCTCAAGAGATTTGGCCATACACAAACCTCTGTGATTTGAGAGGAGTGATTAATTGGCCTGATGATAAGCTTGGTACATATGTACATTTTGACCAGGCTTATATGAATTTCTAAGAAAAAGGATAGGTTCTTGTATTAGTGAATCCAAGAACCACAATGAATATCCTGAAGCATGGGACAAAATCAAGACAAGTCTTCTGCCGGCGTGCACAGCCTGGTGTAGTGACACTGAAGTAGAGGCAGTTGTGGTACATTGGTAAAATTGCTCCATTTCTTAGAAATAAGTATGGTGAGGATGTGCTTTTTGCTTACTCTCCAAATCTAGTGTAAGTCTTGGAAAATTTACAGAAGAACAAATCAGGGACTTTGTGGCAGCACTTCTGCTTCAGTACTTGCTTCAGTCTTACGAGACACAGAATTGGCATAGAGGAAAAGCCTTACAAGTGTCCAAGCCACTCAAGCAGCTTTGATCAGCACTCAGGGCAGAAGGTCCACGACAATGAATTTGCTAATGCTGTTGTTCATGAAACTACTTAAAGTATGTAAATGTCTTTGATACACGCAAAAGAACTTAAAAACCTAAGTTGTTGGGTTTTTTTCCTAAATTTTCACAGAACAGTGTTCTGGCTTCTTTTTGCCCATCACCCCCTGCTTTATATCAAGGGTAGAATCTTGCAGAATGCTTGTATTTTAGTCAGCTTTACCAAGATATGATTTTTTTTTTTTTTAACACACAGTAACTCTTCTTTCTCAGGATGACAGGAACAGATGTGTTTGGAATTACTGTACCTCTTATTACCAGTACTACTGGTGATAAACTGGGAAAGACTGCTGGAAATGCAGTTTGGCTAAACAGAGATAAGACTTCTCCATTTGAGCTGTATCAGTTTTTTGTCAGACAACAAGATAACGTAGTTGAAAAGTAAGTTTTCCTCCATCTTGCTTTTTGTCACTGTTTATAAAACCCAATCCTAACTGTTCACTGTAACTTTCATTTGAGTGTGTGCAACACAAGCTCCATTTAGAAGTATGTGTTAATTGTAACGGTACAATCATGAAATAAACAGGCACGACTGGTTCCTAAGTGTGCAAGATAGTGGAACTTGTCTCCATATGCTGAAATATGCATCAGAAAATTGGAAGGTGGGTGACAAAGGACTGAAGCATAGTGCATTTTGTTCTGCCAAGGGTGACTCTCTTACATGGCATATTAGTTTCGGTACTGTAACGTCACAGGTTTTTCAGTACACTACATTACTACATTGATTTTAATAAGGTGCTCTATGTTCTTTTCTAAATCTATTTTACTTTAAATTTCATAGTACTGTTAAATCTGAGCTACTTCCCTTTCATATTGTAACCTGTGTCTTATAACTTACTTACCTCTCTCAGAATTTTATCCTCTGATAATTCAAATCCATGTTCTGATCCCCCGCACCTTTCAGATTGAAAAGAAGGGTATGGGGGTACTTAACATGAAAATATTTCAGGCATTCAGATTTTTTACCAGTAAAGGTACCTTTAATACACTGCATGGAACTGAAAGCTCATTAAAATGGACTTTGTTGTAAAGAGTAGGCTTAGGTATGCATCTTTAAATTCTTGATTATCCTAAATAATCTTGCTGCTGAGATACTTGCCAGTACTTAGTATGCTTCATTCCCATGATCACCACAGACTGGCAGTGGTATATTGCATTAGCATATTGTGGATCTGCTCAGATAAATACAAAACCTTGTTAGTTGACACACGATTCCAATAAATCCTGTCAAAAGTTTCAAGAGAAAACTAAATTGTTGATTGAAATACAAGCTTCATAAAAGCATCTGACACTATGTTATGCCTCAAGACTTGTCCCTAGACAGAACATCAAGTAAAATGTGAGTTTTAAAGATTTGATTGAAAGGACAGAGTATCTGTAATACATATTTCTTTAATTGACTAAGAATCATTTTAGTGCAGTTACTGAATGACAAAGACAGGAAATCTGTGATGATGGCTATACAGACAAAATATTTTTTCCCTGTTCTTAGATACCTGAAACTATTCACCTTCCTTCCTCTTGAGGAGATTGCCCACATCATGGAAATGCATGCTAAAGAACCTGAAAAATGGGGCCCTCAGAAACGACTGGCTGCAGAAGTAACCAAGCTTGTCCATGGTAGAGAGGGGCTGGAATCTGCTAAGAGGTGAAGTTTGATTTATCGAGCAGTTTTGTTTCACACTTAGTCTATCATAATTATCCATAGCTTTTCAGGGACTATTTTAATCTGTTAAGTTGTTGCTTAGATGTTAAATGAGAAAAATGTAATAATCCTGTAGACTTAAAAATACACTGATAATATTAAAAAAGCTTGCAGGGTGGTGGGATACAATAAGAAAATGGGGGTGTGTTTTAAGTATTTCTGTTAGTTTGTGGACTCTCAAAAGAAACTGGGGAGAGGAATCTGATGAGTTGAGTAGCACTTTGTGTGAAGAGAAGACTAGCTCTGTATTTTTAAATGATCTTTGTTCTCACAGGTGCACTAAGGCTCTTTATTACAGCAGTGTGGAGGCGCTGGAAGATATGTCTGACCAAGAGTTACAGGAACTTTTCAGACAAACTACTTCTGCTGAATTGATGCTTGAACCTGGGATGACTGTTCTTGACTTGTGCCGCAAAGCAAATGCCATTCCAGATGGACCTAGTGGGTAAGTTCTCACCTGTGCTCTCAATAATAAAATATATATATAGTAAATACTCAAAACAGTATTTACACTTCTCAGAAAGAATTGGAGTAGTAGAGGCTAAGATTAATTTCAGTCACTGTTGACCTGGACTGAAAGTGAAGTTCAGGAGAATTAAAATCTATTCAATTATGGAACCAACCAGAAGAAAAAAAAACCAAAACAAAACAAAAAAACCCCTAAGTGAACTTTGAATTTTTAATAACAATAAATAGCCTTCTCTTGCAATTAACAGGTTTTTTTGTTTTGTTTTCAAGGTACCGGAAAATTACAGATGGAGGAGTTTCAATAAATGGGAATCGTGTAACTAATCCTGAGACTGTTCTTATTCTTGGACAGCATATTCTGAAAAATGGAGTATCATTACTTAGGGTTGGAAAGAAAAATTACTACATTATAAAATGGCTGCAGTTGTGACAACAGAATTATCTCCCTAAAATGCCATGTCATTTTAACTGCTGCTTGAAGATGTACTTGAAGATGTTTCTGTACTGTGCATTACTACACAGCTCACAGACTGCCCAATGCTTCCTTTTCAAAATGTACCAGAGTTCAAATACAGGAGCTGAGTTATACCACTGAAGAGATTGTAGATACTCTGCCTCATTCAAAGCACCATTCATAAGGATCTGCACAAGAAGAAAATGAAAAGATTCATTTCAGAGTCCAACAACAGAGATGTGCCCCTCCTTTAAAAGCCTTCTGTGTTGTAGAACAGTGGCCAGTTATTCCACAGGATAACCCACAGCAAAACGAGCCAAAGTAAACTCAAACCCAGTCCTTCTTGCAGCCAATGTGTGCTCACCTAACCGAGGGAGCATTGCTGGGAGCAAAGACAACCAACCTACAGTCATGTTTCTCTCAACAGGTTTGCTTTGAAGGAAGCTGCAGGAAATTCATAATAAAGGATTAAATGATTAAGCACTAATGTAAGTTGCTTCTTGGTTATGTATGGGGACAAACTGCACTTAAGTTTTCCAGCTTTCATGTGGGAATACACAGCAAATTCACTTTCTGCAATCTTCAAGTACAGAGCCTTTCAAAGCTTTAATCAACCTAATGAATCCCTTTTAGGCCTTCTGTTGTAAAAAGTGAGTGACACTCGTTCCACTTCTTTGGTCCTGTGAATGACCGGGATGCATCCATGCTATCCAGCATGTTTGTTGAAGGAATATCCTGGTACTAGCTCTGTAGGCTCTGCAGTCAGCTGGAAGATAAAGCAGAAGATTTGGAGCATGTACACGAAAGGGTTTTTTTAAATGTTAGCTTGCCCAGGAGTTGTGGGTGAACAGCACTTCAGAGTCTGTGGACCAGGAAACACTTGATGAGGGAAGCTGAAGTGCTTTGCAGTGTTGTTTTCAAGGATCAGGCCTCACTCTTAGGCCATGCAGAATCATTTCCTGGTCCATGAAATTTACAATACAAATTTGCAGTAACAGCAGCCACAAGGGGGCTTAAGCCTTAATCTTAGCTTCTGGAATGTGGTAACTGAGCACCACCTCTTCTTCTGTTGCCAGAATAGCTTAGGGTAGTCCAGCCGGTTTAAAACCACCCAGCCTAGGAGAAGAATGGGGGAATTCCAAGAAATGGTAACAAGTCTCAAGAAACCAGATATTCTATAGTTGGGTGGGGAGTTTGTTATTTTTTTAGGTATTTTTTTAATGTTTCTTTTTAGTTTATAAACTTGATTTCATTTGCACTATTACTCAAGATTTCAATAGTAATAAAATCAGTGGCTTGCTCATTAGAGATGAGTTTCTTCTGGCTATGAAACTGAAATATGGTACTCTCAGAAGCTCAGCATGTTCTTAGTGTTAATAGAGTCATTAATTTCAGTTTCCAGATCCTACTCATCTGTCTCAGAATGAGACCTCTGTAGCCTAATCTCTATTACATAAAAATGAGAAGTAGTTGAGTCATTTCTACCTCAAAAAAAGCACATGGAGGAAAAGGGGGAAGGGAAGGGAAAGTTACGTTCACCCACCTAACACAGCCACCTTGTTCCTTAACTGACAGAAGCATTAGAGCAAATCAGAAACATGCACCTCGGACCAAAATCACCAGTATCCACCCATGTTCACCTCCAGAGAAATACAACAGAGCATATTTGAGAGTTTCTTTCTGGTTACAGGCAAAACTCCTAGGAATTAGTGTTTCATGTCTGATCTCTTTCCTGGCTGTTTTCTGTCATCTCCAAATGGTACAGATCTACATATAACCACTTCTAATAAATTAGTAAAAGTGTTTATTTTTTAGAAATATAAAAAAGGAATAAAGTTCTTTGCATGCAAGGTTTCTAATAAGATTCATAAACCCCAAGAAATTTAGTCCATGCTTGCTTTTGACCTAGCAATCCAAACCCTTCCCAGACTCTTTCCACAGAAACAGCTGGATACAACCACTACTTGCCATGACTATACAGGGCCATCACAACTGAGCATTTGAACCCTGGGCCAAGGATCAAGGATGACTGGAAAAATCGAGTATTCTTTCTAGGCCTGGTCTTATTTCTCACATACAGGTACGTTCAGGTAATCAGAAAGAGATTGTTCAAACTTGTTCAAATGTGAACAAGGAGTAATTAATATTAAAGTATTTAACACGGCTACAAATGCGTGATTTGAAAGTGCAAAAAGAAAAGTAATTATTTGGCCAAGATACTTTTAAAAAACCCCAAACCAACAAACTGAAAAAGCCCCACCAAAAACATTTGTACAGCAAACCCTGGAAGACTTGAATTTAACCTTATGTGGCAGCTGGCAGTCAAGAGGTAAAGGGTGAAAGGGCATGCAGCAGGTAAACTCAGAACTGTGGGAGCATGAAAGCACCTTCACTAGTTTAAACAGCGTCATTGAGCACAAAACCATATTCAAGTGGTATTAAAGGAAGCCATCCTCTAGCTCTCACCTCGAAGCACAGTTTAATTAGCAACAAAAAGCAGATGCAGTGGAGATCTTCAGAACTACAGAAAACATCAGCTACCCATTGCTCTTACAGCTAAAGGGGAAAACTGCAGAAGAAAAAAACTACTCAGGATAATTCCATTCAAGTTCACAAGAAAGTGTCAAGTTGTTTCTTTCCCCTGCTGTGGTTCATAAAGCAGAGACCTGAGTTTGCCATATCCAATCTGGCGTCTGTCATTCATCCACAAAGCACTGAATAAAGGCAGGTTTTACACAAGGTCTGCTCTATTTACTTCAGAGTAGGGTCTGAAGCACAGAGACATTACCACCCCCTTTACCCATCTCTTTCACAAAGTAAAATTTGAACCTGACTACTAAATACTGACAAACTGTTCACATCAGGAGACTGAGTTTTAGTTACAGCAGCACTACAATGGCTCAGGTAACAATGTCAGACGTTTACTTAATCTGAACTTGGCTACAGTGGGTTTTCCCCTGCCTGATTCTCTCCCCACAGAAGAGCAAGTTAGCTAAAACCTGTGCATTGATGACAAAATTATTCCAAGTTTAAATTAAATAGGGTGATCTAAAAGTTATAAATCATCAGTCTAATCTGGGAATTTTTCAGCTGCTGCCCTCATTAGGCTTTTTTCCATAGTTTCCCCATAATTTCTTTCAGTGCTGGTAGTAACAGCAGCATTTTAAATATTTTAGCTCAGTTCCAGAAACAGCTTGTTTCAAACCTATCAACAGCCACAAATAGCCTGTCTACACTGTGAGTTATGGAACTCATGAGCTAAGAATGCAGATCTGAATGAGAGCAAATGCAATCACAAGTAAAACTGTGCAAATATAGGTACTTACACTTGACTTACAAGAGCATGTAAGTCCTGCCACCAGAACTACAAGTCAGTTCAAAACTATTTCTGGCATAATTAATTTTGTGTATTATCTGTTTATTAAATAACAGGATTGTTACAGCATGGACTTTCAAAGACTTGCATTAAGGATTACAAATCAAGTTCATTTCTTGGCACTCAAACATTACCAAATTGAAACTTTTTGTGAACTTAAACAAAAAAAGTTGTTAACATTTCAGAAACCAAATTAACACTGGAAATTTCACATGACATTACAGAGCCAGGTATCACTTGCAAGAATTTCTTCAATAAGTGAAATTCGTTTGCTTTATGCAGCATTTCAGAACTTTACAGGTCAGAGTATTTCTTCACAAGAGACTGTTGATTGAACTTTGGGAGTTAAAGCTTAAGTAGCAGATGACTTATGGACGGCACTACCTTGTTGAAAACTTCTTGGATGTCGACAGCAAAAGGGAAAGAGGTGTCAGGTGAATTCCAAACAGAAATTGAATGCTTTTGACAAAACTTAAAAGCTGTCACTGATCATCAAAGTTGATTTGAAAAGTGGTTTGCACATCAATCACATTTCTTAAATCTGAGAACTACCATCCCTGGATACAGTGCAAGATAAAAGCACCTCCTTTGTATTCATTACACATAATGCATACCTTATACATATTATAACTTTTTAGCCTGTTTAAAAATACACAATATATTTCTGTGTTCTACATGAATTACCTCAGATCATACACGAAGTATCCAAAAGTTGCATCTTTCAGACTTAACTCCTTGTGCTCATACTGATGCCAAACTGAAGATTACCATGAGAAAAATACATTTTTAAACAGAGCTTCTTGTAAACGGAATTTTTAAATTTTCAATCTTTAGCAGCTTACAAAAAGAATTCCATTTTTGCTAACCAATTTCAGGGGGAAGGAACTGCATATGGTAATAAAAACCTCATTATCTTGGCCCAATACCATAAAATCAAGCCATGGAGGTTAAAAGCAGTGTCCTATTTTTCATGCAAGTTGTGTTAAAGAAAAAATATCAGCAACACTATAGTAAACATTTTCACTTTATACAAAAAGAGTGAATCTGCTTGAAAGTACATGCAAGTATGCTGGCTGTAGTTTAAATAAACTTTTATTCATAAAAATTAAAATGTTTACTTTTTCAAGGCTAGTGTGATCAATAGTTATCTGTATGAATTATAATCAGAGGAAAAAAAAACCTCATCAACTTAATTTCCAACCTAAAATTTCATAATTTTACGATTGTCCTCAAAAAAAAGCTACTTACAGCACAATAAAATTTCCTCAAAAGCAACTGTAATCTCTGATATAAATATTCCAATTCCACAGACTTTCTTTCATACTGTCATACATTCCAAAATTTGCAGAAGTTGTGGGCATCCCCTTCTCCCTGGCCAACTTCATCTGTTTTTAAAAGAAACGCTTATTATCCCATGACAGTTTTGAAATCCATTTTTATTTTTCAGTTCTGCCAGAGCAAATTTACTATCAGATGGTCCAGGGGCTTGGTCCCAGGGGGGAGGAAGGGGAAGGTGTCCTTGTGCCTGATTATAAACCCCAACATTCATACGCAAGCTGCAGTGCACGTTAAGAACTCTGCACCCACTTTTTAGTAGGCTGTTATTGTTCGCAAGCTCCAGGGTAATTCTTCCTACATGATACTCCATTTAATCAAGTCTGAAGTTTTGTCTGCCATTGAAACATTTGGGGACAGAGGGGAAAAAAAAAGGGAACACACATACATAGTAGCACGCTCGACATCTCTACTGTGCTATAAAATGGAGACCTCCATCTGTCACAGTGCATGCAATATATTCATGAAAGAAAATACTCGGTGCTCTCTTTTCTTCACAGTATTGAAACTTCTACTGGAAAAGCAGCTTAAAACTATGCCACAAGACTACACCGGCTGTCTTAACCACAGGCAACCTGTTCAGCAAGTCAGGCACTGGAACTTGAACGTTTTTCCCCAAGTTCAAATGAGACTGTCACTGAGACAGAAGACTTGGTCTGCTTTAATTTGCACCAGAAACCTGGTAAGGAAACATTTAGAGCCATTTATTATATGGATTAAATATGACTTCTTTTGCAAAATACAGCATATTTTTCTGTTTGCAAATCAAACCAACTGTCTTTACATGAGCAGATTTACACAGTTGCAGTACACAGATAAGAAGAGTTCATAAATAAAAATTCTACTCCGTATACCATGCCTAGCAATTGTCAAGCCAATGTAACCTCCAATGCATATAAATAGTGTGGCTGATACAGTCTTCACCAAAGATGTGTCTCACGGATCTCTGCAATGATCTGGCTGGCTCGCTGCAGGGCCTGCACACAGGAACACACAAAAGCCAGAGCTAGTTAGTTTGACTGGAGAGATTTCCCAGGGACTTAACAGCAGCAGTCTGGGAAGTATAAAGTTAAAAATCAAATCAAAGCTGATCAGTTTCATTATGGCAACCCATTAAATTCTCAAGAAGGGCAGACTTTTTCACCATACACAGTTTTAATGCTGTAAAGCTTAAAAATAAAAGAGAAACTGCACCTACTTTATACCTAGCCTGCTAAACTGAAGATTTAAAAGCTCCTATGTAATCCTTTCTGGTCATGTATCAGTTTTCATTCCTCTAGCAGAGAAAAGTAATACTCTGGCATTGTCTTAAAAAGCAGTAAAGAAGAAAGGAAGACAAATCTTCAAAAAGTTTCACATTGATATGGTTAACTACTGCCATGAGTTCCTGATCTCTTCATTACCTTTAGCATGTCAGCTGCCTCTTTCCTGCGCTGTGCCATGTCCTCAGACTCTGTGAGAAGGTCATCCAACAAGAGGGATTTATACAGCTGGCCCACCAGCTCACTCTGGAGAGTGTCCTTCACGTGGTTCACTAGAAAATGCATCACTGCCTTTGGCACACTGCAAGTACATAAAGATTGTTTCTTTAAAGTAGTTATTCAAAATCAGGCCTGTTCCAGATTGAAGAATGCACAATGAGGGCAAGCAGCTACACACAAGCTTGGCTCAAACTACCAGGAATCTGTTACAACCATAAACAAAAACTCTCACGTAAAAGCAGCATCATGTACAATATAAGAGCAGAACTAATTAATATAAAATTAATTTCTTCCAAATAGAATAGCTGCATTGTAAAAAATATGAATAGTATAAAACACAAAATAAGAATAAATAGATTGCTTTGCTTATTAGAAACCAACCTGTCTCTACTGTGCTAGGGATGACACACATTTAAGTATGTCAACCCTAAAATCAAATTTAATGTGTAAATAGGAAAGAGGCAAAGAAATAATTCGTGTCTCTGATATGACATAGTACAAACAGGGCAGTAAAGTTAAGGTAAACAAAGCACTTCCCTGCCATGAAACACTAAAAATTATATTGAAGGTATTAGTTTACTGGATAGACTAAAACTATGATCTCCCTAACCTGCTCTAAAATCTGGTTTCCAGATTCCTGTATTTCCCTCCCAAATTTCCCATATACATCAAAATATAAATACATATAAAGTTAGGTCTCTCCACAAAGACATAAGCAAAACAAAGTTTTATACCATTCTTGATTTTAAAAAAAGTATTTTTTATGCAAAACTTTAAAGACATTTTCCACAGTAGAAATAACTCTTTAATGCTGTTTCCATCCTTATAGCTAAGTGCTAGAAAACTGAGCCACACTAGTTCCTATTTGACCTTCTCATTTGAAATAACAGGATGGCAAAGCTAAATTCTGTCAGGGGTACACAGCACCTAGAGTTTATTCCAGTTATTTGCTGCAAATCATCCATCTGAATTGAAGCATCCTCCAGAAAAGCAGGCATTTCCTAAATAATTAAACATTTTACTTAATATTATACAGAACTTGAAACCATTAGAGAAAACAAGTGCTTCTTCAAACTTTTTAATTCTGTGAAGGGTCAAGTTTTACTGCTGCTGTCCCTTCTAAAAAATAAATGTATTTTCTCTCTTCTTACAAACATAAGAACATGATAAAAATAACAAGATTATATATATAACTTGAAAAACAATATTTGTATGGCTTAAATATTTCAAGAAAGTTTGGGTTTACCTGTCCTGAATGTTCTTCCTGACAATAAGGAAGTAAGATTTAATAAGTCGTTCAATCACTTCACAATCTCGTTGCTCACGGGCAGAAAGTTTACGTGCAACAGGTACAGGCTGTGTGAAAAAATAAAAATCCTCAGATTACCAATCCTGCTCATTTGCATTTGTAAATAAAACTGGAACTACTGCTGTTTTAGCCTGAGTTTTATAGATATAACCTGTCTTGCAACAAGCCTATAATTCTTCAGAAATAAGATTAGAGACTTATCAAAATCCAGATGTGTGAAACAAAGGTCAGAGGGCACCATCTGACCTACATCTTTTTTAAAGCTCTCCAAATACTTCAAATATCTCCATCTATTTTTAACTTAAGTGGGTTTTGACTTCAATGATTCTTCTCCTCTAATATAAACATTCAACTTCAGCAAAAGAAGAGCAGAAATTTGAGTTGAGCTGAGCTGACATTTGTTTCTATACCAACACTATCTAGACAAGGAGTTCACTTGCACAGGCATTTGTGAAAGGAAGCCAGTTATCCCAATCTTAGGCTGAAAGTGGAGCAGGCAGGGAGGTTGCAGGGAGATTGGGACTGGGCAAGTAGCAAAGCAGAAGAGACTGGCTAGAGCTCCCTGTTGCTATGTGGGAATTATTTACAAAGATATCACATATTAGCAGCAAAGTTACAAGATCTGGAATTCAGATGTTTTCTTTCCTGAGCCTGAACTACAAAGAAAAGGAGTTTGTCTTCCATGACTCACCACATCTAATAGGTTTACAGCATGTCCTTTTTGAGGACTAGCAGGTAGGGCTGCAGCTGTCTTGGATTTTTCCTCTGCTGCTACCTCTTCTGCTTTGGAGGGTTTCAGCATTCCTCTCCAGTTGCCTGTTCCAGACTCCTGAGACGCATCTGATGCTACAGAAGGAGTCTGCACAAACAGCACATTGAAAAAACATGGCAGAATTAGAACCTGGGCACTGTAAAGAAGTGTCTGATCAAATCACTACAGGTAAAACTCACTAAAAAATTAGATTTTCATGGGTATATTCCCTTCATTCTGTTCTTCACATTCCCCACATCTATCCTCCCTTTGCTGGTTACAGCTGACAAAAGGAACCAGTAAAATGAAAGCTTCTAAAACTCATATTCTCCCTAATAAAGGGTATGAAAATGTCTCACATGGAGAAGCTCCACAGCATTTTAAGGGTCTACAAATCACTTCTGAAATATGGGGTGGTCTAATAAATGATTTGGCTTTTACCACACATCCTATACCATCAGGATCATTCTGAAAGTATATTTTGAAGACCACCACCGCTCTTGCAATACTCAAATTTAAATTCCTTGAGTTTTATTTAAATACAAACTGAAGTTTCTTACAGTAACCATTAAAAAATATACACATTTTTGTTTCAAGGTACCACAGCTACGAACATATTTGTGCTGTCAGAATTTACAGAAGGCTTTTTTTTGTAACAAATCAAAACAAAAATCTTCATCCTCTGCAAGTGAAGATGAGAGATTCTGGGAAATTCCAGACAAAGAATGACTCACGGATCTCCTGAGAAAAAGATGTAACACCCAACCCTTGAACATTAGGAATCACTGACAAAAGAAATATTAGTGGATGGTATCCACCATATGTTAATTAGTATTAAAAAACCCCAAAGTTTATTTTGATGTAGAAGAGGGGCAATTTTTATTTTGTACCTTTTCACAAGCCTAATATCTCTTCTATTTACTACTGTGCTTTAAAATCTACTCCTTGAAAAACATTCAAGGTCATTCAAGGCTTTGTACTATTTATGTCTTGCTTCAGATATAGGAGGAAAAAAGCTAAATTTATCTATTGTGTTTACAATTAAACACCACAGGCTGATCTTAAATGTAAAAAAAAAAAAAAAGTGAGAAACAAAGCAGAGCAAAGAGAATACCAGCAGTAGCATCCAGGAGGAAACCCAGCTAACCTGTGCACATCAAACATTTCATTTAAATTGCACAACTGCTCAGAGGCATTGCAGAATACACTATAAGAATTCAAATCAAACTCTGTTAATAAGAGAAAATTATTGTTAAGGAAAGCTCCAATGCATGATTTCTGATTGCAAGACAGCTGTTCAAAATTACAAAAATGCCACTCTCATTCTGTGTTACTGTGGAGCCTGCTCTACCTCCAAAGTAGTATCAGAAACAAAGCTACACAAGAGAGTGTGAAATGTATCACCTAATAGAGGATAAGTCTTATGGGAAATCCAAACCAAATCTGGCAGCTTTCCTGCAACTTCTTAAGTCACAACACTATCTTCACAGTGGCTCTTGATTTTTTTAACTTTTGCAGCATATCAAAACCTCTAAAACATTGATGAAAATAGTAGTTAAAATTCTACTATTGACTAGATTTTTGACTTTAACCACTTTGTTCAGGACAGAAATGGAAGCTTTGCATTAAAATCTGAATGTGCAATAAAGGAGAAAGCCTGAGTCCCCTTGGTACTCCTAATACACAAACTTGTGACTGCCCATCTTTTCTGACTCCAAGCAAGAGCAATTAGCAGAAAAGCCTTCAGAGTAATAACGAGCTGTTATTTTAACACAAGAGACAGCACACCTAACATGTAAAAAAAAACTGCAGAACACATTTCACAAATGTAAGTAAACCAGGGATTCAACAATTATGTGAAACAACACAAAGGAGGTTCAGTTTGAACAAAGCCTGTAAAGATTCCCTGCAGGGAGCAGGAAACTCACATTTTAGCTTATCTTCTGTCCTCCTTCTTTAACTGTCAACACATTAAAAACATGCAGTTTAACAGCCATGCTGAAGACTTTTGATTACAATACTGTTGCACCAAACAATCTATTGACAGTTTGAGGCAAATTATGCTGCATATTTGCACCTCAATATATTGCAAACAAGAGTTCAAAGAGAAAGCAGTGACTTGGCCACCTCATGGCATGTCTTGACATGCCACTGCACATAAAATCAGCAGTGCCAAGTAATCCACACTAGGTAGGACATCCAGACTGGGTAGGACATACTGTTGGTGACAGAGCACTACAGACAAACTGCTTTCCTTACATCTGGGGTGCACCACAACAGAAACATGCATGCAGTGCTTAGAGGAAAAATCAAGACAGACCTTGCCATCAGCCTCAGCAGAAGCAGCAGTAACAGTCTCCTGGGAAGCAGGTGCCAATGCACCTGGAGCTTTAGTAGACTAAGGAAGGTAAAAATTGCAGGGAGGGGAAAAAAAAAAAATTCAACTGAAGACCACCAAATTTACCTAGCAAATTTCATACACTTTTACGTTCTAGCATCTTTCAAAATCCAGAAAAGAAATATTTTGAATTTGCAAGAAAAACCATCATAGAAGCAGGAAAAAAAAAAAGAAAAGAGTAGGGGAAAAAAAGGGGAAAAAAAGCATCTCCAAGACAGTTAAGAGCCTTTTGGATTATATGATCTTCAATTTCATTTCAGCTCCTACACTGATGATATAAATATGAAATCAATAAAAAGAAGGATCAAAGAGCACTGAAAGCAATCTCTAGACAGCTACCTTAAATTCCTAGTTCATCCATCAATTGTCTTATACTGATTAAAGGCAGTAGTATTAGATCTACTCTGGGACTTCATCTCACTTTTTAAGGTAACGAACTTAGTGAACAGATTTCTATCAGCTGTAGAAACTCCTGTTACAACCTCATGAGGATGTTAAACTATATTCTCTATCTTTGAATTCTAAATACTTCACATAGTATTAAATAACTGTCTAAAAGTCCAGCTTATTGTCAGACTATACTTTTCTACAGCCAGACAATATTTTCCATAACACTTGGTTGATTCTTCCACCCCTGTCATTGCACTAATCCCAAAACCTGGTAAAATTAAGCAAGCTCCAGAGACAGAATCCATGACTTGATTATGATGAACAACCAAAAAGGTCACCTCCAACATCTTCTCCCAAAGAAAGTAAGACTGCAACAAACTGCAGTTTTAAGAGTGACTTAAAAAAACAGAAACCAACCTCAAGTCACTATGTTGGCACACTGGATATTTTAAATCACTTGTTTATTTTTTGAAATCAGTGTGTCTTGGCTATGAATTTAAGCATGAAAGTTCTGAGTCCATCTGCAACATCTGCAGGCATTTTATACCTTACCTGAGATGACATTCAAGTAATAAGTGTAATATTACATTTATAGACAAGTCTTCAGAAATACCAGGTTTAAAACCTCCCAAAAATTGCATCTTTTTAGGAAAATGACATTCCATGTCTATCTTAGAAACGGAAAGGAAAAAACTCAACACCTGGAAGCTCCCAAGACTGTTACTAGGGCAGCATTTCAAAATTCCCAATACTTAGACTGGACCTAGGAGAATGCACGAAACTTTATGTAAAAAATAAAATCAAACATTTACTTACCTTGTCTCGTGACACAGCAGAAGGCAATTCCCGGGCTAACCTGTTCCGCCTTTGTTCCTTTAAAAACAATCCAGCAAGACCTCAATTATGTATTATTCTGTATCAACACAGAGGCAAGATTCACATTTTACAGATGACTTCCATTTTAGAGACAAGCACGAGTCATTTCATCTCATCCAGTGCCATGCTAATACTGTTGTCTATGAAACCCTCGATTATTTGGATACTTTGATTACCTGGTCAAAACTAAATTCTCAATATAAGAAGTTTTGCAAGGTTTTTTTGCAAAACACTCCATAATCAAAACCTGAGCCTTTGAAAAACAATATCAAAGCTACACAGTTTGGCTCAGCACAGATACCCTACAGCCCTCATTAAGCTGTAAATCCTCCAAGTCATCTAAAGGATTTGATTCTGTGGCCAGCACATGATTAGCCCAAAACAAAGGAGGAGGCAGAATTTGCTTCATAGCAAAACAGAGTTTGAAGGAATCAGGACAAAGAAATATCTGATTTTGCTTGAAATTAACAATTGATTGTCCACCAAATAAGGCTTGGGTTTACATGGTTTGGTTCTTCAAAAATTTCAATGTCCTGTTTAGGAAAACATTAGGAAAGAACTAGTTTAAGTAACACATGATCATACAATTTTGTATGTTCAGCTTCTCAAAGTCTTAACTTCTGTACTCACAGCACAGTTTCCATACACATTGTTTTTGAACTAGATTAAAGAGCAGTCTACCAAGGCAAATTCAAATGTATACCTAGTCAGTATAAAATCTATGTACAGAAGGAAGTAAAAGGTTAAAACTAAAAAGTAGAAATTTGTAATAGAAGCATTTAAAAAAGGAATCCTATAAGAGCATGTAGTGACAGGACAAGGGGGAACGGCTTCAAACTGAAAGAGAGTAGGCTTAAATTACATATTCCACAGGGAGAAATTCTTTACTGTGAGGGTGGTGAGGCACTGGCACAGGCTGCCCAGAGAAGCTGTGGATGTCCCATCCCTGGAAGTGGTCAAAGCCAGGTTGGATGGGGCTCTGAGCAACCTGGCCTAGAGGAATGTGTCCCTGCACATGGCAGGGGGGTTGGAACGAGATGACCTTGCATGACCTTCCAACCCAAGCTATTCTGTGATTCTGTGATGAATGAAAACGATGTGTTGGATAAACACAAGGGTATTAATGGCCAGAGAGATGAAGTATTGCAACAACACCAGATTGATTCTTCCAATCTAGCAGATTGGCTGTTGAACTGCTTTCTACAGGATGATGGCAGCAACATGTATTATCAATCAACTTGGGCTTGAAAAACACAAGATTTCTGATGGGAGACTGATGGAGAGAATGTGTTAGGGAGATTGAAGTGTGGTAACAGAGATTCAAGAATAATGCCAAAAGCAAGCAGAAATTAGATCCTGAACAGAGGAAACAATATTTCTACTACCATTTCATGAACGAGAGGAACACTATTGATACATTGTGTCAGAGACAAAATGCAGTTACTTCAACATGAAACACCATTTCACAACTACACATTTAAATTTCCCCTTAAAAAATGTCATTTCATGGGCAATACTCAATTAGGTGCCCGTCTTATTTTCCAGACTGAAAAACAGGCAGAATCCTTTCAGTGAAATATCAACCAGTGATCCTGAATGTAATATGCAATAGAAATTAACAAATCCACAGATCACTAGAGTATACACCATATTAATAATTCATCACATTTCTAATACCTCAAAATGTAGGAATGTGCTTCAATAACAGAAGTTGAAGCATTTGTTATTTCATCAATTTCACTTTCACTTAAACAGACAAGAAACTTTTTAAGAGAACATATTTTCTTACCTCTATGTTGTTATTCATTAACCCACAGGCATCAGCGAAGTCTGGATGTTTGGTATTGATATAAGCTAACTCAATGGCCACCAGATTATGAACCTGCAATGCAAGACATTCACAGATCAAAAATTCAGGGAGTAAACCTAATGCCAGTGAAGAGCAATGACATACAACATTAGGAAGCACAGCTCAACTGCCCATAGCAAAAGACCATTCAGCCACAAACCACCTACAACTGGGAGACGGCTCACTATGAGGGACAGTGAGGACACAAAACAATTTTTGATTTTCACATCAAATGCAGAGTCAAATAGTGAAACACTGTTTACTTCCCAACAGGCAGTCCAAATCAGACTTTCATAATAAAATATATTTATCTAAAGCTACAAGCTGAACTTATAGTTTTCACTAGCTAAAGGGCATTACAAGCCTCTGAAACACACAGAATAAGGATCACAATTCAATTTTCATCACTGCATCCCAAACTCTACAGTAAATGCACAGCTTCTGTTACAAGGGAAAGAAACAACCTCTATGAGGAAGACTAGAAGATGTTAAATTGAAGTTTTAGTAAAATTCTTCATGGGAAATTGAAACAAAGGGGACAATATGCTTAACCCTAACCCCACCCCTTTGATTTTTATGTATCTATATTCTAATAGAGAAGGAGATTCAAAACACATACATATTAAATAACTATCCATTTAACAAGTAAGTTAAGATTCCTTCAATAACTGGGGTTCCTGACACTGCAAACAGAAGCATCAAGACTCCAGAAAACATGCACTTTTACCAGCAAAATTACAGCAGATGGAAACTTACCATTTCATTTGTGACAGGAAGTCTCCTACGCAGAAGACAGGTTACTACTTCAACTATGGCATCGTGCAATTTAGGAAACCTCAGTAATTCCTAAAAGCAAACCGCAATTTTACTGGTGAGACTTCCAGAAGTTTTTAAGCAAGCAGGGACACACACACACACATGCCAGTAATTGCAAACCCAATTCTAAAGCATGCATTTTTACCTGTGTACTGTAATTACTACAATGCTGGATAATCCTCTGCATTTCCTCATGAACCAGCTCCACACAGCGCAAGCTCGGTTCTTCCAAACGTTTGATTTGCCTTTTTACCAGCAACTCAAATGAAACTTCAGGAACAAACAAGGCAGGACGAGGACCCTGGTTCAAAAGGAGGGAAAAAGCTGCTAAATTCTGTATAAAACAAGATGCATTTCTAAGAAGTAGAATAAATCGGGTCACAGTGATCACACCTGACACTCAGAACAGGTCTCAAGAGTAAAATATGTTACAAGAATATTTAAAAATAAAAGCTGTAAGTTGCTATCTTTAAGACAAAATGTAATTATCAATGATTAATGAACATCCTTATAGAATCTTGGAGATTTCTACCTACTCATGTCACTTTAGGCTTACAAATTTGAACAATGCTTTTTCACATTTGTGGATCCACATTTAGATGAAATTTATTATAAAGGCAAAGACATTTTCTTTCTAATTTCAGAGAGAAAAACTGCCATTATTTCTTGGACAGTCTTGGGCATATAATACCATACCAACAAATAGGTGGGTTTCAGTGTTTGGAGAAATTTCATTTATGACCATACAGACCAATGCTTAGCTATACATACAACATTTTTTACCTGAAATATGACATCTTTCCTGTTACTAAATCCTGTTTTTACATTCTTCATTTATAGGTGGATAGGAACATGCACACAGATCATTGCTACAGAGTACCCTCATGCTCCAAGACCATGCAGAAACCTGCCTGTCTGTTCACACCCAACAGACACAGTACAAAAGCAGACTGACATATCTGACATCCAAAGTCAGGATCTAAGGAGTGAACATTTTATATAATGCAAAATTTAAAAGTGAACTTAGTCTGTTAATTCTTAACAACACCAATTCCCATATTAACAAGAAACCAAATCTGACAGGAAAACACTGAACCATTTCACAGTTGTGTCCCTTATGTAGAATTAAACCTTTGTTTCCTATCTAACATACAGCCACAAAACTTAGAAATACAGAACACTCACAGTGGCATTTCTAATGGCAGTCAGAATGTCAATTGTGTTAAGGCCACCCAGAGGGTCAACAGATTCTAAAGTTCTTCCAAAAGTCTCATGAAAAATATAACAGATTCTGGCTCCACCACATCTGAAAGAAGAATATAACAACAGAAATAGTGAACAAGAAGAAAACTCTCATTGCAAACATTTTTTACAGTTGCCTGGATTCAAACATTTTTGAGTATGTAATGGTCCAGTGTAGTACTACTGCCAGTGAGAGCCAGTAAGAGCCACTGGGTCAACCTAATCACTCAGTCAATATTCCAGGAAAACATTGTACTTACAGCTCCGAAGTCTCTATGTATTTTGCTGTTCCTTCAATAGTGTTACAATATTCTGTGGCAAATTTGGTGATCAGTTGCAATAAAGTAGCACTTTTGTCTTCAACAGGTTCCCCATAGCTGTTCAGTAGAGACTGGTACTGAGCAGCTAAAACATTAATTCTGGTTTTCAGTTCTGGCAAACAATCCCTGATATGATGCATCAGCAGTCTAAAAATAGAAAACAGTCCCTCATTAGAAGGAAGGAAAAGTTTCAGCTTTATCATCTCCATCAAAACAGACAAGAGAGACAAAATAAACACCAAAGGAAAACATTTACTTGGGAAAATTACAGTAAATTCAAAAACTGAGAAAGTGAGAGTTTGGAACCAGAATTTTCTTTAATGCATTACTGTACAGCACCAAAAGAGACACTAAGGGTAAAAAGAAAGGTCTGCACATATGTCTAACACATCAGTTTATATCTTAAAATAATACCTGTTCAGTGTTCTAGCAAGATACTTGGTTCCATTTCGATTGGCTAGGGAAGGATACTTCTTTTGAAGAAACCCATACTCATCACGAATGGAATCAGCCACACTCTTCTTATTGTTAATATCCAACTGACTCCTGAAGGTAAAAGGCAGAGTTACACACTAGTTAATGGATGCAAAGTAAAAATAATTCACACTTCTCCTTTTCTGGACAGAACATTTAACAACTGGTTTTTGCTTTACACATATAACTCACCTTCCTCACACTTTAAAGGCTTTTATTTGTTGCTCCATGCAGCATAGTCAAGAAATCGGTATTGGCAGCAACTATACACAGACTAAGCAATGCTTTTATCAAAACTGCATGAGATTTGACCTAAGTAATGTAAAAAAATACAGCAAACAGTACCATAGCCATATGCAGTTAGACCTAATATATACAGGACCTGTGCTGGATCAGAGCTATGTGAACAGCTGACCAGAAGCACCCCTCAAGCTGAAGGACAACAGCAGAAGTGGTGACACTACAGTTCTTTTAGAAGTGTCTCTCCTCTCTACATCAGCAGTTGGTTGAGTGGAAGAACAAAGGCTTTTGAGAAGTGAGCAACAAGCTCCTCACTTCCTCACTTATTCAGAAGTTTATTTTAATATTGTCACCTTATTCTTAAAACTATATTCATGGCTAAAAAAGCAGAAAGCATTACTTCATATTAACACAGTTTTAAAAATAGCACCAATGTGCCCACACAGACCTATTCACTACTCCAATGATGCCAAGTTTGACTGGAATCACTCTTCCCATGAGCACATCCATAGCATCAGTGCCAGCATCCATGAGATCCAGCTTTGTGATAACAGCAAGGGTTCTTCGACCTACCAAAAGGAAAACACTCACAGGGATGTTCTGATTTGATCAGAGTAACTAAAACTCGTAATTCAGCACAGCGGAGAATTAGTGACCTAAATTCATTAAATACGTAAACACTGCCCATCCAAACCAGCAGGCTAACACAGACAGGATTTGTCTGGGACCTTAATATTTCCTGAGCTCTTGGTCTGAAAAAAAATGTGCCAAGAACTTTTTCTTTAAAATATAACACACTTTTTGAGTCTAAAAAAATAAACCAGCATCTCAGTAAAATCAGTAGGTTCTTTGGTCCTTAAACTTTCATGTGAGTGTACCTACTTCAGTACTGTAGGTTCTCATTACATAGCATTACTCCTGCAGAACCTGCAACATGACCTGCCACTCTAGACCTTTAAGTTTCAGAATTTTGGGAAGTGTTCCAAAAGACACTGTCGATCATTTCTACAGGGGTAAAATAAAAGGGGTCTGCTATCTTGAACCAGCACAGTTTAAATGAGCAGACTGCCAGAAGAGGTTTTCCCTCAAGGTTATGTGGCAGACAAGCCAAAACAGACTTGGAGTTTGAAAACAATCAAGAAATGTTATATTTTATGGAAAGAAAAATTTTACTAACACTAAATTTTAGCCTAATTTCTGTATACCTATTTTCCAAGTGTATTAATCCATGTTCTTTCAAATCACACAGTGCCATTTGTTAGTCAATGGTACCGACAACACTTTGCAAAAGCAAGAAGCAGGCAGCCAGTAGCTTCAGATCTGTTTCAAAGTCCTTATGTAAATATAAAATGATAATCTTCCTTCTCCATTAAATCAGTCAGTTCTCCCACAGAAATACAGGGCACCAAAATTAATCTTATCCTTACTAAAGATCACTAAACTAACAGCTAGACAGTCAATTACCGGCTGCAGGGTGGCATAATTTCTCTACTAGAAGTAACAATATTGGAAAATAAAGCATGAAGCTGCCCTAACAGACCACTGTGCACTACTAAAACTCTGAAAACCCACAACATTCCTAATACCATTTTGCTGCTGTAGAAACAGAAGTGACACCATGACTACTAGAATAGTTACTTGGCCTGCTGGCAAGCCAGAAATCTATCAGTTAATAACTCATCCCAGTTATTATATATGCATATTATATATGCAACCCTTGAGTTGCAGAGACTGCAGCAAGAAGTCTTTAAGCATATATAAAACTTTATATTTTCTAGGAAATGTGGTGACATTTACTTTTCTTGCTATATTTTGCCCAAACAGCTTCAGTTTTATTTTAGGATTTAGTTTGAAAAAGAAGTTGAATTAGAGCATCCAGTTGGCCTTGGTGCTTACCATCTGGATCCACCTCCCGAGCTATTTTCAGTGCTTCAGAAGTGGCCATGTCTGTGTTAGCGGCCGTGACTGCCAGGATAATTGAATTGGGGTTGCTGATGAACTGAAGGATGAGCTCTCTTATTTGAAGTTCAATGTCCTTAGGCTGATCACCAACAGGCACCTAGAGAAAAAAACAATATGGAACTGTTGAAAATTGTGTCTTTATGCCTGCATGAGGCTTGGTGTCCAAGAAGCACGTGCACAGCTGGCAGAGTGGGGTGTGCATGTGTGCATGGACAGGGAAAGAAGTCATCTAGTCATCTTCATGTCTCAGAAAATTATTCCATATGCAACCTGAACAAACAGGATCTGAACATTTCTCCTAGGGTATCCTCACTTTATACAGCCTCTTACACAAAACACACATAGCAACTCCTGGAGAAGCAACGTGGAAAACATTTTCCAATTTCCCAATACTCATCTATCTGCAGGTACAGCTCTGAGACCTGGAGTGCTACCTCTTCTATGAAAAGGAGCATGCAGCCCACACACCTACCATCAGTTATATGTAGAAAGAGGAAAAACATAAGCAAATCTATCTCTGACATCAGCAAAGAGCATCAGAAACCCAAATCTTACACCGGAAGACAGTGACATGTCAAATTTATATAACACTGACTAACCCAAGGAAAGCAGTTTATCTAACAATAGAGGACAATGGCAAAGAGTGAACAGGCACACCTTGTTCAAAAATACACACTGAGTCAGAAGAGAAGCATTCTGCATCTTACCTTTGTCATTCCAGGTAAGTCCACAAGAGTCAGATTTACAACATTAGATGAAAAAATCTTAAGATGAATCGGTTCCGGACTGATCCCCTAGAAACACAATAACAACAAGTAATAATTACTGCCTTGGATTATTTAAATGCATGACTTGAAAATCCAAAGGCTGTAGTTTCATACTACAAAGACTTTCTTTCGCCGCATATCTTGAAACACACAGCAAGGAAAAAAAGCCACATGTCTGTCAATTGGCAGCAGCCAATTTCATAATTGCACATAAAGCCAGGTATGTAGCAAAATGAAAGCAAGTTTAACTGAAAATTTATTTTTTGCACTTTTATTACAGAATCTTCAAGTAAAGCAACAGTTCTCTGCCTTTTTAGCTGAAGTCATTTATCTCATGAACAGTGAAAAAATCTCAAGATAGCAAGCAGCATTCACGTGTTCTTCATTAGGACAGTTAAATGCTTTTCACTCCTAGCTGCCAAAACTCTTTAAGAAAGGTTTAAGTAGCAAGAAAATCAATAGCAAGACAGCAGATGGACAGTACAGGATTTACCTTATTGTTGCCCGAAATTCTCTCTGTTTCATTTTCTATTTCCTGACGAATTTCATCAAAATCTGTATAGATCTGAAGAAAGAAAAAGAAGTTTAAAAAAATCAAAGACAGCGTTCACATACTTAACTGCAAAATAATGTTCTCTTCTCCAAGGGATGGTGAAAAACTCTTTAAGTATACAGAATATGAAAAAAAGAAAGAATTACTATTAGCCCTTAAGTTGATGCTAACAGGAATCATCAGTGCTAAAAATTACAGAAATTGGTATTTAATCTGTTGACTAATTCTGTGAGATGGCAGTTATTAGCACTTATAACCAATGTCAGACACAAGTTATTAATTTGTGTCCACCTAAAGAGAATTCCAAACACTTAATTCCATTTTGAGTCTAGTTGTAATCCTTTGAAGTTAATAAACAACATGCAGCCTAAACCACTTCTCATCTTGAACAGGACAAAGGGCAGTTTCATTTTCATTTTTTTCCACCCTTGTAAAAACTTTTCTCCTGCCACCAATGCAAAATAAGTTAGCAGAGAGCTACCCTTGCACTGGTTTCCTCTATATTCCTCTCTAGCTTTCCTTCAATTTCTAGCTCTGCCAAGAAGGTGAGGAAATCACCTTAAAGTAATAAACACTTAGATAATTTTTCTGCCAACGAAAATGTGACTTTCTTCAAGCACAGAATTAAGCTTTGACTCTTTTCCTGAAGTGCTAGGTCATCTCAGTTTCTGCTCCTTGACCCTGATGCATATGATGCTCTTCTTTCTTTTTCACAGCTTTCTAATAAACCTCTGAAGTAGCCAATTCTTCAATGGACTGAAATGACTTGTGATCACACCTATCCTTGTCTTTGTGACATCCATTCTAAAATTCTGGCAACGCACAAAATAGAATAATCAACAAAATAACCCAAAAAGGACTATGATAACTCAGCAGAATCAGTGACCACACAATAGACATTTTATGTTTTCGAAAGTTTTCTGCTCAGAAAAAGCAAAACACAAAATCTTCAATATTCTGCCATATAGTACAGCAGGCATAATAGTGTCAGTAATCATTTTTTCAGGAAAGTCAAGGGAAGAGATAACAGAATTAAGTATATATGTTAACATATTTATGACGCTGCTACTACATCAAGAGAGTAAACATACCTTATTTTTGGTATGAAGAAATTTACCCCATTCTGCAGCATCTACCTCTGAAAACAAAAATTGACACATGAGAAAGAAGTAGATGTTTCAGTAACATTTTTCCAAGGCCTCTTCATTGAAAACTACATGATTTTTTTTTTCAAGCAGCAAAATAAAAATTAGTTAGCTTTCTACAGTTAGATTTTAAATATCTCAGTATAAATAGATTCATGATTCTGTCCACTGAAACACTGCACCTTACTACTATGTCTAATTTGTCTCACGCAAGGTCCACCTTCCTAACTGTGACTCAGCCAATCCTACAATCTTACTTAGTGAACAATACCATTTCTTGTAACAGAAAACAAAATCAGCTTGTAACAGAAAACAAAAGAATTATTAGCAATAGCTTTAAAACCTGGGGGAAAAAAGTCTAGCTTTTAGCACCCTTTTTTTAACCATGCAAGTGAGATCAAATTACAGCTGAAAGAAAAAGTTAGCAAAACCTGTAGGACTAAAAGCAAGCAAACAGAAAATACATAAGAATTCTGCATAACGAAGAAGCCTTAGGAGAACATGTCTCTTCCCAAATCTGTCAAGGACCAAATATCTTCACTCTTGTCAGTCACCACTGAAGTCCAGAATTACTTGGGGACTATGCAAGAGCAGTCCCAGAAACAGCAAAGGAGGTTTTGTTCAATTCCTGCTTTGTAGCACAGGCAGCAGTTTGAGTCACACTGCAAGATAGTCACACTTTCACTATTACGTTTCCAAGTATCAGGGGAAAGCTCAGTTTCCAATTTTTAGTTTGTGGTCATTTGTTCTGTGCTTCCTGACACAGCAACCTGCTCTACAACAGTCTACAAGAAATCTGGCCTTTTGGCAAACACACTGTTAACCTACAATCAAGTAGTTTTTCAAAACATTTCTTTCACTTAAGTTGAAATTTAACAAAATTGATCAACAAAGATTTTTAAGGATTTGGGAATTAGAAGTGCAGGAAGATCTATGAAGCAGCAACGGCACAGAAGAAAAGCAAAAATCATCTCATTCTAATGCAACAAGGTCAGAAAATTGAAAATCAATCAGATCACAAGACTCAGCAAAATAATCACCACAGTAGCTGAAGTGTAAAAGGAAAAGTGTAATCAACAATCATGTGGCATGAAATGTATGTGATTAGTGTATATAAGCATGCACTTCAGGTGTAGAGAGAAAAAGCAAGTGGATAAAGGCAACCTTTAGAAAGGTGTCTTGGATTTTTCCACGTAGCAGGGTCTGCAGTTAAAGAGAAACAGCATTGAATGGCATTTAACATTTTCAATCATATTTAACATAGCATTTTATTAATTTTCAGTACCAGATTCTATCACAAAGAGCACAAATGCATGCAGACAGATGTGCATGCTATTCTAGTATTGATGAGAGTGTGTAACATTAACAGTATGCACAGAAATAACACCTTAACTAAACACATATAAATGATGCATATTAATCAGATATTCTAGACAACGAAGTTTATTTGATGATGACTATTACTGCAATTCACCTAATCCCAACAGCTCAGAGTATTTTCTTATCTGAGCACAGAAAACAGTACCATTGGGCTCAACAAAGCTGAACTTCTTTGGCAAAATATGTTTCTCAACTTATTCACGGCAAGAACCAGAAAGAGTAAAGAAACATTTTTAATGTCACTGGTAGTAGTGTTACTGTATGGGAAGGAAATCTGATGCTGTGCATCAATATTTTTAAGACTCAGTTAAAGAATTACATCAGTTCTGAGACAGATTTAAGAAGAGACAACATGTATCATCCTTCTCAACTTTTAATTTTTTCAAAGTATTTATGGAAATTCCATTACAAAAAACCCCTCAACTTCTTACTGAAGGGTTGATGAATTTACAACTCTATTTTCCTGTGATCTCTGTACAACACCCTGAAAGTGCAAGAAGCAAAACAAACGGGTGAAGACATTTTGGTTTGTGCCTGTTTGGTACAAACCACAGGTAGCACAACAATAATCAACTCATCTGTTTGAAAAGCTTAGTTCATCTGGAGAGTTGATGTCTTGCTCAGTCAAAGACGTGTGTATCATCAATAGAAATATGATTTTGATGGACTGGATCCGTTAAAGAAAAACTTCTAAAAACCAAACTTTCCTCCCTACTATTTTGCAGGCACATGAGCTATGAAAAAACCATCATTAGGAAAAAGCTGTTGTTTGTCTTGGTTGGCAAAAAGGCAAAATTACATACCAGTCTCTAAAATAAGTGCAAGGGTTCCTTCATTCCAGGTTATTAAACAGGTTTAGTTCATTTACTGTTCAGAGTAAATAAAGCAAAATGCACATAGAGAAAGAAACTACAGTATCTTCAGTACTGTATTGCTCATGTCCTCTTAAAAATCGAATCTAAGAGAGTAAAGAGAGGTCTAAAGCCAGGAAGAAAAATATATAGCAAGATACTGCCACTGTTAGATTTGAAAGATAGGGACCAAGCACTCTCTGGTTATGCCTCTCCTTGAGAGATGATTTCCTTCTCAGACACTGTTTTAGTCTTAAATTATTCCTTCTGGTGGCACAGGAATTTGCAGCTAGGTACCAGGCTTAGTTCTATGTACAAATAAATTTTTTCAGTATTATTTACAAGCTTCTTAAAATAAATATTAAAAAGACACACTCAAGTCAGAGACACCACATTTTAACTTGCTAACACCTACAGAAAAGTTTCCCAATAGATCTAATTTAATGGAAAGGAGTTTTTAGGAAAGGAGGAAGGATTTGCATTTCTCTAAATGTAACAATGCTCAAGGCAAGGAGAAAGTGTTTTAATTAGCCCACATTCAGCAACCCACTGTTCTGGTTTCCATGTAGAATGTTTTTTTATCACTCATTTAACTGGTAAATCAGTCTTCCCCCAGTTATGTTACTTTTTGGAAGCTTTTCGGGCAATACATTCAGAAGAATTAATCAGCTGATTACATGAAAGATTGAATGCTAGATAAAGGTGTGAGGAAATCACACTTTGGTCATTATGCAATCCAGTATTACACATTATAAGAAATTGTTAAAACAGCAGCTATTAAGAACAAACAGATTCTGCTTTTCAAAAAAAAAAACCCACCCCATCTCTCGAATAAAGAAAGTCTATACTTTTTTGGTTTTCCATATCCTGTAGTAAGACTTGAAAACCTTAATAAATGCACAGGAAAAGAAGACAGATTACTTGATTTTTCTCACGACTGCCCTCCACCAAATTGTACTTGTTATGTCCTGCTCTACAATACTCCTTTAAGAAGCTCAATACAATACAAAGATCACTGACTTCAGTTATTCCTATATCTCCTCTCCCTTTCTAAAGCAATAGAAATGTTATTCATTTACAATGGGAGCACAGAGAAGCTTCTGGGAGTCATAAAAGGCCACCACCATAGAGGATTTCCTGCAGCATGGCAATGAGAACTTCCCAAATACTAACTTCCAAGCTTTCTAAGCTTTCATATCTTCACAGCTCCTCAAGCCAGAAGATGACCATCTGAACTCTCTTTCCCCCAAGTTGTATCACCTCATATTTTCCTCGCTCTCTTTCTCTAAATTAAAAAAAAAAGTGAACTTGAGAGGAAAACATGCACCTCTTCCAATCCCTTCTGTAGGTTGTACCATTTTTCCCATCCTTGACACCAACTAGATTGCAAGCACTTTTGAGGGAAAGCTCTTTTTCTCTTGTGCTTCTAACAAAGCCAAGTCCAGTGAAGTAGGCCACATTGTTTGGGAGCTAGGGGTAAGAGATTCCTGTCTGAGGTAGAAAGCAAAAGGCTGAAAATACAGTGTTGATTTATCAAGTAACGGATCTGTACTAAATATTCCTGTGTTCTGTATCAATTCTGTCTGTTCAGAATTTGAACAATGTTCAGTTTCTTATCCTGGAACAAACGAAAAAAAAGGAACCTATAAGCATTTACTACTTGGCCACTGGTATGTTCTCTTATTTTCTATTTCTGAACTACCATTACAGGTCTTCACTGCAAGACCAATTTAATAATTCACAAGTCCAGGCCCAGTTCTCTGGTAAGTGCTGCTCCTCTTGCAATTTGATCAGAGAACACCACAGTGTGGTAGCACCACATCAAACACACCATATGTGCTGAATCACTAGAGGCCAACAATAAACAGCAAAAGCATGATGAGAACATTTCCTTCACATCAAATGATACACATTCTCTGTAGAATATACAGAACAGCCTGAAATACCATGTTACAAAAATACAGAACTTCATATTAAATGGAAAATTTATCTCCGGTATTTTCTGACTCTCTTGATTTATTGCAGTGACCACAGTACAAGGGTATCATTTGTCCCTCCCTAAGTGAATAGCACAGCAGTCAAAAGTGCTTTGTGTTAAAAACTGGGAAGCTTCTTGGATTGCCAGCACTCCAACAGAGATAAAACTTAAGCTTGTAAGAACCACAGAACAGTAGCCATTTTGAAATGACTATGTTAATATACAATACTAGCAGAGCAAGCATTAGGATGGATACAGGTGGCAATCACAAAACAGAAGTCAAAAGAGAAGAGACAGTTGTATAAAAGTATCTGTGTGTACAGAGTTCAATGCCAGCATTCAGAAAGCAGCATGCCAAGACTGATACTCTCTTGCCCAAAATTCAACTTGTGAAGAAGAAATCCCTCATCTGGATAAAATCCTTTTCTGCAAGACTATTTTCCCCTAGGAAATCCCAAACCTATATTCAACCCTACCTCAACATCCACCTCATTACAAATAAAATTACCTCTAAAAATAGACCTCTAATGGCACTTACTACAATGTCACACAGCACAGCCAGGATAAGAGGTTGCCATCTTTTTTCTTTCCAAGCTACTTGATCCCATCTTCTCAGATGTAACACCACAATGTGAACATACACTAAACCAGATCAGTGACAACACCACTTAGACCACGATTTGCCTGAATTTTGGAGAGATGAGACATTTCAAACTCAATTGGTAAATCATAATTTCTGCTCTTACCAAATCTCTATTCTTACCAGAAAAGCCCCCATCAGTCTCAGAGAAACAAGATGAGATTATAACATGTACATCTTGCATATTGATTGTTTTCCCCAAAAAAATCTAAGTGGGCATCATAAATAATAATTTAGCCCAACATCCTTATACATTTTAAATTTAAAATTCAAATCCCCAGATCAAATGCAACCTACAACAGAAAGGCTCTGCCTTGACTCAGAATACTCCAAATACAAAACCTCTTTTTACACCTGTGAAGTTGCAAAGAAGAATAAAATAATATTTTACCCTACAACTCAGAATCTAAGCATTCTGAGAAGTTCTAGAAATACAAACTGTACACTGCACAATACAAGCAATGTAAAACTGCATTTAAAGACATCAAATGTGCCATTTCTAAAAAGTTGCACAGAGACTGAACTCTCCATCCTTGGAGGTTTTCAGACCCAAAGAGATAAAGACCCAAGAAACCCGGTCTTCAGTTCAGAGTTGGCCCTATTTTGAGGAGATTGGACTAGAGGTCTCCTGAGATCATTTCCAGCCTGAACTGTCCCTACAATTTCTCACATGGTTTGCATACTAATTGTTATGAACTCTGTGTTCTCTGCTTGTGACAGTAATTAAGATTGAAGCTTAAACCTTTCAAACAGCACAATACTAATAACTGTCCTTCAGAAACCAAAGGCCATAAATATTACAGGAAAACAAATACTGTAAAGAACTTCTGATACCTTGACTCATTGATAGAAACAAATTAAGAAAAATTTGAACACAATGAGAATTAATAATTATAGCCCCAAGTTTATCACACCAACAAAACTCTGTGCAGTTGTTAATGTCTACATAAAAAAGCTAAGATTTATCCTACAATCACAAGGTGGATATGCCCCTGCTGCTCCTCCCTAAGATCAGGGGCATTAGTCAGTATAAAATGAGCACTGAAACTCCCAAGGGACAACTGAGATCACTTTCTTGATCTGCTGAAGGATAAAACAGAAGCAATACAGAAGACAAGCTTCAAACTAAATAGCTTCAGAACATTTAAAGTGCTGTGCTTGATGCACTTGGAGTCTCTCAGTGCAGCCCAGTAAGGTGGCATCTGTAAGCCACAGGACGTGTCAATTCAATTCTGTTTGCATCTACTACAAGTTTGTTTTCATTTCTCCTTCTTCCTCTCCATTCAGAACTTACTATTTCCTAACCTCCATCTAAAAACTCTCATACTCATCACCCTCTCAACGAAATACCTTATTTATACAGCAAAAAGGGAGGGGATGAAAAACACACACAAGAAAATCATGTTCTCTACATTCTAGACAATTATCTTTATAACTGAAATGCTCTCCTTGGCCTATTTTTCTCAAAAGAAATTCCCAAGAACAAGAAAGCTAAAGGTATTAAAGGTATTTTGAATACCCAAAAGATTTTGACTTCATGACACTTGCTAAATAGACAAAACAGATGTGACAACAGCTGTGTTTTCTTCCAAGCAAGTTTTAAAAAGCATAGTAGAGTTTTAAGATTACAGCAACTGATTTTCATGTAAAAGAACAAGAAGGACTTGAATTCTCTTTCCGTAAAGGCAAAACACATTCTTGGCTCACACTTACCATTTTCATCTCCAGCTCCTTTCCGACCATCCTCTGGGGAAACATGCACCAGCTGCAGAATAAGGGGTCTCCGGGTGACAACTCCAGTACCTCGTGGGAGCAGATCCCTCCCCACGAGACTTTCCAACACAGAACTCTTTCCACTGCTCTGAAAAGTGGAATACAGCTACATTACTTTCTTAAACATAAAAACGTTGTGATATTTTAGTTTGCTTTCATCTGGCCTGCAAACAGTGCTCTGTTTTGTCCTCTTCTATTGAGTGCCTGAAGGAGCATAGGACAGACTCCCTGCAGACACAGCAGTGTCACTGCACAGGCACTGAAGGACACGAGTCTGCTACAAGTAACTGTCTAAACCTGCTTGGGATACTCAGAACAGATATCTGTCTACACGGTTTTTAAACCATCCCCATCATTTGTGTCCCATAGGTTTCATCTCTTAAGGTTAAACTAAACACATAACAGGTTTCAGAAAAATTAATCTATTTAACATCTTCTACCACAAATATTAAACTCTTCAGAGACATTTCCAGAAAAAAAATGCTTTTCTTTACAATTCTCAGAAAGAAATTCAATGTCTTGTACTATGTATCTTCTAACATCTTGAAGTAAAACTTGACTTTGCAAACTGAGGAATTTAACCCTCTGGTAGTATTTGTTAGAATTAACATAGGCTTGGTGGTATTAATACCAGCAGCAACATTACACAAACATATATTAACTTTGTATACTTGAGTACATTATGGTGCTACAATGTTATATTCCTTTCAGTTTGAGGGTTGGTAGGGTGGGGTGGGGTTTTTTGTTTGTGTTTTGGGGGTTGTTTGGGTTTTTTTGTAAAATGTATCAGCTTCATAAATACAGACATTGTTTTATATCCTAAACATTGAAAGAAACATTTTTTTCATGGCATCCCACACTCTCTCTGTATATATTTAAGTATTTACAACTTCATTGACTGCAAATATCTGTCTACATAACAATAAACTGCAAAAAGTTGGGAAATACTTAAAGGCTGTGAAATCACAAATACTCTTTGAGCATCTATATTTAAAAAGTTCTCCTGCAGGACTTTTGTATAAGATTCACAATTGGTCCAACAAGCAGCTGTGAAAACCTGGGTTTTAAAAGTGCTTCCAGACCAATACCATGTTAAAACTAAAAATAAACAATAGACCCAGCTATGTCAACGTAATACTCAGACTGACTGAGAAGATTCTGTCTTTTTAATAATACTGTATCTTTTAATAATACTGTATTCCAGTTTTCTGCAGCTCTAAGTCTACATAGAGATGCCATGAGAAAACATGTTCTGACAGTCATTGCCACCACCTAGGAAATGTTTCTGTATTAATGCAACTACTAAACAATTGTCTTGTTAAAAAACAGAGAAACAAAACCAAAAAAGGAAACCAACAGATGCTTCTGACAGCTGGAATGTGCATTATGTAACTGCTATAGAACCTCCACTCAGCCTACCAGTTCTGAAATAACAGATTTGTGACTTCAAGTCAATGATGAGTATATAACCTAGCATAACATCATATAAGTGATGAATATCTTTAAATTTCACAGGTTTAGTGACATTAGGTGAATTTTCTAAAAATTAAAAATACATCAGAGGTCAAGCAACACATTACTGTCAGACAGCACATTTCTACTAGTGCAGTAAAACAAGACATGAATATATCATATGAGCTTTATAACCTATTGAAATAGGACCAGTATGCAGAACTACAAAATAAATATTAAAATACAAGGCCAAACCCCTAGAAAGTTTGAACAGCAACAAGTGAAAGCCTTTTATTGTATTACTTTATTGCATATGCTTTATGGCACAGAAAAAAAAAGATGCTTTATCAAAAATATATTTCAATAGGCAAATAACACAGCAATGCAGATTATGTATATTTTTCAAAGTAAATCTAAATCAAATTTGACAGGAGTGAGATCAATAGTCTAGAAAGACTTGGAAGAAGAGCAGGGTTAAACAGAAATATAGCCTTATAAAGATTTGTTTTTCCTTCAAAAGACTCCCCTAGACAGTAATTAATTTTCTTCAACTGTCCTTCTTCAAACCAACTTTGGGAACCTTCCCTGCAAGGACCTTAAAACAGACCACTGGGCACTGAACTCTTACCAGAATAACTTAAGAACAACCTGACCAAAGCATGAACTAGGTCTGCAAGCCTCCCTAAGAGAGCTCCTGTTCTTGCACACTACTGAAGGATTATTGATATTATAGACTGTGAAAAAACAAACTTCACAGTGAAAAATAACAAACCACTTCTCAACAAACTTACTTAAAACAAGCGATATGCCTAACCAAAAAAATGAGAGATGATAAAGGTTCATCTGCTGCATTGGAAAAAAAACCCAAAGAAGACCAGTGTTTCGTTTATTAAAAATATTTCAAACATTAAGAGGCATCTGGATGTGGCACTTGGTGATAGGTTTAGGGGTCATTATACTGGATTGATAGTGGGACTAGATGATCTCAAAGGTCTCTTCCAATCTTGATGATTCTGTGGTCTCTTGAGCAAGATTTCTTAGACATGGGAAAAATGATCACTCAGTCTCAAAAGGCTGGAGATCAGACTTAGACAAAGTGGCTTCTCATGAACATATAATCCAAGCACATAAGGGATAGCAGTAAATAGCTGGAATCCTTATCAAGAACCTCATCACGAAAGGAAACCAAAATCCATGGGACAAGCTGCTGCACACTGCTGCTCTTTAGTCTTTCCAAAGGAGAGGTATTGCAGGAAGCTAAAATGGGCACACACCAAGCTACGTACAGAAGCAAAACTACTGTGTCTTACACCGCTCCCAGTTACCTCTTGGGTGGAGAAGGAACGATCTGGATCCTTTGCAAACACACTAAATGAAACATTACAGTACTGCATGCATCAGGAAATTCTTTCAAATTGCATTACATTCCCAGCTAAAGCAATCTGTTGTTGGAATACAATTATCTAATGACGCACTTCTTAATCTGGAGTCCTTAGCATCCATTACCAAGAATTGTCTAGGAACACACTGAGGAAGGCAGTAAACACAAAGCTGATCTTGTTCTGCCAGTGTGATATGGATTTGTTAAGAATATAAAGTCAATTCAGCCAGTCCTTCAAATAAGATGTAGACAGAGACTAATACTGATGACCAAGGTAACACAGAAATTTTAGGTATGAGTCTGCAGAAGCATCACACTTGTGCTGTCCCCGCATTGAAATGATCATCACGATTTTAAGCACAGACTGAAATCCACAAATTCATTTAATGATGGGTCCAGAAAAGCATTAACAAACTAACTTTTCATTGGAGATGTGGCAGATTTTCCCTCCGGACCCTAATATCTGATGCTAATTTGAAATACCTATTAGCTATGATAGCTACAGGAACTTAATAGAAATTGCTCACAAGAAGAAAAAAGGGGGGCAAATATCAGAACATCTTGTGTTGCTCCTTTAACCTTTGTGTCAAACTTCCATAGCTGAATGTTTTACACTCAGCTCTGTCAACCACCATTAATCTCACAGAGAAACACCTGAGTCTGCTGGATGGTAAAACCATTTTCCCTAGAAGTACTAAGATAAAAAGAGATGATGCGCACAGGACTTCAGTATTTTACATCATATATACTGTCAGAGTGTGCCGAAACCTTATCAGCATTCTCACTGCCTCTGTAACACCTGTACTTGATTTTTGGTTTAGATTAACCTGAAGATGATGTTGACAATCAAGGATGAAGGGCAGTCACAGGGAAACAATCATGCTCTTACTTCTCCCAAATTAAGAAGCTGCAAGCTGTAAGAATTGATCCACTCCAAAAAGCCAGCATCTCTACTTTTAACAGTCCTCATGAGGTTGCTCTGCCTCCCTATCCTTGATTTCTTCTTTACTTGTCCCTGCATGTTTCAACTGCGTGCACTTAAGTATCAAAAGGCATTTGCTCCCATCCATTACACTAGTTTTTAAGAGAAAATGTGGGTTACAATCTGCTGCATTACAAACCACAGTTTTAGGAATTCAGAAGCAGCACACAGCGAGTGCATGATTTTATAATTGTCCAGCTTCATTAACAGCCAGAAATGCTACTTTCAAAAACACTTTAGGGTTGTTGACAAGTCAGATGGAAGAGATTCTGTATTGAAAATGCTGAAGTAACACTATGAGCAACCATTCATATTCATCCAATCCCATTTACTTCACTGGCTTTCTTATTCTATTTCCACACCCTCGTGAACATTCCTATTTTAGAAGACTTGTGCGCCCTACACCAAACAGAATGCAAAGATGTTTTCTCCATATCAAAAAAAGAACCCTGAACCAATCCTCTTGCACCACTGAGTTATTCTTCACTTAGAACCCCATCTACATAGGTACAAAGGCCTGATGGTGAAGACCAGTGTAAAGAAAGGATCAAGCACCTCAGCCTCGTCCATATTTACTGTCACAAAATCACCTGTCACAGTCAGCAGCGAAACTGTATTTCCCTCATTTCTCTTTTTTCTTAACTGCTGATACAGTGCTGGAAGTTCCTGTTGCCTTTGATGTCCCCTACCAATAACAGTGGCTTTCTCAATACCATCTCTGCCTATGCAGGCAGTATTTTTATATCCCTGAGTGAGCTTGTCCTCATTTCTACCTCCTGCATGAGTCTTCTGTACTGAGGCTGAGTCACGAGTTCCCTACTACTGCTCTCCTTAGACCTCCACTCATTTTCCCAAGCAAGTGTACAGACTATTGTTTTGTGCTCCATGAGGCTGTCCTTAAAGGAATGCCAGGTCTCTTGTGATTCACTGTCCTTTAGGTCACAGGGTCCCACCAATTATCTCAGTAAATAAGCAAAGTCTGCTCTTACTCTTATGAAGTCCATGAAGCAAGAAGGCAAATTAACACAAGGTCCACCTGGAGTCTCACTGATGCACAAGAACCATCAAATTTCTCACAGTCACTTGCTCAGACTGTTGTATATTTCAAGTATTATTGAAATGATAATGAACTTGTATCAGCTGCAACAAATTTCAAGTCATTTTACAAGCATCTCCTGCCTTCCTTTGTCTCTCTTTAGACTTCATAGTGTCTTTGAGGAGCCAATGCACAATACATCATCCGTGGAGAAAAAACCTTTTTAAGGAAACATGTCCCACAAACTACTGGGACACTTCCAAAACAAAAATTAGTTGAAAGAAGTGGAAAACTTAGCTCATTGCTTTTGAACAGGACAAACTGATAACTTTTTTTCCTATCCAATAGGAAAAAAATGCAAAGCGGTCCTGCAACACAACATGGACTTACTACAGGACAGCACAAGAAAATAGAGGCAGTGATTTCGGAATTCCCTACGACTTTTGGAGTGGCACAACAACACAGACATTTGAGTTAAGGAACTGTGAAGTAAGAGAGACTTCTCAACAAGACATAATTCCTGAAGAGTTCCATTAAGGAAAGCAATGCATCTGCTCTGACACCTGAGATGAAATGGTGGCAGTTTTGCAGTTTCTGTCATAAAACAAGTATAAAAGTCCTGATGGTAAATCATGCTCTTGGCAATACATACATATACAATTTCCTAAATTTCCATTCTATCATTGGGAAATAAAAGCTAATGCATTTGTGGTGGGATCTCATCCATGAGACTATTACCCAAATAGGGGCTTTAAAAAGTCATTTGTAGTAGCCATCCTAGAAGAGTTCAGCCCACTATAACTAAAGAGTGGCAGTATTTTTTTTTCTTTCATTATTTTGCAAATATTAATTATTCTGGAATAAAAGGTGAGTACACATGCCATTTCAGAGCACTTCCACATTTCAGAGCTTTGGTTGGAATAGCTGTTATAACAAAATTTTCCTATTCAAACTAGGAACGCCCCAAGCTAGGCTGGTTGTAAACAGTTAACAAATTTAAAAATTTATTTACTAACCAGAAAAGAATGTTAAAGCTATAAGCAGGCCAAATGAATTATTTTAAGACATTGTTTGAAGCAAAATTGCACTTCTACAAGATGCAAAAGAGACAACAGGCTGATCCCAACTTGAGAAAGCAGTAAAACCAGCATAATGCACTGCTCATTGTTGCAAAATACATGCAAGATCTTGTCCAGACTACAAGACTGTTGTTCCTGCAGGGCATTCCCCATGTACTTGAATAGAGACCTCTTCTGAATAAGTCAGGGAGAAACTTGAAGTCACAGAAACCACCTCCACACAAAACAGCTTATGTACAAGCAGTAAGGAATGCTAGACTGGCACAGCTCAGTCCAAACTCTTCAGAAATCCTGCATTTACACCATATCTAACTGTAGACACGTGCCAAACAACAGCAAATACAGCAATGATTAGCAGATGTTTTCTTCCTCGGTACATCAATTCCCTAAGCCCTCCAATAATTCACTTTAGAAAAAAACACCTCATCTAAGTAGAAACAAGTACACAGTCTAAGTTACATCATGGAACTGTGGTATTTGAAGATTCACATTTGCATGCCAGACATCCTGACCTTACATAGCGTTGTGTATACTACTATATTCATGACTTGCAGTAAAGTGAATCAAAACAAAGCCAACTTGTATCTTCAATTTTTAAAAGTTCTAAACAGTATTATTAAAAAAACCCCAAACTCCAAATGTCTAAGTGAGTCAGCCTTCTGGCTACTACATGAACAAATCTTTTCCAAGAGCTACACAGTCATTTTCTCTCCATATTCTGAAAAACAAATGCCTGTGCTGTTTTAATAGTCTTCCCCTCCATCTTCCTGAAAACATGTTTTCTCTGCACTGTGCCTCCTGGACAACATACAAGATTCACCTGGTCTAATTAAAATACAGGTTTTCCAAGAAAAACAATTGCCAATCACAAGATGAACAGGACCCTTGCAGTAAAGCATCAAAACTAGTGAGAAGACAAAACAAAACACACAAACAAAGCAAAAAACCAAAAGCACAAGACTTGTTTATCCACATCCTTCTACACCTGTGAATTCTGTGCAGACTCTCCACTCTTCCAAAACAACCAGGCATTTGCAAACAATAAAATTACCATCTTCTTTAAATAACATTTAATACTGCTTTCATATTAAAAATCCATATAGATAAAATGCCAAAATGCAGGATCAAGTTATTAGACCTATCATTTTATTTTAATTCATATGAAGTCTGCAGATAGAAACAGTGAAAATGCCATTCTTCCAATCAAAGAAATCTTCAGGACCCAAAAAGTTCAGCTGTTGAGAAACACAGGGAGCCCATCAGAGAAAAGAAACAGCACAATATAAATGTTGTTTGCACTATATCATATCAGCAGCAACATTTATATTATGTCTGGTAAATGTAAACAGCTAATTAATGTCAGCCTCACTTTGCTGCTTGTCTGAAACAAACAGCAGCATAGTCAGGACATGACTTGACAGGAGCAATGCATGGCAAAAAGGAAAACAGTTACACCCAAAACCAGACACTGTAAATGTCAGATATGAAAACAAAGAAAAAAACCCAAATGAAACCAGGAAGTTTACAAAACATGCGGGAGAAAAAACAAACTGTTCCCAGCCAGCATGGAAGCTATACTCTGGTTACATCCCCTGTTCAAATGTAGATACAAATGGGTTTTTGCATCTGCATGAACTGCCAGGAAAGATCCTTAGACAAAGTAACAACAACGGAAAACCCGAAGAAAAATCAAAACGAACAAACAAACAACCCCTCCCCCTCCCAAAATCCAAACCAACAACCCAACAAGAAAGGAGGGAGGAAGACATAGCTGTGTTTGGCATGGGGTTTTCCTCGTTGCTTGGTACAAGCTGGAGCTTCCTTCACTTCAAACTGGCTTTTTGCCAACATAACTTAGGCTACACTGAATGAGCTAAGTGGCTTAAATTTCTGTTCCCCAGACAGGGAAAGTCACAGAAGCTCTGTACAGCACCTGAAGTTTCAGACCAAGGTGCCAGTCTGTCTCAGGTGGGATGCATTAATAGCATCTGCTGGATTCATCTCCTTATCCCACTAGCCAGGAGTGTACATTACCTTCCCACTGCTTTCAACTTCTTTACAGCCAAACTACCATCCCAACTATTTATCTTACCAGAATATAAACTTATACATATTCAAGTGCTCAGGCTGTTACCTCAAATCAAGAAACCTTCCTCCTTGCAACAAAAAGTGGCTTAGCACTGAAATATCAACATGATACTTAATCCAAACAGTAAAAAAAATAAATGTAATGCTCACCTGTGAGCCTATCACACGGAAGTCTCTACTAAATACTGTAAACTACACCTCCCCATTGAAAGTCTCAAAATGGCATTAACAGAAGAGTGAGCAAAAGTACTCATAAGTGTATACATGAAAGGTCACTTCTAAATCTCACCTGTGAATTTCATCAGTTGCTACATCAATTTCCTCACGATGTCTCTACTTCAAATAACATTACCAAGTGCAAATAAAGCCCACAAGGTGTTTTTATAATGTCAGTATTAGGAGAATTTTGCTACAAAGCTGACACTAATTTTTGTATATAATTAGGTTGATGAATACTAAAAACCCCAAACATATTCCAAGAATTACTGGCACAAAAAATAAAGACAATTCATTTTCACATACTTCTACGCAGATATTTTGTTGTCTCCCTGGTTTTCTTAAATTTATTCTAAAACTTATGCCCACTTTTGTAGTGTAGACATTTAATTTTTGTGATACCACCTATCCATACAAGAGGCCATAACTAACCAAATTACTTTTCTTCCCCTTGCCTCCTTTTACTGTAGTTTTAATGTGTTTGGTTGAGACTCTTCAATACCACCTTGTTATCCCTTACAGATACAGAGCACAAAGCATTTCTATAAACCAGAACACTAAGTATTACAGCACTATTGAACAAATATTTTTATATCATATTCCTAACCTGGACACTTTTTTTTTTGCACTTCAGTCATACAGTTCTAAAAATGGAAGTGGAATACTGAATTTGGGAAAAAATAGAACACCTATCTGGGAATGGCTGAAAAACCCTGAAACAGTGAAGAAAAACTGGCAGCCTGAAGGTGTCCTCTGAGTTCTATCAGCACAGTCCCCAGTTTTCCTAAATGACCCTGTACTAGGATACAGAAATAACTTACACAATATTTATGGGGAGAATGAGAAGGAATTCTCATATGACTGAGTGGCAGGAAAACCACTAGAAGTGCAAGAGATCATCTAAATGTGCAAAATTTACTGAGAAATAATTTGCAATTAGCACCAAAATGTATCTAGAAAGAGGAAAAATTAAAGCATTTCAATTGCTCACAGCACAAGGGCAGTAGGAAATTAATGCCAAACAACAGAGGTGGGGGAAAGAGAACACAGGAAACAAAAAATATTCAAAACTAAATTAAGGCTTACAAGCAGCTTCTAGTGCTACACACTATAGACAAAAAAGAATTAACTTAATGCACAGAATGAGAACTGGAGAAAGACATAAGCACAAAACAACACAAGAGTAGAGAAGAGAGAGTACAGGTGAGAAAAATAAACAGAAAACACTACTTTTAAAAGCATTTTTCCTCTCCTTGCTGAATATGTAAAAAGGTCATTTAAGAAAAGCAACTGGCAAATTGGAAGAAAAAAGCATAATTCAATTAACAGAGAGTTACAGAAATCTTAACTGGCAGCATTTGTTTCCTACAAGAAAAATGGAGGTGAAAAATTCAAGACTGTTTATTGTGAATATTATTTAAGGAAGAAAAAGCAAAGACAGCATATGCCAGTGGGCTACAAATACATCAACTGTGTGAACAAACTTAAAGGCCACGTAGCACTTCACCAAGAAACAAGATTGTCTAAAAGGCACATGTAAAAAAAAAGAAGGAAGCAAGCTACCAGCAGCAAAACCATCAACTCTAAGGCCATATCTGACACATCTCCAGAAATGTAGTCTCCAATAAACTATCTTCAAATTAATAGATTAATACAATTTTATTTAAACTAAAAGTAATTGCATAAAATAACCATCTACATAATTACTGTCAGTAAAGAACATTTTTTTCTTCCAACAACCCTGACTAAAACAAAAAAACTCCAAGATACAGCTTCGTAGACATTTTACTATATATTTTTCTGGAGTCCATAAAGGACTTTGTTTTGGCATGATAGGAAATTTCATGCTAATTCATGGGGGTTTATAAATATACTGAATACAGCACTGAATAGATACTGATGGGTATCAATGTTAATACTGTCTCAACTCTCAGTATTTACTTACGAAAATTATTCACACCTAGGAAAAGATAACTGGAACAGAGTTGTTTAAAAGTATTTTTTAAAAATGCCACTTCAATATATTTCATAAGGTGAAACTGGAAAAAATACTTCTTTAATCTTACACACAAAAATGCCACACCTCTGTACTGCACTTTCTGTTGCAGATCTAAACTGAAACAGAAGAATAAAAATGAAGGAAACGCTCGGCTTGCTTGCATAACTTTTAATGTAAAGAAGATGAAATGTCTTCATAAAGTGATCAACTCCAATCAGAGACAAAACCAGCAAGCACCCAACAAAGCTTTCCAGTCTCTTCCACCCTATTCAAGTATTCCAGATCTACTTTATAAAGTGGCTGCTGTAAAGTCAGTGAATGTATCTGATGTAAACTGGAAAAAAAGAATGACTTGTGGCTGCCTCACAACCATTTTGACACTGAGCAAGATATTGTCAAAGAGCACAGTACATTCAACAGACATTTAAATTTCACAGAAACAAAATTTGAGATCTATTAGCTTCAAGTTTTACTTCTGCTTAACACTTCATCTTCTACTCCCTTATGACTGCTGCAGTTCTGGTCAGGCATGTTCAGCTGCCAAAAGTTCTGCTGAAGAGCAGCATCCCATTTGAAGAGATATGAAAGGGTCTGAGCTATCTTCGAGCCCAGGAGCATTACCGGGCTCACACGCACGCGTTGCAACTGTTACAGCCAACAGCCGCTGGCCTCCCCTCTCACCTTCACTCCCCATCACCAGCTAAGACAAAGAGTCCAAACGGCACAAGAACTCGGGGCAAAGGAACACCAACCACGCCTGCAAGATGCCGTTCCGCTACCACATCCCTTTCATCCGGCCCTCGCTTCACGGCCGCTGTCGGCGGAGGGAAGCCACAGACCGAGTAGCGATGGCGGTCACGCTGACGCACTGGGGCGGCTGCCGGTCCACGGATCCCCCGACGCCACCCGCACCCCCGGCGTGCGGGCCGGAGCCAGGGGGGACGGGGGCACCGGGCCTCCCCGCAGCCCTGGGGGGCTCCTCGGCCGCTCGAGCCGCTACGGAGAAGCGCCAAAGGGCGGGCGGGCGGCGCACGAGGCGCTCCCAGGGCGGTCGGGGGTGAGGCAGCGGAGCCGAGGAGGGAGTGCGGGGGGGACGCGGGCACCGAGGGCGTCCCGCCCGCCCCGCCCGCCCTCGCCTGCCGCGTCCCCCCGTGCCCTTGGCGGAGACAGCCGCGGGTCGGCAGCGGCGGAAGCGCGATGGACACCGCGACCTTGCCCTCAGGGCGGTAAACGCCCGCACCCCCGGCCCGGCCCGGCTCACCTGCGTGCCCACCACCACGATCTGCGGCAGCTGGATGATGTCGGCCCCCACCGTGTTGAACACGTCCTGCAGCTTATTAATGACGGGGATCAGCGCCTCCATAGCGGCGGGGGAAGGGACAGGGCGGGCGAGGTGTCGGCGGCCGATGGACGCGACGGGCACCGGCGGCTNCTGCGCGCCCGCCGCGCGCAGCAGCGCCGCCGCTGGGCACCATGGGAGTTGTAGGCCATGGAGGTGGCCGTGGCCCCTCCCCGGGCCGCGCCCTGTTGGAGGAACCCGGCGGGGTGGCTGTGGTCTTGTATCACACGGCATTGCCGGGTTTTACTACAAAGAATCACAGAACCCGTGAGGCTGGAAAAGACCTCCGAGATCATCGGGTCCGTCCTGTGACCGAACACCACCTTGTCCACCAGACCGTGGCACTGAGTACCAGCCTTTCCTTAAACACCTCCAGGGACGGTGACTCCACCACTCCCTGGGCAGCCCATTCCAAAGCCCAATCACCCCCTCTGTGAAGAAATTCTTCCTAATGTCCAACCTGAACCTGGTGCAGTTTAAGACTGTGTGCTCTCATCCTGTCACAGCTGCCTGGGAGCAGAGCCCGACTCCCCACTGGCTACAGCCTCCTTTCATGTGGTTGTAGAGAATGATAAAGTCCCCTCTGAGCCTCCTCTTCCCCAGGCTGAACATCCGCAGCTCCCTCAGCTGCTCCTCACAGGAATTGTGCTCCAGACCCTTCCCCAGCTCCATTGCCCTCCCCAGGCCTGCCCCAGCGGGTGCCACAGGATCCCGTGTGGGGCAGGCTGGCCTCGTTCCTCCCAGAGATATCAGCATGGAAAGGTGCTGAGTGGCAAAGTGCCGAAGCTTGGCAGCACCTGCTGTCACAGAGCCAACAGAGCAGGGAAATGAAGCTGTTGGGGCAGGGAAAAGGCATAATGGAGGTCATTTCTGAGGGAGAACAGAACTGGAGATCTGCTCCTACAAACTGCCCAGTGAAAAGAACATTCTTCCATTTCTGTTCACATATTGAGAATTGCAATGGACACATTTAGAACAGCTGTATTTATTCTGTTTGCTTTCCTGTGGATATTTTTTGTTTTGCTGTGAGAGTCTTGGATAGTCATCTGAAGTTCTGAAACTCAGATGTGTAATAGTAGGTTAGGTTGAGGTGTCTTAGGAAGTGGGAAACTCTGAGGTCTAATACTCAGCTGTGTTATTAAAAAGAGATAGAATGAAACCAGAGGATGACTTGTGATGCGAGATCACAACAAATAAGCGGTCTCATCTTCAAATGTCTTTTCTTTGAGTGCATTTTCTGAAAGATAAATTATGAATATGCTGGCACTGAGTTAATTCAGACTTTGTTCTTTCTTGTAAGCAGCAGAGTAAAAGGCTTCTGAAAGTTTCAAGTTTTGGATGGCATTAGAATTCTTATTCTTGTTCTATACAAATTAGTCTTTTCTGGTCTTTGTGTCTTTAAACACTCAAATGTCAAAGGAAAGAGCAAGGATATATGTTCTTGTGCATCTTTTCAACAAAGTTTCTCATTCTTAGCCAAGCAATTTCACGCTGTTTGTCAGAGGGATAATATTTTGTGATAAAAGCATAAAGATGGCTAAGCAAATTGAAACGCTCCAAAATTAGTGTATTCAGCACAGAGAGAAGCAGTTAATGTGTGTAAAATTTTGGGAAGAAGGTCCTGAATGACTGCTGAGGGCTTCTTGTCATACAAACATTATCCAGCAGTTTCACCCATTAGCTCTCAGCATCCCACAGCCGATGGCTCTCAGAGATCATTAATACCAAAAGGCCATTTGGCATCTGCCTCTCCAGCTTCCGGGACAAAAGGAAATGTTTCCCTGATGCAGCAAATAATCTTTTTTAAAGGTTTGCTGTTCCCTCTCTAGGCTGATCTCCTCTCCTTCCTTGAGTCTCTGGAAGGAAAAGAAAAGAGGAAAGGAAAGGAAAGGAAAGGAAAGGAAAGGAAAGGAAAGGAAAGGAAAGGAAAGGAAAGGAAAAAAAGCATCCCAGTTGCACAGGACAAGAAGTTGCTGGCTCCCAAAGAAGATAGATAACACCAGCTTATTTCTCTATGCGAATCTCTTTTCTCCTACCACTTGTGTTTTGCCATATGACCTCATGGACAGCACTGTGAAATGGAGAAAGTGAAACCTGGTTTATGTCTTAATTTAGACCAGAAGTGGGACATCTCAGAAAGAATGTAAAACTGGAAGAGGGTCAGAGAGGGACAACAAGGAAAGTTGTGGAACAGCTTCTATATCAAGACCAACTAAGAAAGCCAGGAGCCTTCACTCTACAAAAGAAATGGCACAGGGTAGCAAGGACCAGAAGTCTGTGTAATCATTAGCAACCTGGAGTGGCTGAAAGAGAATCAGGTTTCTTTACTCTCCCTTCCAATAGGGACATTTTGGGAACATCTAACAGAAGTAAGAGGCAGCTCAGAACAAAACAGAGACAGTAGCCACTTATGGGTGCTTTGGTGACCTTTTGAGCTCTTTGCCAAAGGATGCTGTAGACAGTAAAACTTCAAATTGATTCAGATGTTGTATGGATTAGTTTAAGAAGGAGAAATGCATTGCATGTATAAAAATAGCTATGTAGGGATCAAATGTGGCTGGGGCTGTTTGTGAGCTGACAATGTCTGGAAGCCAGGAGGGCAGCATGCAGAAGCACTGTGTGTGCTCACCCATTAGTCTGTCCCAGGATGGCTATTCTTAGAATTTTATCAGTGTAATATTTCAAGGAGCACACAAAGGAAATATCAGTTGCTGAACCAAGTTGAGACAAGCCAGCCTGCCCAGCAGAGATGCTGAAAGCCTGTCAAGGGCTGGATACACCAATGGAGAAGCACAGTGGAGACTGAGGAAGCGAATTAATGAAGAAATGCAAGAAAGTACTAAAGAAGATATGAAACTAAGAAATACGAGAATGCTGAGTTTAACACATTTTACATTTCTGGCTAAAAAGTGAGAGCCGGAAATACCTCTGCTATGAAGTGCATATGGCCTGCACCAACTTATAAAATCCAACAGTTACCTCAGCCCTGTTGAGGACTGTGCCAAAGCAATAAATATTTTAACAAGCAATGGTTATCTGTAGCTTTAACTCTAAATTTCCGTGGCTGACTTACATTGTACTGAGCAAGAAACTCAAAGATCTGATAGAGGCAGTAGTAGTCAGACTGGTTATTTAAGTTAATTGACATGAGGACACAGGAACTGCCACACCAAATGTGACCTGATATCAGTCTACTTCAGGACCTTCCAGCATCAGACCTCTGGGGAAAATATAAAAACATAGTAATAAGATCTTCTCATTCCAAAACTGTATGTTAAATAATTTTGATATTGCTGTGAGATCTGAAGTAGACAGTTCAATATTTCTTCTATGTTACTGCAAACTAGATTGCTTTATTTACCATATAATAGGGTTTTTGTCCCATCACACTAAATTCTTGGATCCAATGACAACCTCTGATGGTAAATTTCATTATCCAATTATATATAATGCAAAAAAATCAATTTGGTATGAGTTTTACATTTGTCATCTTCTAATTTCCATATAAGCCTCCTTGGTTTTGTGTTTAAAAGCAGGAGGACATTCCCAGACTTTCTTCTCCTTGATACGAATTTCTTTTTAGCTTTGCATCATCATTTTCTTCCATTTTTCTTAGACAGCTGAGTCTTTTTTATTGGCATGCTGACAGCAATGGACAAGTCATTTGCCATTTAACTCATTTATGCCAGACAAGGAAACAACAAACTAGCACCTCAGCAAAGCATATTTCCTGACATCCTCTTTTGTCTAGGGAATTATTACTGAAACATATCAACTATGTAACATAGCATTTGTGCCTCATACAGTCATACTGCTTTATACTGCAAAAACACCATTAGCAAAACACTTTATAAATTATTCCTCACTAATATCACCTTTTGGAACCATGCAATACAGCAATTATATGGGTCTGGCAGAGGTCAGATTTTATGTGAAGTCAAATTGAATGGTGTTTCTGTATTCTCCAGAACAACCTCATCACAGGTGTAACAGTTTCTTACAGCAGACATCTCCACAGTGAACACCATTAGAAGATGAGATCAATAAATTCCTGAAATCCCTTGACAGAATGACCCTTTGTTTGGCTGTTCTACACAGATTTCCCAAGCTGAGAGATTCTAAATCTTGCCTTTTTTTTTTTTTCCAGAAGCAACAGAAGTCAGAGGTTTGAAATCCATAGTCCAGGAATTCTGCTGAGTTGGCAAAGCGAGCTCTCCTACGTGCTTCAGCTGGCTGTAAGAAATCATAGTGCTGATAGGAATTCCTGAGCATGAGGAACATGTTACCTGTGCTGACACCCAGTCTCTGACAAAACAAAGTTCTCCTGGGGCAGGGATGCAACTTTGCTGGACAATATGAACTAAACAGCTGAGAGTTCCTTATATTTTCTTAATCTAAACACTGGGAAGCTATTTATGAAATTCCATTGGCCATTTGGGGTGTCACACAACTTCTGTGAAACATGCTTGTGAGACTGAAAGCAGGTTTCAGGTTAAGGGAGGGAAGGGCAGAGGTCAAGAGCCACATGGCAGACACAGCAGTCGAACCTCATAAATCAGTAACAAAGCCCAAGCACTCCGCTATTTGTAAGACATTAGCTTTTCTCACAGGGCCAGTAGAGGTAAAAACTTAGCTTGGAGGTGAAAGTAACCTCTGAATCCTTCTGGATTCCAGCGCTCCCTCCTTGCTGCAGCTGGGGTGGTCACACTGCTCAAAATAACAAACACAACATTTTAACAGTTGCTTCAGTAAAAGATTTTCCCCACCTCAGTGGTTCGCAGTTCAATTTTCATGTGAAGACTTTTTATGTTAAAGGACCAAGGTTTTGGGAATAAAGGCAATAACCTCCTGTCTGCTATCAAGAAAGTAACTTCTGTTGCTAAACAAAAGGCACACTTAGCATTCAACTGAGGCAACATAAGTAAGAAAGAAAAACTCTTACCCCAACCAAACCTTACCTCAACCAAAACTTGCTGGTATTCAAAAGGAATTGAGCTTGTATCTTCTGCTTCCGGATCTAGTAGTTAAATAAGACCATCTCCTGTAGTCTTTTTAAGATAAAATAGTATGCCAAGAGGAGCATTTTTCATTTTTATGATACGTATTTTCTTGTGCACGCTGCTTCTGATGGGTACAATTTGAAGTTTAAATTGGAAATGTAACAATTGAGCATGTGTGATTTACAACATCACACCCTGATTATAAGACTAATGATAGCAGACACTTCCATGTCTCACCTGCCATGCTTTGCTTTGCACTGCAGATTTGTCTTGAAGCATAGGGATGCAGGTCTTTCCATGTGAAACACAACTGTAGGATGCACTTCAGCAGCTAAAGAGCATTCAGTTAATAGGACCAACTTAGTGCCAGTCTGACATCAAATTCCAAAATACAACATATATAAGGCAGGCCTTTTGCAAATGCTGTGTCCCAGAACCTCGGGCTATAAGATTTGGATTTACTTAGCAAGAAATATTCAAGTAAGACAAAACAGGTAAGGCAGGTAGTTTTACATGGTAGGCAATACATCTAAACAGAAGTACAATGAAATCTTATCTTCTTCCATCACAGGGTAATAAGTTTAATTTCACGCAGGGAGAGAAGGCTCCCCTATTCAGTAGAAGTCAGGGTCTAAAACCCATTTCTAAACCCCATTTCTAGATCCTTACCTAGAGTTTGGAAAAGTGAGTTGGGCATACAACGTTAAAAGATGTTCAAAAGAGAGGACAAACCTCCAGCCTTGTTTCCAAACACAAGCTCACAGAGTCAGAGATACAAGTTCAGTGTCCAGTGAACCCAAGAGAGAGTTCGTTTCCATGTTCTCCGCAGAAGAGTGCTGAGACTGCCTGGGCTCCCAGACAGGAGTAGGAAGGGGCAGAAGAGAACATGAGGCTACTAGAGGCCAAAGAGAGGGTAATCCCAGATTCTGCTCCCAAGACAATCTCCATTTCTGCAGCCATGTGTTATTTTAATATTACATATGCATAAATCAAATTCAGAAACCTCTGGAACCTATAAGTTAAATAAGGTAGTATTCAGTAAAATTAATATGAAGACATTTTAGGATCTAGAAACTCATCTTACCCTAGATTCCCAGTTAAGGATCTATTCCATATGGAGACGCTTCTGACAGCAGAAATTTCTTTCATTTAGCAAACAAAAACATATTCAAGTTTGGCAGTTGAAATTGTTAGTGAATTTTCTTGGTAAGATCCTGATGGTTGGAGGTCTTGTCAGTTGTGTCTGGGGCAGGCAGCACGTCCTGCTCATGACACCAGAGCATTGTGCTTTTGAGACAGAAACAGCACCATGCAACACAGACGTGGTGTTCCTCAAGGAACCAAACTCCACAGTGTGCATCCTGACTTACCACATGAACAGGCTCCGGTGAGGCTAAATATTGCCATGGCTGCCTGGTGCACAGGGCTGAGAAGGCAGGGGGTGAACAGCTCCCAAGCAAAATGGTCACAATCGTAAGGATCCCTCTGCTTGTCCATTAGAGACACCACAGGCCCCTCCAGAGCAATTTATTTAAAGCAAACAAGCTCCAAATACTGGGTTTGCCGAAGGCTGGCCTGCCACTTCTGTCATGTCAGGAAGTTCATGCAATGCCAAGAACAATTCCCTGGTAATGAGGCAGTGTTAGTCAGGCTCCTGGGGAAAGCCAGAGCTGGCAACGCCTACCGTTTCCTCACCAACCCTGTACTTGATGGGCTCTGGACAATTTGCTACCAGATAGAAATATCAGTGCTTATTAACCCTGATGATTTAAAGGAATTAAGTAGGAGCTGCGGTGACGCATTTCCTGTAGTTTGAGTTTTATAATTGTGTTCTCTTATTAAAGCACATTTTTATGGTAAATGCTATTATTTTTGTCTCCATGCAGAAGGCATTGCATTGTGCTTAATGAGGAAAATGAGGTTTGGAACAGAGTTAACCACAGTGCAAAAAAAAAAAATCAGAAAAATTAAGAGGGAAAGTTACAGAAGCATAAAGCAAAGCATTACTCTCTGTGGTCAATCAGTGCTTATTTCAACTACTGATTTGTTTACAGTGTGTCCAAAGAGAAGAAGATGTAGAAATGAAACAAAAATTCTTTTATGCAACTCCTTCCAGACAGGAGCCAAGGACTACAGTAACTTTTCCTCTCTCTAAGGGGAATTTTTTTCTGCAACATTGTGCCCACCTGCAGAAGAATACCAAGAATAAATCAGATACAGTCAAAACAGGTTTAATGTGTGCTGAGGATGGAAACTGGAGGCAACTGCAACCAGTTTTGGTCTGTTAAAGGACACATCCAGCTGATTACCTGATCATTTTTTGCTTGGCAGCACCACTAACTCTGTGCATGAGATCATGCTGAGCACTTAGTATTGAGTAATACTAAGAAAGATGTGGGGCTATGCTAAACATTTCCCTTTATTTCTGCATTTTTCTGCACGGATGGCGATACAGAAGTCCATAGAGCACTCACATAATGTCCTGGTCACATTCCCAGTACAGAAATCTGGACTAAACTGTTCAGGATTGCAGAGACCACATCTTTTCTCTTTCCCACTTAAGATGCCATAGCATTTAATACGCCCTTTATAAACTCAGAATACATCTTTCACCAACTTAGCAGTATTTGTGAGTAACCAGCACTTCAGCAAATTAGACACCAGTGATCCAAAACAGGTCCTCACTGTCATACACAAGAAATACAGCTTAAAGATTTAATCAGCAAAATGAACAGTAGGTGGACAAAAAAAAAAAGACTCAACCAGCAATACTTATTTAATGATGCTTTTATTTTACAGGATACAAATTTCTTTTCTTTTTAAGTACTCAACATGAATTAAAGTGCTTAATTTTTACAATTCTCCACCCACCTTAGGATCAAATATACATATATTACAAAAAATATGTACAATATCTTCAACTTTTTTACATTCATATATTTCTCAACCATAAAAATGATGACTTACATTTGCACAACTTACAATGGCATTTGTATTTCACCTTTTTAATATTATTCACTTTATTGCAAAACCAAAGCAAATTTACACCTCTTCCAATTATTTTTTTTAAAGAAATGTTTTTGCAATTAAAATCAGAAATGCTTCCAAAAAAAAAGGGAATTAACATGTATAGCCTGTAATTCTGATGTCAATCATTACAGCTGATACAGCTCCCACTAAAATGAATGTATTAATCTGCCTTCAGGGCTGCAGAATAGAAAATACACTGGTAGAAAAAATAATATTTATATTGCAAACTGTTCTATACATGCAACAAATTTGGCTTAAAAATACCAGGGCACATAGATGCAAAAATTCTATCATAGAGTTCCCTCTTTTCTGAATGTTTCCACCATAAATACTTAATGAATCTACGAGGATGAACTATAAACAGAAGTAGGTTGGTGTTATGCAGCAGCTGAAAACATGTTTTATTCAAAGAAATCTGCTTGAGGATTTTGAGAAAAAACACGTGCTACATTCACTTGTGCTAGGAAGAGGAAGGGGTGAAACAAAATGCCATAGTTGATTCTGGGAAGAAATTTAATCACAAGCTTTTCAAAGAAAGCTGATTGAAATGCCTCACTGGAATTAGCATGTTTGTGGGGGCTTTTGTGTTTGTTTTGATAGGCTGAAATAGTAAACATGCCACAATAGCATATCTACCTCCATCTTTTTCCTTTTTCTGGAAAGTATACTCAACACAGTCATTATACATTCTGTTTTGAATGCAGCACAGTGTATTTTTTTGATTGTAAAATACTGCTTGAAAACAAGTCATCTGAATAATAGTCTCAAATGTATAAATACACATATATACATATACACACACATATGCATATGTGTATATACACACACATATGTAATCATTAATGTTCTCTTCTGTTAAAGGAAAAGGATTTAGGAAACAATCTGACTAGCAGATTAAAACTCCTATCTGAGGAACATATTTACTACAGTCCCATGGGTAAGAACCAGCTAGATAAATTCCTCACACCAAGAGGGCCACAGACTAGAGAAAAAAACATTAACCCCATGTATTTCATTTCAGATTTCAAATAACAGTAGACCACAGAGACTAAGAATGATGCCCATTTCACCAATGGATTTATCTTAAGGATAGTCAGTTCTGCCACAAAATTATTTCTCTCCAATCATTTACTTTTAGATATATATTTCCAGCTGTTTACACTCACTCCTACATCAATTACCTCGAGCTGAAACCCATCTGAAGCTCAACTGAGCTCTGTGAGTCCAGATGAGAACATGGTATCTCAGCAGCTCCCAAACTGGTGGAAGTTTCATCTTCCACAAGTGTCCTGATATAATGTAAGGCAGATTCCATGTGAATTTAAATCACTGAAGGTGTAATAGCTCCAGCAGGCCTGTGCTAGTTTATAGCAGCTATATGGAGAAAGACCTTTTGTTATTGCTTGTTACTATGGAATGTTTATTTCTTTCCTGAAAGTCTTTCCTTCAGTTTAAGAAATAACTACTGTCTGTTAATTTTATTTAATCTTTCCTTGCAATGCAAAGCTGATGATTTTTTATACTAGCTATGTGGTGATTAACCCAAACAATCTGTCAAATGTTTCCACATCTTTCCCACTTGCTGTTTTTTTAATATATGTATTTTTTTGACCTTATGACTCAGAAGTCTCTAGAGCACACTTCTATAATCTCACCTAAATTTTACTTAGGTGGTAGTGTATTTACTGTATATTTAATCAGTGCCTTGCCTTCATCCATAATTTAAAACCAAGGAGAATAAAAATCCTCTTTTCTATGAAAGGGAGTTAGAATCTTTGAGGAGATTTATAAAGCACTTTGAGATGGTTTTGCATTAAAAGGTGCTACTATATATACATGCAATTAAAGTGGTTTGATATTCTACTCCAAATAGAAGAGAATGTTTTGTACTCTCAATATCTATTTTGCACATATAAGTTTAATACATTTTGGAATAAACAAAACTACTCATCATAAAGGGATTTGAAAATACTACATAATACAGGTTTTATAGCAGCTCTTCAACCTAGCAGGAGTACCTGATACCAAAAGAGAATTTTTAGAGGGTCTGGAGGAATGGTGCAGACATGCAGATATCATGATACACTCTTTTCCCATGGTAGGGGGAAAAATAAGTAATTTCAAAAAATACATTACTATGATCCAAAAATATTAATGATAAAATTAAGTCTTGTTCTGGTTGAATACATATAAAACCACTAAAATAACTTTTGATCTGCTTTAAATTGCACAGAAGACTATCACTTTTAAAGTGAGAAACAAGCATTTCTTGAACACAGGAGTTGCAAAACTTAAATAATTCAGCAGAGCCATTCACATGCATTCATGCATTATGAATGAACGCTTAGTTACAGTTTATTCCTTACACACAGAGCTTTATGCTCACAAATTCAATGCCTTTTTTCTTTTCCTTGAAGAATTTAAGAATTTAGTTCAAATGGGAACAGCTTCTACCTTGTTAGAATAATGGTTTTAATTTCACTGCTTTGGTCATAGTTCTTAAGCCACAGCAGCTACGACTTTGTATTTTTTCCTCTGCCATCATAATTTACAATTTAAAGTCTGGGATGCTGTAGGAGGGCTTGTCTGTGGAGAATGATGACAACAGGGTGGTTAAATTTAGAAGCAATTTCTCCATCTTCTGATGTCCTTTAATATTGGTAATACATACTTTACCCACAAAATACACACAGAACCATATATTTGAGTGCCAACACATTCTGACTCGGAGGGAACCATTCTAACCAAGCAATTGATTATGAGAACATGAAATGGGTTTCACTAGGGTAAATAAAATATCCTGTGCTACATAAAATTTAATGGCCAAGAGCAAACGTGAGGCAAACGTGAGTCTAATGTCCAGACAAGCAACTCCCAGTGCTAACTTCATTCCAAATTGCTTATGCCCAAATGCAGGCCTTTGTCTGGGAGATGCTGCAACCATTCAAGTAGCTTCAGCTACTCAATACCACTATAACAATAAGGCAGCACAGAAACTGCTATTTTTAATCACTTAACTGGAATGGGGCTTCCTACCTGGCTTAGAATTAAGTTTGCAGGAGCTTAGAAAACAGAATGTACTAGCAGCACCAAGTTGGGTAGGATGTTGACCTGCTGGAGGGCAGGAAGGCTCTGCAGTGAGATCCAGACAGGCTGGATCAATGAGTCAAACCAGCTCTGTGAGGTTCAACAAGGCCAAGTGCTGGGTCCTGTATATGGGTCACAACAACCCCCTGCAGCACTACAGGCTTGGGGAAGAAAGGCTGGAAAGCTGCCTGGTGGAAAAGGATGTGGGATTGCTTGATGACAGCAGCTGAACACAAGCAAGTGTGTGTCCAGGTAGCCAAGAAGGCCAAGGGTGTCCTGGCCTGTATCAGCAATAGTGTGGCCAGCAGGACCAGGACAGTGACTGTCCCCTTGTACTTGGCATGGGCAAGGCTGCACCTCAAGTGCCACGTCCAATTCTGGGACATGAAAGACATGACAGGAAGGACATGAAAGTGCTGGAGTTGGCCCAGAGAAGGGCAACAGAGCTGGTAAAGGGTCTGGAGCACAAGTCCTGTGAGGAGTCGCTGACGGAGCTGAGGGTGTTTAGTCTCGAGAAAAGGAGTCTCAGGAGGGACCTTACCATTGTCTACAACTCCCTGAAAGGAGATCATGGCAAGGAGGGGATCGGTCTCTTCTCCTAAGAAACAAGCAGTAGAACAAGAGGAAATGGCCTCAAGTTGTGCCAGGGGAGGTTTAGACTAGATTTTAGAAAGTATTTCATCACCAAAAGGGACGTCAAGCATTGGACCAGGCTGCCTAGGGAAAGGGTTGAGTCACCATCCCTGAAGGCGTTTAAAAGATGTATAGATGTGGCACTTAGGAACATGGTTTAGTGGTGGACTTGGCAGTGCTGGGCAATGGTTGGACCCAGTGATCTAAGAGGCCTTTGCCAACCTAATTAATTCTAATTCTACAGTCATACCATCGTATTTTCAGTATAGCTCAGTGCTTCCTATCTGAGAACTCCTTTAAAGCAACTTCTTCCTTTACACTCAACAACTTGACCATGGGAAACTGTTTTGATACATTGGGATGCGGTAAGACAACTCTCCATATCCCACAATTGCACTTGAGGCTCTTGTAGAAGATACCCACTTTTGGGACATGGCCATGAAGGAAAGATAGCCACCAAGAGTTCTGCTCGCTTACCTGAATGTTCCCCCATCCCTTGCCAAGGCACACGCAAGATGTATTAGCTAGGGAGACCTTGGCAAAGATCTGATGGTACTCACCAACATGAATCAAAACAGGCTTGAGCTGCCCATTGCTAAAGGTAAACACAGCTGCCAGTAGAAGTAACTTAAAATCTCCAAGAGAATTACAGAAGAGCTTGGACATCAGATAAAGGTAATACTAGGGTTATATCCAGAATGATCTGGACACAGGGAGCACCCAAGGAAGAGAATTCAGAACTAACATGTACCAAGTTAGCTGGAGAGTTAGTGCTCCACCACACCATATCCTGACTGTTGCTAACACTGGTGTAAAGCTGTGGAATCTAAAGGCTATGGTAGATCTTGGATCTGTGCAGGTGAGAGCAAAATCCATCCCACTAACATTCAGTTATGCAACATTGCTATGAAGGAATGATGGACACTGCACACTCATGTATGCTTGACACTACAAACAGATATTAATCCCTTGCTAAATGCAAAATGGGTTGGGTTTTTTTCCCTACAGTGTTGCAGAAAGAGTAAAGCAGGTGTAGAAGTTCAGTGAATAGTTTGTTTGACAAACTCATTATAAAAAACCAACAATTTAAATCTGTTGTCATGTTACTAATAAAATTGAACCTGAGCTCTTCAGCTTGATACGATTTAAAACACAGATTGCAGATTTACTGAGAAGTAGGACTCCTGAATGTTCTAAGGACAAGTTGATAGTAGAAATTATATATTTTCCTTCCTTTGAGGTTTAAAAAAGGAAAGGCAGCAATGATTCTAATTGATAGTCAATCACTACCTCTGAGTTTGCCATATTTCATTCAAGGATATTACAGTAAAAATTTTAGGGAGGTCATTTGCCTCTATGCATAAAAACCCTAATAGGAATGGAAGTTCATACAGAACTTAATATTGTAAAGCCAGTGAGTCCTTATACCCAGAAGCAGAAAACAAATAATGTTAGTTAATAAAATTTCAGATTTGCAAGCTCAGACTTCATACTAAATTTTTATAAAGTAGGCTCCACTTTAAAACAATAATCCTTGAAGATTGTTGTCATAAATAAGCATTACAATACCTAATCTTCTACAAAAATTAAAAAACTTAAGTTCAAAATGTTTTGTTCCAATAACCATAATAGCAAAAATACACGTTCCCAGAAAGTTACTACAATCTGTTGCTTTTCTCAAACCACATACTGCATTTGAGCAACAAACTACTGCACTCTTAAAAGATAACAGTGATAGGACACTGAAGAAAAGCCACTACTTGTTTAAACACAACTGGAACTCATTTGTTCATTGCATGCCACTTACATTACTGCTAATTTTTTGATGCATAAAAGTATCAAGATCATTAAGTGTCAGCTATTAAAACAAATCACTGAACAGTATTTTTCAATTTAGGACTGTGTTTAATTTCAAATAGAAAACATGCTTTTCTTTAAAATAAATTATTCACTAATAAGAACCCAGTATCATGAAATCAAAGCAATAATCAAGTATTGTACATTTTTAATACTGTACATATATTATATATAGTTTTCTCATATTTTAGGTATTTATTTCTAGATTGAAAATCATTCGATTGTTTCCTTGATAAATTGAAACCTTAAAAGCCAATATACCTGTGAAAGCAATTTACATTACTTTAATTAAAAAGATACAAGTGAATATGACATATGTACAGAACTGTGGAAATCAATCTATAAACTACATACATTAAACCAAACTGTCCCTGCATATTTAAGTACAGATCTATTTTGGCAATGTGGAGGTATATCTTTTATCCTGTTGCAAGTCCTAACATGTAAGTAGGAAGCTTCAAATATTTGCATTCTTAATGAAGGTAGCAAATGTTAACTGAAGAGCAACTGGATTTAAAAAAAAAAAAAAAATTGCTTTACAACAAACAAGTAGTACAGTAAAGTTAGTAAGTATTTTTAATAGCATTCACATTTTTTAAAAAAGTCTCTGAAATGGACCTGTACATCACTTTTATTGACAGAACATAAATATAAGAAAAAGATCCCTAAAAAGACCAGAATTTTTTCCCAAACATAAAGTGCCAAGATGTGTATGGTAGTAAGAAGTTTCTTTTTCTTTTTTTTTTCCTTTTTTTTTTTTCCTTGATTGAGCAAAGAAAGGTTAACACAAAGGTTAACCACAATTTCAATTGAAATCTTTTCAAAATGCCATGTGTTCTTGAGCTTCAGCATTCAGATCTTTTAGAAGATTCAGGCTGCTCTTCTAAATTCACTTGCAGTTCATTTTGACATTCTGGTGTCTCACCTTTGACAGCTAAATGGATCACTTTTAACCACTTCTGTTTCAGCTCCTCATTGTCTGCAGCAAAGCTGTGCACAGACTTGGACTGGGTCAGTTTGAAGCTGTGGGGGAGGTCAGCACTTTTTGGAGTGTCATCCACTGTATAGCCCAGAAGAGGAATTGTAGCCAGAGCTTTAACATCCTGAGAAGAAGAAGTTCTTTATTAAGAACAGACAACTAATTGCCCATTACCTCTCATTTGCTATACAGGCTGGTGAAAACACTTGGATCTTTCCTCCATTCCCAAGCTATTTGATGTCTCCTCCTCAAATATCAGTGACAATCATTACTGAAATAGTTTCCATTTCCCCTGTACCTACCTGTGGAGCACCGTACATGTAGAGCACAAGGGCCTCCTGTTTGGGTATGACACACCAGGCTTTCTGCCAGGGCTTGGACTTCTCCATGTACTGAAGAAAGCTACATATGACACTATTTCCAGAGACTTCTGCGGATTCAATCTAGGAGACAGTATAAAGCATAAAAAGGAAAATAAACTTTCCTTCAATAAAGACTAAAAACAGAAAGAACAGAAAAGCAGGAAGCTTTTCACCATTCGTATCAAATCTTAGGTAGCATCTGCAAAAGAGCTTCAGGAAATACCCAAGAAAGATCATGAAGGACTGGATTTATGGAGAATATATATATAAAAACACATAAAATCACAACACATATTCCCTTAGCATGTGTAATCTGTTCCTTTTTTCATCAGTTATTTTGGATTATAGACTTCTATGTCACTCCAGCTTTCATTCTGCCACCACAGCCAGTCTTCCTCTATATCTGAGCACCTACAACGACGTCTGATTTCCAAAATAACACCATGCTAGGCACTGAAGTGTCACTAACTATCCAACATGACAACTTATCTATTTTGGCAGACAAAATATTATGACAGAATCAAATTCAAATACATTTCTAAGAATAAAATAATCACAGAAGCACTAATCCTAGAGAAAAGATTATATTAATTACTGAAAATCTACAGACAGAGTAACACACTACTCAAGTTAAATAGCGAACCCAAGATGATAAGAAAAAACACAAAATGATTACGTGTTAAAATTTCCATTGATCTTGACTTTGCAGATGCCAAAAGGTGAGGGCAACTTGACAACTTAAAGAGCCATTTGATTCAGTGATCAAAACCAATATCTTACTACTCAGACTCTGAAGAGCAAATTTCTCCCCTATTCTCCTCGTTTCTATTCCCAGTTCTTTCAGTCTGGGTATATATTTTCAAGAATCACTGTGGTAGCAGTGGAGTTTTTTCTATGAAAGCTTAAGCGAGGAAGAAGAAAATTGAAAATTTATAAAGAAAGGTTAAATTTTGTCACAGGAGTTGATGTAATTGAAAGAAGCAAACAAGTTCTAAGGTTCACAATTCCCTTAAAAAATGAAAAGTTGCAAGAAACAAAGCAGTTTTGCAAAGGTGAGTGCTGAAACCCAAATCTATGGAATGGGATGAAATTGAGCCAAATACTTTTTATTTCTCAAAGAGGAAATAAACCCTGCAAGAATGCTACAATTTTTCACCTACTGATGAGCCAAAATGACTGCAGCTATACATATATAGCATTCTTGAATGGCATACCTCCAAAAATGACTGCAGCTATACATATATAGCATTCTTGAATGGCATACCTCCAAAAATGACTGCAGCTATACATATATAGCATTCTTGAATGGCATACCTCCAAGATGCCCTTCCTCTTCTTTTCTTCACTGTCTGTACAACCAATTATAACATGATAGCAGTCCTTACAGACTTTGTTCAATTTATTGCCATCATATTCCAGATGTGCTTTGTAGTCAGAACATTTCCAGCAAACCACCTTAGAAAAAAAAATATAAAATTTAAGTATTTATAGAAGTTTATTATATAAATAAAAATTAGTATTATTCTATTTTTTAGTATATTTTTTTAATTATACAGAGCAAGATAATGTCTTTATAACATGTCAACAATAACTTACATGAAAATAATGATTTTCCAAATTTGTGCCACTACTTCTTAACTAGAAGTACTTCTTCCTATTTACCTGGTGGAAATTTTGTACTTTGCATAAAATCACATTAGGCTTTTAATTATATCTGTAGTTTAAAGTTAGGTATAGAATCAGAATACAGCACAAGCCATGCTGGCACTTTCTTCACATGCCAACCTGAAAAGTCACATTTACCCACTGGTTTTCTATGTAACCTCAGAAATGAGGTCGAATGAATGAATGAATGAAGCCTACAATTGAGATGACCTTTTGACGATAAAAGTCTAATAAAATCAGAAATGGCTACTTTTTAAACTTGCTAATAAATACTAGCACGTTTAAATGTATATATACCTATATATAAAATTTACAATTTTAAAATCCAATCATAAATACACAGAAGAAATAAGCCAATATCACACNTCGAATGAATGAAGCCTGCAATTGAGATGACCTTTTAACGATAAAAGTCTGATAAAATCAGAAATGGCTACTTTTAAAACTTGCTAATAAATATTAGCATGTTTAAATGTATATATACACCTATATATAAAATTTACAATTTTAAAATCCAATCATAAATACACAGAAGAAATAAGCCAATATCACACCAATTTTCCCAGATTTTCTTTTCAGTATATATATAACTGAAATGCAAGAGAGATCTCAGAGTTGTTTCATTAGAAATGTTTTTCCACAGAGTTCTTCTTTCACATGAAAAAAGATGCCCTGAATAAAAAATATGAGTGTAGTTATTTCAAGAAAGAAAGGCAGATACGTGGACTTGAACCACTAAAATATCTGAACAAAGCTTTATTGTGGACCAAGGCTTTGCAGTACTAATCTAAATCACCACCTTCAGCTTGTAGCTCTAGGCAATGCTAGTTAAGTACTCCCAATCAGCCACTGCTAGAAAGCCACCATTGCTGGCCCAAATTAACTCCCATGAAAAAGTGTTTTAAAATTAAAGCGCAAGGAGAAGGTGTGCTTTTAACATTAACAGAATTTTAAGACAGAAAGATCTGGGGGAAAAACCCTCGTATGACAACTGTACAAACAGTAATTCCCAGCTTCTGAAATAGTCTCTAGTGTCCTGCAAAGCACAAAAGCAGCGTTACGACTGCAGCAAGCCCTCATACCGTACAAAAACATTAGAAAGCAGTCACACGAGACACCCTGTACCACAAATGTTAAACCTGAGCTTGTACTACCATCTGGTGGAGAAAGGCAGAGCTGCTGGGTGTCAAGAGAAGAAAGCAAAATGTTTGCTCTTTTGTTAACTTCTGAGAACTGTCAAGTCATACTGCCGCTGTTTGATGGTTGCTCTCAGGTTGGATATGTTACTGCAGCATCCCACACGGAAAGCAGCAGCAATACTGTCTCCCCACCCTCACATTCCCTCCTTCCCTGATGCTTTGCACATGTTCACACAGTTACACACTGAACCCAGCTGGGAACAGCTCCAAGTTAACCTAATGAAAAACTGCAGGGTTTCGTGGTCATCTTGGTGAAGAGGAGACAGCCAGCGCTGCCCGAAATAATGATGGATTATGCCAGCTTAGTAGGGTCTTGAAAATCTACTCTATTAGTAGAGGTCTCTCAAAACTAACAGTACACTATGTGCAGAGCCTTGGGACATTTTACACAAATGCACACTGCTCCAAATGGCTTCCAAGTTCACCGTGCCAACTAAAGCAGGCACAGGGTCCTTGGTGGTACGCAGAGCTGCTTCTTTCAGCTACAAGCAGCAACAAACTCCCCAGCACTGGAACAGGCTGCCCAGAGAAGCTGTGGATGCCCCATCCCTGGTGGTGTTCAAGGCCAGGGTGGACATGACTCTGAGCAACTTGGTCAAGGGAAGGTGTCCCTGCCCACAGCAGCGGGGCTGGGACTAGATGATGTTCAAGGTCCCTTCCAACCCAAGCCATTCTATGATTCTATGATGGCAAGGAGCCATGAGAAGTCAAGCAGGTGCTTGGAGACGTCCCCAGGCCTGCTGAGCATCTCCAGGCACTGGGGTTTGCACTTACATGTCCACATGCTCGGCAGTGGTGCCTCCTCCTCGTCAGTGCATTGAAGGGTTCCTTGCATTTCATGCACATGGTTACTTCGTTGTCCCGGATCCACCTCGGCGCTCTCTTCCCAAGCTCAGCATTCTGAAAGGGGGGCAGAAGGAGGATAAAAGAATTTTTAAAAAGCTAGTTAAAAGTTGCACAGTACTTGAAATAGGGAAAATAGTTATTCTCTTCCTCTGGAAAGGAAATTATAAGACATAGCTCAAAATGCATTTTGAAATCTAGAAAAGAAATAGCAAAGAACCTAGTCAAAAATCATGATGCATTACTGAAAGAGTGTTCTGTCATCTGTTTCAAGAAAGAAAGAGGCTAGTTTACAAGATTTGGCATTATGAAGTAAAACAATTACTAACAAGATGACTGCTTTGTAATTACTCTGTTATAAGAATGATGAGCTTGAAAACAAAGTTTCTGCCAAACTTCTTCCACTCATTGAAGAACACAATGGGTATTAAGAAGGTTACAAAGGATTAACAGCAGCTTACAGAGACTTCCACAGGCATGTCTTCATATTCTTTAGCGATAGCATTTCTGAAAGTTTCATTCCTCTGCTGAAAAGCGTCAATAGTACTCTGAAGTGCCTAAGGAAACAGTGGAGAAATTCCTCAGACATGGTAAAATTTAAAATAGACTCTGCATTCTGACCACTTATTGATCAGCAGAGAGAAGGTACAGACAGAAAACATGAATATTACTTTTCTGATTGCTTCAGTGAAAAAGTGTTTAGAATATAAAGAGTGTAGATGAATTTACCTTTATCCATTCTTCTTTATCCTGTTCAGAACTAAAAGAAATATTTGACACATTAGTTTAAGACTAGTTCAGGAAATATTATCCCACTATCAACAACTTCTTGCAAAAGCCAAGTAACTCTGCAGTAATTCTCAAGAATTTAAACAATACCAATTGTTAACTGTCCAACTTAAAAAAAAACCCCAAAAAACAACAACCAAACCAACCAGAATACAAAAGTTAGAAACATGAGAATTAACAGTTCAGTGTATCTGGCTCTCCAAAAGTGGCCTCCTCCTTGGATAATGCGTTGGGGAAAAAACCCCTGCTGTACCATGTAATATCAGCCATACAAAATTTAATTCTTCTGTGGGTTGCTCTGAAGGATGCAAAAGAGAACCTTTACAACATCTTGATTAAAACAGCTCCCCATGTGTTGTTTTGCAGTATTAGCAAAACTTTTAAGCAAGCAGAATCCTAAACAACTGTTTGCCCTTCCCACATACCATCTGCACATGAGGAAGAAGAAACCTGTCCAAGAAGTAGAAATCATTCTTCCTACCTGCTTACAGTAAAACCCAAAAGCTGAGCTGTTAAGCATAGTACCTGACCAGCAACCTTCCAAAGAAATAATCTACCAGCTGTTTAAAAACAGTAATTGAAAATGTACTCCAATAGTAGTTTGAAAAATAAATGTAAGCCTACTAGTAAAGAATACCCCAAGAGTAAATGAAAAATTATTACAGTGTTAATACAAGCTCATGAATTAAGGACATTAAGGAATAGGGTACATACACTACTCATACATTAATACAGATTTTTCTAATATAATTGAATAAGAGCTTGTTGGTACTTATTCCTTCACGATTTTGTACAGACTTCAATGCATTCTAACAATTATCACAAAACAAAACAAAAGATGAAAATCTGTGCTTCTCACACCTAAAATAAACTAATGCAATAAACTTTCTCCTACTGGTAATGTAGGGAAGTTAACAAAATAAACTTAGTTTGTTGTATCAATTTTCTTCCAAATAAAAAATGCCTCAGAAACGGTATAGCAAGATGCCACCTTTCACCATTGAAACGGGCATATGGCATAACAATTTGCATAATACTTAACAAGATACCATACAGTAATTTACAGTAGATGTGACTGATAGCCAAAAATACGTCCCAGAAGTCTTGCAGATCTTAGTGGAAAGCTTTTCTTGTGTCATTTTTCAAAGTATATATTTAATTTCAAATTGAATGATAGTGTAGGTAAATAGCTGTTATCTTTGCATATTCACTGCTGTAACTCTCATTGAATATTACAGGTTTTCCATAAACAAAAGTAGTTTGCAAGCTCACTGGCTAGGAAGGTATGGTTTGTCCCCAAATGCATGGTGCCAACACAGAACTGGACCCACCATGGACATTTTCCTGCTTATTTAATCCCCTCTCTGCAATGAAATCCTGGCTGCTTAGAATGGGATTTTTAAGCAAAGGGAGAGGAGGAGCATCTCACTTTATTTGAGTCTAGATGGGGAAGATTTAGTCTAGGCAATGCAAAAAGGTAAGGGGAAGGTAGCTCAGAAAAAGGAGGATACAGGGACTAATAAGGAAAGCAGAAAAGTGCCAGTCAAAAGAGTGCAGCTGGAGGAAAAGGACCCAAGAACTAAAAGGAGAGCTTGCCTTCCAGGAGGAGGTTGATACTTGGGACTGGAAGAAAACAAGTAGATGGGAAATGGGCCTGAGGAACAGAGGAAAGCAGATGCCCACCTACTGCTTCAGAAAACTCTGTTCTGTGGAGATAAACCCGCTGGGGGGAGAGCTTTCTTGGTTGGACCCGCCCTGAGGTGAACAGACTCATTGGTACCAAGGCAGCTCAGACCCCAGAGGCACCTCTGTGTCCTAAACACTCTCAGTGCCCTAAAACACTTGAGTCAGATGGGCTGCCTTGGCACTGCTCTTGATTTCCCAGCCAGCCCATTCACAGCTGTCTTGGGCATTTCTGCAAAGTTAGGCAATGTGCTACGCATCCTAGATGCATCTTCTACTCAAGAGAGATTCTGGGGCTGACAATTTATGATTTTTTGGCAGCTTAGGCTATTTTCACAGCACCAATATTACGATGAAATCCACTGCATCTTTCTTCAAATCTGTTAATCCACTCTTCTGTGTGTATATATTTGATCTCAAGAAACTGGCTAAAAAGGCTGCTTACCTGGCCTGCAACTCCAGTGTCCGCTCCTTTCCAGACACTTGGAAAGTGTGTGGATATTCTTCATTATGAGTTTCTATAATCTTCATGCCATCTATGCCAACTCTGGTTCGAACTGAGAACTTTGATCCTACCAGGCTGAATTTGGGGACGCAGTAGAGCAACATATTGTTAAACTGGGGAAAAAAATAAACACGTGGGTTTGCGCTAAGAAAAACACAGATAAAGCCACAGTTTGTCCACTGAGAGCTGGACAATATCACAAAGCTAGACCTGGTGGGTGAGAAAGCAGGTTCTTTCCTGATCAGTTGATACATGAGAAGACCAAAGCTCTAATGGAAGACAACTTCTCTTTCTTATTTCTTTAGAAATAGGATTCAAGGACAGCTTCAGTGAATGTAAGAAGAATTGTTGTTTATATGCAGCAGTCTTCATAGCATTTATGATCAAACTATACTCAGACTAGATATTCTCTACTCGTGTAAACCTTTTTAACAAAACCCCCATTCTTATGCCCCAATTCTGCAAAACCTACTGTAAACTGCAGAATAAGGACTCTTTCCTTCAGTATATACATTTATATTTCTCCTGTACCAAAATAATTTGGTTTTGTACAAGTTGTAACTAATGTTATTTGAAGACATTATTTGTCTTTTTTCCAAGACCAAGTAACATTTCTTAAAGTTTTTATTCCCTAAAACCCTCCATATCACAGAGGAAAAAAGTAGTACATGAGCAGGACAAAGATATATTCCCTTATTAAAGTTAGAACTTTAAATAATGTTTAAATGTCTAAAGCCCCAGCTTAGAAGCAGTTATTAAATCAGATACAAAGTGTTTCATATTCTCACATTTTCCCCCTCTCATTTTTCTCAAAATTAATTATTAAAAAGAAAAACTCACTTCAGTTAAATCCTATTTCATAGAAATCCTGACTAGACTATTGCCTAGTCTGTATTACAGACACCGCACATTTGAGCTTGTCACCTCTCATATGAAGGGAACATCATTTAAAGCAGCTGTCTAGCTCCAACTGAGGTCTTACTACTCAATGATTTCTCCTTTTGTTTGAACCACAGATAGGCAGGAGCTGTGCCTCAACATCCCGTCACTACCCTTTATTAACTGGAAGATGGGCCATGCCAGAGGCCCATGAGCAAAAATGTATCACAAATTTTCAATGCATGGGAAGCAGCAAACTACACCAAACCTTTACCAAGGGAGCTGTAAGGGAGCGTGGCTGCACTGTTTGAATTCCAGCTGAGAGGGTGACCTGCCACGATAAAAAGCTCCCACAGAACCACGAGACTCACTTACTGGGACCTCAACACACAATCCATCAGGACAAAGATCCTAAGCTTTCACACTTCAGTTGAATGAGAATTTCAGAGTTCCAATGCTCTAGGGCCTGCATCTGTAATGAGGAGCCACCACACTCACCAGGAACAGATAGCGCTCTTGAGCTGATGTGTTGCGAGCCGCGAGTTTGAGGATCTGTCCTTCTTTTATCAGCTCGTTTGAAGGGTTCACGATGTCTTCCTCTTCTCCCAGCATCTCATATATCTCTAGCAACTTCTTTAGATTCTCCTTTACCGTGAAAATATAGTTATAAAACTTATTAATTGAAAGCACAGATCTTTATGCGCGTTCAAATTAAATGATGGGAGCACGCATAAATCTGGGGACTCTTAGCTTTGAAAAACATGTTTATGCCCAGACTGATTCACTTAGTTGATAAAGACAGAAGTACTTTCAGGAATGTTGTAACACTGGTAATTTTTAAAATGTGGGTTTTTTATACAGTCTGCATTATTTCTTGCCCAAAACAACTCACATTTCAGTTAAGATCCTATCATCCCAGCCCAATCTGGCAGAGAAACAGTAACTGCTCTTTACAAACATTATCCTGCACTGACAGAAACGGATGAAACAAGGTTAAGAGTTCAGTGCAGTATCAGTGATTTGAGCCAGGAGAACTGAGTCTGTCCCATTTTCCACTTGAGAGAATTAGCAGCAAAGAGAGATTTTGTCTATTGTTTCTAGGAGCTGTATAAATACATTAAGTAGGAACAATTACTTTGACCCAAGAAACCAACTCTTGCCATTTTAGGGAAGATTTGCAATTCACTCTCCTAGCTTCACCAAATACTGAAATATAATATACTGAAGAGTGATCAGGAAAATAAGGATCATTTACCATCTTTCTTATCGCACTATTCGAGTGACTTGCTGCAGTGGATATAATTTCCAGAGATTCTAGACAGAAGAAGAAGAAAATAAGTAAAATCAAAAAGTTGCACTTGCACGTATTTATAAATTACATAGGGGGAAAAAATGGGGGGTAATTCTACAAAAATGTTTGTTGTTTTTATGTAAATTACAAAGTACAATAAATGTCTTCAGTTAGCAATAAAAGAAAACAAGGTAAAGTGGAAAGCATAAAAAAGTCAGCTACCAAATACAAATTATAATCTAGAAAGATCAGAAGAGAATTATAGCAAATTACTCTAGCACTTCAGCGCTTAGAATCATATTTTTCTGTGACAAGAACAGTCATGGTTTTCTCCCTCCTTTTCTCAAAGTAATTAAAAAAGTCAAACTATATTTTCCAGTTGAAACAGCTCATCTTACAAGTGTTTACTGTATTGGTACTAAAAACGAAATATTTACAAGAACTATCTGGCAAGTGATTTTGAACAATCCATGCAAATATCTTGAACTGTTCTTGTGTAAATGTAGAGAGGAAGAAATTTAAAAGTGGGCTGTGCTTTTCCCTGCAGAAGCTTAAAAATACAAGGAGTCTAACTTCACTTTTTTACAAGTAACAGTCACACATTCCAAATGTGCACAAAGCCAAAAAACACAAACAAACAAAAAAACAAAAAAAAAGCCACCACAAGCCCTGATCATCTGCAAAGCAAACAAATCAAAACCTGTGCACTATTTCAAAACCAAAGCAAAACTTATGTGCTCCAAGAGAATACTAAAGGCTTTATGGTTTTTAAATTAACTTCAATTCAAACAGATTTCTTTTCAAAGAATCTTATGATTCCACTGAAGAAATTCTATCATTCTTTTCACGGGTAATTCTTCACTTGATCTTTCCTGAAAATGTCTTTAATTTACAGTATCCTCTTACTAATATCTCATTACAGCTCCTTTAATGGCCTGAAGATATTTACTTTCAGCATCTTTCCAGTCTAGAGAATCCTGAGGCAATTTCCTTAGGTAGTCCTTTAGAAGCATCTCGTAGCGTGGAATGCGTTGGACTGGTTCTAGCATGTGATGTTGCAATGTCAAATTTCCACACACTTTTTCCTTCTAAAAAATTGTAAACATATTTCAATGAAGCAGGCAAGAATGTCATTACACTATCGTGAAATAAAAGTTATGACTGATGAAACATAAACAATGTATTTTGAAACGTGCATGATAGACCTTCTGAAAGAAAACAGAACTATTTTACCAAACCAAATAATTAGAAAATTTTCCCAAAAAAATAACTGTAAAAACTTTTCTAAGTATTTGATAGTCTTACCAAAAAGTCTTACAAAAAAAATCTTTTACACTCCAGTGTATTTTAAATTAGGTTTGTAAAAACAGACAAGAGAAATACTTCTGAATTAATAAGAACAGTTTATGACCACATATTATAAACAATCACTTAAATGGGCTACAAAGGTGTATTTTACCTCTCTGCAGAGGGAATGCTTTCTCTGAGTTTCACTTATAATGTCAACTCCCTCAGCAGTGTCCCTCCCTCAAATTTTAAAATGTCTATTCATTTCCATAATCTTAGATGCAATTAGATTAGAAAAACAAAAATTACATAAAACACACATTGTTTTCTTCCCTGGCTTGCAACCACAAGACCCCGCAGAGCAGTAAACTTTAAGTAGAAATACTTTATCCTATTTCTAAGTGCTCAGACTGCAGCAGGGCACACACCTGCCGATTCCCAGAGACACCCACAGGGAGCACCAGAGGTTGTGAAACGAGCCTTTGGAAAGCCCTGGCATCCCTGGGCTCTGCAGCTTCCCGTGCTCAGCACTCCCGTGAGCACACACGATATTTAAGGATGCAGTGCAGGGATCTGGAGTTGCACTGCTGTGTCACTTTATCCTACAGCGATATTTACTTCTGGTATTTACAACAAAATGCTGTATTTTTTTAGTCTTTAGGTGTTTCAGCCTCTCTAATTTGCTCCTCTATTTTGCAGGAGAAAAATCTGGATTTTTGTGGGTGGGTTGTGCACATATGCAGGAAGGAAAAAGGAAAAATGCAGTGTGAAGTGGATAAAAACAATAACCTTAATTCTAAGGGATTTGGTATTTAATTTTGTCTTTAACCCTTTTTTCATCCACAAACCTATGTATTTTTATATATTACTTGTATTACTTGAGGATCTACATTATTCTTCCCATTACCTGAATGTCTTGAATAATGAATTTGAACTGAGGTGACCGTTCAGTCCATGTTTTCACCAATTCCATTGCATTATCAAAATTCTTCACATACTCTCCATACATCTTGAGGAAAGGAGCCAACTTTTGCAGAATATCTCCAATCCTAGGGGTGGTGGTCCTGCAAAGTAAGAGGGTGGAATCTCAGAGCAAACAGGAAAGAAAAAAAGTCACACAAGGTTATGAAAGGATTCAAGTGTTTAATAGAGAGTCCTTCTGTTTGGGATCGCCTCATATGGAGTTCCAACATAACCATTAAATCTGAATTCACATAGAGTGTTTGTATCCCCTTTGATGATGTCTAAGCACAACAGGTCATGTAGAGGACTAAAATAAGAAAAGCTAGAAATTGAAGACTCGAAAGATTTTATTTACAAAACGTGGCCTAATTTATTTTATCTGCTGTTCCTTAAAACTACATTATCTTCTTTTGACCATAATTTAACTCTTAAAATATCTAACCTGTGGTTTGGTTTGAGGGCTAAACCCATACTGTACATCTTCCCCTCTGCGCCTTGTATAAACATATGTATTTAGATTTTTTTTAAAATTACTATTTATCTAAGGAAGCATATGAAGGAAAGATAATCCCTTGGATTCCAGTCTTCTGTGAGAACTTTCCCATACTTTTCCCAATTCCTAATGGTATCTTCAGACAAAACAGAATAGTAAAGTAACAGATAGAGAGGCTGAGAGAAGCTGCACTCCCAATGCACACAAGGAATGTGGAGCAGCACACAGGCATCTCCAAGAACTACAACAGGAAGCACATTTCATGTCTCGTTTTCAAGGACAGACTCAGAAACTCAGTATCTCTGCGTTTCTGAAAGTCTGAAATCAGTGTTATCACAGCAGTCTAAAGCAGAGAAATCTACTGCAATTACTTCTACAGTCCACTCCAACACAACACTTCTCCTAGAGAAAAGCTGTGCAAAACAGAAAAGCTATACCTGAATAGTGACTATGGCAGGACTGTCAAGAATAGGTCCAGCTCCAGCTGCCTCCGTGAGGGCAGAGTGTTCCTGTGTAACACCTGGCAGACGACTGTGCTGCTGCTGGGGCTGGCAATGAGGGGACGAGACAGCGTGGGAAGCTGGTCTCTGCAATCATGCTGTGCTCTTGTATTATTCCCCAGTATCTGCTACTGGTCATCCTTGGCTACAGAAGATTCAGGGTATTGTATCTAATTATTTTGTTTGATAGTCTAGTGAAAGGTATCCCTGTCCATGGAAGGAGAGTTGCAATCAGATGATCTTTAAGGTCTGTTCCAAGCCAAACCATTCTATGAATCTATGGCATGGGATCACTGTTATGCTCTGGTACACACTTTTCATGGGAAATATATTGCAACAAGGCTGTTTCCAGTGTTTTCAAGCCATATGTTGTAAGAGATATTCAACTCCAGCTGTTGCTCAACTCATTCAAAATGCAGCTACCAGACAACTTCATTTTCACTTGGTAAGTTTAGATTCACACTGCCTTTTCTTCCGAAAAAGAAGAATTTGCTTTTGATCTGCTTTCCCAGTTGCAAACTTCCGTATTTTTACTCTAAGTTTTCAATTCAAATCACAACTCAAGGAAAGAGTCAGAAATTTTTATCCAGCGTTTTTGTTGGAAGATAAAGAATAATACAAGCACATAAACCTACTCAGAGAACATACTTAATTTCTTGTGCCTAATGAGAGGAACTGCTGATAAAAGACTGTATCTGGCAGAAGCTATTGTGACAGACAATTTCAGAGACCAATGATGGGGAGAGAAAATTACCCCAGATTTTTCTTTCAGCAATGATCAGAAAGAGTTGTCTTCAATTGCATCCTTTTTTTCTAACTCCTCCCAAAAGCACAGTGTTTCAAGGACATTTCAACAGGCTGTCTCAGGTACAGCACAAAGGTTGTTTTCAAGCAATGTGGAAAAGATAATATCCTTGTGATGCAATTTATTAGCTCTGCACCAAGAGTCAAAGCTTATCTACAAAAGCACTTTTCAAACTTTGAAGTTATATAATTATACACACAATAGCAGTGAGCATTTTAGCATTTTGCAAATACGTAAAGTAAGACAACCCATCTTCTGTGCTCCATAAAGTGTCTAGAGCCGAATTTTAAGATTACATTGTGAATTTCATTTCAAATTATACAGCACCGACACAATGTAGTGTGAGCTGTTTCTTAAACATCTGAACTCCACTTCCCATGAACATGCACTCTATTGTAATCCAGGCATTCATATTTCCTATCAGATTTTTTCAACTTCTGTTAAAAGGAAAGGGTAGCTTTACCTTACTCAAGTCACTCTGCTGGGAACTTAAGGTGTAAGCTTTCCTACATTTCACAGTGCTTACATTTTATTGACTTTCTCATATTATAGACTACACAGAGGTACCATGTGCTGGTGCATGGTAAGTATTCTATTTTAAAGAATCATCATTTAAAGGGGAATCATTTTACAGAGTCAGAGGATATACAGCTGCTGTCTAAAGCACCAATTTATGGCCTAAGATTTTCATATATGACACCAAAAAAACCATTTTTTTCTCATTTATGGTGTGCTTTTTGACAATAAAGGAGTTGTATGATAGTGTAACTGGAAATTATGTATGGACAAATACTTGAATTCCTCATAATAAATTCTAGATAACATAGAATATAGGAGCCAAACAAGTGCTGAGGTGAAACAACTGGATGAAACTGTATTTGTAATTTCTTTTTAAATGAGGTTATCCTTTTTCCCAAAGAAGGTAGGGAAGCAGCAATGTTTTGAGACCTTTCTCTTTTTTTCAATTACATAGAAGAGACCAAAAATTCATGGCTGTGTTTTAATATATCCAGAATCACACACACCAAGGCAGGATAAAGATACTACATCTGTACATGATTATTACAGAGTATATTTACACTTCTTTTATCCTTGCTGGCTCCAAACAGAGGTCAAGAAAAGCTGAGAGGAAAATGGCCCTGAAATATACCTGACATGGATTTTAATTTCAAACAGAAAACTAAAACATAGAAGAAGGTGTCCCACCTTATTAGAGAAAGCAGTAACAACAAAGTTTACTGTACTTCAGCATTATCATAAACCACATACAGGTTATTCACCTCAATTTTGTATTCTACACAATGAATTCACCAGGCAGCACATAATTGGAGTCTGAACCCCTAATTTAGCAAGACATTTGATCATGAATAATCTCACTGGCTTCAGTGAGATCCATGTCCTTTATTTTGAGCAAATGATGCAAGTCCTCTGCTGAGTCAGATCCTGAGGAAGAGCAGAAGAGCAGATGTTCTCTTACCCACAGTAGTTCCTGGGCCTGGAGAGCTTAATTGTGAAGATACTTTCCCTACCTCAACCCTGCAAGAGAGTTACTACAGACACAGTTTTAGGAGTATATTAACCAGTGAATTGCCTCTTACCATTCTTGCATTCTTTTTTCAAGTTCTGGAAGTAAGAATTTACTGTGGAAGGCATTTATTGATGAAATGTTAGAAAAGATTTTATTAATCACTTCGGGTGGAAATGAACCTCTGTTGGCTTCCTCAAGAAGTCTGGAGTAGAATACCTGCAACACAGAGCCCCAAACCTGTCAGCCTGTTATATTTAAACAAGGCAAGATTAATATTTCAATAATATAGATAGGTAGTGATGAACTCATCCATTGTCTTTCCCTCACTGGACGTGAAAAGCTTCTCCTCCCCTTTCACCCCACTTTCCTTCTCGTGAGCCAGGAGAGCACTGCAGGCAGAGCTGACATAAGGAAAGCCAAACTGAAGCAGTGCCATTTTGGACCAGCTCCAGACATCCTGTCTGTTTTAACAGCTAGATCATCTCAGCTTTCCCAGTCTTCCAGTCGTATTTTCCACTCTTCTGCTCTTTGCAATTAGCATGATGTCTGATCACCATTAGCACCACCCCTTTCCTTGTATGCCTTATCCCCCTATCCTTTTGAAATCAAAGTAATTGTCAGGCTATGAGCAGTCCCCATATACTATTTAAAGCACAGAGGGGCCCAGTTCTGATTGGACTACAGTCTCTTTTAAAAATAAATACATTCTTTCTCCATAAGTGGGCTCTACCTGCTTAGGTGCAGCTACAAAATGCACATTTGTTAATATGCACATCACAAAATAAGTGCTTTTGGAGAGCTATTGTCCCTCTGCCACCCTCTCCCATGCTTGAACAGATTAGACTGCACATCCCTAAAAGGGCTTCAGAAGTCTGGGTAAGGACTTGAAAAAGAAGAAAACAGTCTGAAGACAGGAACTTTGATCACCCCAGCTGAGACAGCAGAAGTGTGTTAAAAGGAAAAAACCCATATACAGCCACATATACTCTAAAACATACCCAGTTTGCTGCACTGCCAACAGGACAGTTAGTTATTTTGAAGACCATAAAGATTACACAACTTTTTAACCAAGTTTAGAAATATAACAGTCCCTTCCCAGTCTTCTGCTTTCCTCCCATTAGCAGCAGTTGAGCAGCTGTGTTTGAAACTCATTTTTCAGAATTCTCTCTAGCTAATATTTGGAAAAAAGACACAGCAGTAATGCACTTATGAAGACATCAAGGAAAATAATTGTACATTAACCATCAGAAAAATCCATGAAGGAAGTAAACATCTTTTTTGTTATTTTAAAACTTCTCTAAATCAATTTCTTTTCCTGCAATACTTTGACTTTTAAAAATCACTATATATCCATCACAGTGTGGGTCTGCTGTGTAAATCTACTTTCAGGAGCACAGTTACTTAGCTCCCCAAGCAGCCTGAACAATCACTGTATCAGTTGAGACTTTTTACTTTTCATCAACTCTTCGTACAAAACTTCTGCACTGGACCCAAGAAATTTAAACAGTGAAGTCTGAGAAAAATATCCTGTAGCAAGGCAATCCAAAGCTAGAGGTATCCAGGTAAAATGTAAATGTGTTATGTGGAAAGCAAATAAGACTTAGGAAGGAAAATATTCAAGTATAGGCTTCTTACATGTAAGAAATATCAGTTAGATGCTGCAAAGCATGAGAGCCCAACCCTTTCCTTGCAGAAACAGTAATTTCTGTTTCTAAATGTATAATGGGAAAATAGAGGATATACTTTTTGGAATGGGCAACTTCTAGGTTCTTTGGGACTAAAAAATTCTGATTGGGTGGTTCAAATTAGATGGATTTAGTAATTTTCTAATGAGTGGGTGATTGCAGCATTCACTCCAATTCACTGGAAGCCAAGACATGGTTATCCATCCTCCTTGTTGGCTACCAGCATGCAATGCTATTGCTTATAGTAACATCTCCACACACAGAACATATTGCATTAATAGCCACAAAATTCTAATACTTATTTAAAAACGTGGCATTCTTAAAATAGAAGCATAGGAAAAGCAATGTGGCAACAGAAAATGACTGACTGGAAAATCAGCAAAACGCAAAAAACATACCACATCTCATGTAATTTATATCCACACTCATGCACAGCCATTTGAGTGAATTCAAGGCAACACAATAAAAGCAAATGCAAGAAAAATGTACCCCATCTAGGAGGTCAAGTCGGCTAACGTAGGCTTTTTCTGTTTGCAGAAGCTCGTTGGCAATTTTGTGACGTTTCTGCTCATCTGTCTCCTGGAGGAAAATAAGAGCAGCTCTCAGGATACTGAAGAAAACATAATTTAATAATAAAAAAAAAATGTTGAAAATCCTTATGATTACCTTATAGTCCAAAAAGCAACTGAAGTACAAGGTTAACATTTAGTAATAAACACCAACTTTGAAAAATACATCATTTCCCTCAGCTGTATCAACACATACAAAAGTCAGAGAATGTTAAAAATCAGTCAAATTGCATAGCAAAATTCAGAGCCTCAAAGATTTTGTGTTTTCCAGTTTGTATAGGGATCTTTGCCAAAGCACCAACTCCCTCCTCAGCAGATCAGCTCACATCCTGGTAATCGAGTACTACTGACCTTTCAGAGCTGGAAGAACTGATTTGCAGAGTAAAAGGGAACAGATGGGAGCAGTCAGTGTTCGCCCCCACCCCATTTCAGAAGTTATTTGAACTGCATGTTCTTTGCACAACAAAATTATTGAAAAATACAGTACAAAATGTTTTATGTTCACCAATACACTCACTGCTGAATAACTGTTGACTGCAATTAGAGGGCTCCTTCATTAAGTCTTTCTGGAAGTCATTTTTGCATTTTAAGGGAAGTTTTCATTTTAAAGTCTTTTATTCCACAAAATACATTCTTCTGCTGAACAGAAACTTAAAACATTCACTCAATTTTCAATATTAAACTAAATGTATCAGGATATATAATTACAAGTTGCTGGGCAAAATTACTTTGAAACAAACAATGAAACCACAGCCTTCTACAATATCAAAACATTAGGGAAATGCCTCAGGCTTGCAAGTGTCAGGCTCAACAAACTGACACTTCCACTACAAGATTCTTTCTCCAGATCTGCTGATAGTCTGTTCACATCTAACAACATCATCAGAGTCTTCCCTAAAAAAAGGGCAGTGTTATCACAGTGCTTATGGGAAACTGGTAATTGCTAGACAAACCATAAAAATTCTTCATAAAAAAATAAAGAAGAGAGCCTGAGAGAGTAGTTTCTGATTTCAAACTGCACACTGCTTTCCACGAGAGTATGATAAACATTTGCAAGTACCTTTACAAAAATGGTTTGAAGAGTACTGAATATTAAAGTACAGTCTCATATTTAAGGGACTTCAGTGGGTTTTTTTCCCCATTTTGGTATTCAATGAGTATTCCAGATTTCAACATATTTCAGTTCTAATCTGCAGTGTTCACAGTTGCACTGCTACATGGCAAACCTCCTCCCTAAAAACAGGCTTTCAGTAGTGACTTCAAAGCTGTTCATTAAATGTGTTTAAATCAGCATAGCAACCACAGTAACCTACAGAACAGTGTTTTAAGTGCTGTCAAGAGACATTGCAGGGAGCTGGAGGATTAGCTGTTACAGCTCCAGCTTGCTGCTTAGTGCAGCCATTTACAAAGGATCTCACATGTGGACTTGAGGCACAAAACCATGGAGGTTACTGGTTCTTCAGCAATTTAATTTTATTTTTTTTCTCACCCCAGAACCCCACTTACTCCCCGAAGCAGTGCTATAGAACCAATCCACAGTTTTTAGAAAATTACTTGAACTAATTAAGAGAGGGATAACTGTACATAACAAATGCAAAAATATCACATAAAATGAGCTGAGCCCAGCTTTCCAATCCTCTCAGTATTAACCTTCTACATCTTAATTCTGGAGTCTGCATCTCCTTTCTACATCAATTGCACAACCTGACAGAGGGATCTTCTATGGGGGGGGAAAAATGCACACCACGGATGAGTTATCTTTTAATCACTATGGCATGTTCCTATTCCAGCATAAGAACACCCACCTGCAGGGTTAGATCAGTGCAAAAATAATAGAAAACTGTACTGCTGCTTTTCTTTCAGCACATACTCAGGGGGAAACATATATTTCAGGGAACACTTCAGACTTCTGGGACAATCCATAACACACGGCAACTCAACATATAAAACTAAGCAGAAATGGCTAGTGTGCTATATAGAGAATATTTACATTACAGAGGTACATGATTTCACCTGCTGACCAAAATATCAGGAGTGTGAGAGACCAAGAGTTGCATCAGGAGGGACTGCAAACCTGAATCTCTATTCCAATGCTCACAGTAAATGTTTCAGCTGGATCTAGTTCTTTAGTACAAATCTGCTCATCCTTAGAATTACATTACTATGGATGCTTAAAAAATTAAAATAACTAATTTTGAATTCTGAAATTAAGAAGAGGTATGAAAAATGCTGGTGAAAGTATGAACTTTCTTATTATCCAAACTAAACAGGAGTCATCTCCTGTCAAGAAAACGATACCTGCCAGGATGACAGTGATGGTGTATGTGATTCACTCTTACTCAGGCATAGCCCTTGCCCCAGGGGCTTCGAAGGAATATATTAAACAACACAGGCAGGGTAAGAGAAGTAGATATGAACAAACAGAATTTAAATTACACTGTGCTTGTTTCTCGCACAGCAAACAAGACAGCAGTAAAGATCCTGGTATCCCCCTGAAGAAGTGACTATTCACAAGATTTATGCATTTATATATTGGTTGCTGAAGATACACAGCTTTTTTCCCACTGCAGTTCCTAAAGAAGACCAAAAAATTGTAGCATTAAGAAGCTGGCAGAACCTCTCAAGTGTTTCAACAGCAAAACATTTCTTGGCAGAAATTTACCTTTACAAAACCAAAGATTTTACAGTGGTTAAATTGAAACGTCGCGCTACATTTAGAAATCCAGTATCTCCACCAGGTTTGCATCTAAAACATCAGAGCCCCCGACACTATCATTAAAAGAAGACATCATATAAGGACTTTATTAAAGATACTCAACGGATTCTTCCCCATCTGTGGCATGCAGGCAGTCTATATCCCTATTTCCTACCAGTCTCACAACAAACACTGACGCATTTGTCCTCTTGTCTTCAGTTAGCTGTAACAGCAGATTCCCCACAAGATGTTATTCAGGAAGTTAATTGATTGAGATGTTCTTGTACTAGTCAGCCTCCGCAGTTTAGACAAACCAATTTTTATGACAAGAGGTGTTTCTGCTGCAAGGCAGGAAACTTTTTCACTTTTAATTGTCTTTTTGCTTGTTATGATTTTGTTTCATTACTTTCAAACTAATTCAGTAAATAAGAGAAATAAAGGATACTCTACTCTGGTTGTTTGGGGAAATTGTTTCAGATCACAGCCAAATTTGAGAGGTTTTGCTCAATTTTTCCAGAACCTGCAATAATCTGTCTTTAGTCAGATCTACAGTGACAAGGGGGGGGAAATAATTTTAAGAGCAACACTATTTCAAAACAAGCCTTCTTTTCCAAGCCCAAAAAAGTAATTTTTGCACCAGTCCCCAGTTTAATTCACCCCTTCCAGCAGTGGACTTAGGATTACTTCTGCTGTACAGGTACACATCTACAAAGAGAGAGAGCATCACTTTCTGCTCTTTCCTGATCTAAGAAACATGGCATGCAAGAGACAAGATACTTTGCATCAGCATCAAAATACACATATCAGATGCATAATATAAAGTTTGACTATGACTCACATGCATCTCCTCCTTTTGCTTTTATTCAGTTGTACCTACATTTTTAATCAAAAGGGCAGGAGAGTGCTGTTATCCTGTGCAGTGCAACTTAAACTGGACTGCATCCCGGTTTTAATATTCTATAATGACTAAGTGGGCATTTAGCAAAATCACAGATTGTCTAATGCTCTTACTTCTTACCAGTGCCTGCTTGAACACAGAAACAGCTTAAAGCTCCACCAGAACTCTCCTGTTGCTCATCATCCTTCCCCTGATCCAGACAGCATGGCAGCAGCTACTTAGACCACCACAGGGCTGGTTTCCAACTCCAGGTTGCATTAATCCAAACTAAATCAGTGTTTCATTCTGTAAAGGGTGGCACACACACTTCTTAACCTCATTAGACTAAAGGGGAAGTCCTTGTTGCACAAGGTATCTCAGGAAGGGCTGCTGTGACCCAGTTCAGTTTTACAGATTCAGTTCTGCACCAATGCAAGCTTAAAAGTCATCCTGCATGGGTTTGTCCTGGTTTTGTACCCTTCAAGCACCAGTGAACAATGTACATCTAGTTACAGTCACATTACACCTCATGAGCCGACTCATTGTCAATAAAAGACAGATCACACATGCTGGTTCCAGCAGCTCACACAGATTTTAATGAGATTGCTGCCATTAGCGTTTGCCCAGTTCCTTCCTGAACTTTAAAACAGAACTGCTTCCCTTTTCAGCTTTTTCCTGAAAATGCTGCCAGCACCTCACTACGTGACTCGGATTCAAGATTAGCATCGTTGCCCACTGAGAATTCAGCACGTTATAGGCACAGAGAGAGGAAACGGGCATTACCCAACAAGAGACAGAAACATAATGACAGGTGTGGCACGCCAGAAGTGCCTAGGACTGTACCCAGGTTATGCTTAGGTGGGGATCATAACATTCATTCATTACTGGGAAAAAAACCAACTCCTAAAACAAACAAGAAACCCCACACAACTCAACACTTTCCTGTCATTACCTAGGATATTTCATCCTATAATACATGAGAATTTGAGAGCCACCTTTCCCACTCACAGAATTTACCTCCAAGTGTGTAAGTATGTGACCCCCAGCTAACCAAACTCAAGGTCTGCAGTGAACTGGTGAGGGTGCACTCCTGAGCAGCAGTGAGGAGCTTTTTCAGCATCAGCTGTTTGGCTGTATGGTGAAGAGGAAGGCTGGGAGGCTCTGCCAAGCTCCCCCTGCCAAACAGGGCACAGCTGGACCAGCACCGTTAATCACATTTACTGCTTTGGTACGAGAAGGCAAACTGCATAAGTAAACTTTTACAAGTGAAAAGTATGCACCATTTTTCAGCAATTAATTTCCCAAGACAGATTTTCTTCCACCCACCTACTTTGCTTAAGTATTTAAAAGCTTCCTTACAAGGGAGCTCAAATTCATCATGATATAAGTTCTCCTTGCTAAAAAGGCATATATTTAGGATACCCTGAACATTGCATCTATCTGATTACTAGCAGACTGCCACTGCCTTTCCAGCTTTGACTTGACGACTACATCCAAGTTAGGGATTCACACAACACTTCTGCCTGAAGCTCTGTCATTACAGTTTACTACACATGGAATTTTATTTCGTATACATCGCTAACATGTGTCCCTTGTAGTCTGCCATAGCTGAGGCATGGTGCTAAAGAGGCACACATGTTTGAGCTTCACTTTTTTTTGAACCTCAGATAACTAATGGGGAAAGAGCCAAGGGGGTGAGGAGTAGAGAAAAGGAGGGGAGAGTGTGGGAAGAGGCAAGCAGAATTTTTTTCTCATCTTTTTTCAGAGGAAAAATAACCAAAATATTTTCAATTTCTGACCTGCTCCTGGAAGCCTATTTTTGTAAATAAAAACCTGGAGAAAATACAAAAAGTAGTGATATATCAGGAATGAAACAATTTCTCTCTTTACCTTTGTTTCTACAGGTTGATCTTGTTTACTGCTTTCCTCAGCTGGTTCATCCTTCACATTAGTATTAATTTCTAGAGTTTCATTTTCAGCTGGGAGCAGCGCGTCGCTGCTCGGAGTCCTGTGGCAGCTGTTGAGCATCTGCTCCTCACAGGCAGTCACACTTTGCAGTGACTCTCTGCAAGTGCTTTCTCTCTCCCCGTTTATCAAGCTGCTGTCCATGGCATCGTCCGGGACTGGGGTGGACACGGCGGAGCCGCGGTCCGGCAATCTCCGGTCCTCATCCTCCGGCTGGTCTTGTGCTACCACTCCGTTGGCCGTGTGCAGCTGTGCAACCTGAGTTTTGTCAGTGTCACTGTTTCCCTGTTTCTGTAGTGAGTGCTGGGAGGGGAGTTTTGGCTGAGGTGATGGTGTGGACCCATATCTTCCTTGAGATTTAGTAATGTGGAGAACAGAGGAGTCTTTCTTCAGATCACTAGGATTCAGTGAGCTAAAAACACCAAGCAAACGAAATATTGATGAGAAAAGAGTTAATATGGATTTATAGAAAATCCTGATATAGGGAATAAAGAGTTGCACCATATAACCAACTCCTCCCAAATAATTTCTTTCCTGTGTTAATATTAGGAAGTTCAGGACACTGAGACCTGGAATGCATTAAAACACTTACAGACGTGCTTCTCTTACTAGAAACCCAGAGCTCTGTCCATAGTGAGCCATTTGTGTCTTGAATCTCATGTGTATGGGAGATTTAAACTGGACATTAGGAAAAATTTCTCCACTGAAAGGGTCATCAGGCATTGGAACAGGGTGCCCAGGAAAGACTTCGAGCCACCATTCCTGGAGGTATTTAAAAGATGTGAAGATGTGGCACTCGAGGACGTGGTTTAGTGGTGGATTTGGCAGTGCTGGGTTAACAGTTGGATTCAATGATCTTTTGCAACCTAAATTTTTCTATTCTTAGCTCCACGTAACAGAGCAGTAAACGAAGAAACTAAGAGATGAAGCAACTTGCCCAAAGTGTCCCAGAAGATTATTGGCAAAAATAGAGCAAGACTCGTGGTTTCCCAAGTCCTAGTCCATTGCTTAAACTAACAAGCAGCCTATTCCCTAACAGCTCTTTAATTATAAAAAAAATTTATCAAACACATCCAAGAACATATAGCATCCCTTTCCTTACTTCAGAATATTACAGGAGGACCTTTACATTTTTATCCCATTTTTTCTCCAGTTTCCTTATTTAGCAATGTCCTTTTGTCATGCTGCATCTTTTCTGAAGACCTTTTTCCTCCAAAATTTCTCTCTGCTTTGAACACACTATCTCTTGTTCCTGACTGTCCTCTAACTGTTCCTAATACGGACCTCCATCTTCTGGAAGGATGAAAACTGCTTACAAATGTATTATTACTCCTTATTGATAGGATACTTTACACAAATGTTGCAAGCATATTCTGCACTTCTGTGCACACAGATCAAAAATAACTTATGCTAGCTTTATCTTCTTCCATCATATAACAAAAAAATTTCAATCACTTTTTCTTTAGCCATGTAAAGATTATGCCTTTTTTTAATTAAATAAGCTTAACTCCAAGATAAAAATCAATATACATTTTTCAATTGCCTGCACAGAGTAAAGAGGTTTAATTAACTTTCTGCCATGCCTACATGCTTGTGGGCTGTACAGACTAATGAAAATAAGTTATTATAGTTGACAATCACAGTTTGCATTTCATGAACATGCTACCTAGCCATTTCAAGATCACTAATTAAAAGTGAAGTTCAGCTTCACAGAAGACACATTTTGTGAGTTGAGCTCATTCAAAAAACAGGAATTACCTCCAGTGCCAAAGCAGGATAATCCAGAACTCAGCATGCTAATCATGGAAGGTTCTCATAAGCAGAGATCATAGACTTGAGTAGAATTTAGTCATTGGACAGATATTACTGGGTGTACTTAATGAATGATGTTGCCCAAAAGCAACTCAGCTTCCCACAGTCCACAAAATGTACCTACTTTTAAAGGTCTGTGAACAAGAAAGTTTTCTTTCTTTCTTTCTAGTTTCCTTTGATTGCATAATATGGAAGAAGTTCCTGCACAACGCAGCAAGCAGGTCTGGGAGGAAGAAATGTAGGGCTCAGTGATGGAAAACTGAGAGGAGTTTTCTTTCAGAAAGGATAATTTTTTTTTTTTTTCTAAGGATACCGCACTGTTTAAAAGACGGGTGATGCTTTAGAGGAAGACTGGGAAACAAAGTGATGACAGGATTAGAGACTTGTGCTAAAAGAAATCACAGGACCTCCAGTGCTGCAGCAATCTCTTTTTCCCATCTATGAGCACCTGTCATGACCAAGTGCAATTAAGTCTCTGCCTAATGACAGAAGTTTCTTGCAGATGAAGCTCTGAAATTACTTCTATTCCAATGGACAAACACACTTCTGCAATGCTCAGCTGCTTCCATATAAAGGATTAAATTCCACCCATCTTGAGGGGAAACTCTTTCAATAAAAGCCTTAATACTCTGGCTCCACAGAAGGTCATGCTCCGTTGTACATCATGCATTCATTCCCACAGGGGGAATCCCTTCAGAACTCCAGTGTCCCAAGGAAACATGAAAAAACCATGTACAAAAACTTGCAATGCGCAGCTGTCACTGGACTGTTTCTCGAGCAGCTCCTCTGTCATGGGCTTTCAGGGAAGTCGCTCTTTTTGTACAGATCAGATATATTTGAAACCTCTGTTTCAGAGCTTATAATGCACTTACTTAGAGATGCATCACGTGCATCTAATTAAAGACACACGAGTAACACCATTTTGTGAAAGCAGTGTTCACTGTGGTTCATTTGCCCCAAAGTTCCAAATGTTTCCTATAAACCACAGAATCAAAACTCAAGAACACTGAGCTTTTCCACCAAATCATCAAGCACTATAAAGCAAACCATTTAGGGAATGTATGCCATACCACCACAAATAGCTTGTAGAGTTCACCCTCCTCACGTGAATGATTTAAGAAGTTAAGACAGTTTAAGACAAAAACCAGTATTTCAGGTTTTTCTATTTGCTTATAAAAGTATTTTTTTCTTGTGCAAGAACAAAAGTATTTAATATTAGCTTTAATATTAAACTTATTTCAAATTGCTGAAATTTTTCAGGATGTTTTTAAAATGCTACACATTTCTCTCTTTTTAAAAGGAAAATTAGGACTAACACCTTATGAAAAAGCACACCTTGTAAAGCCAAATATACAATTTGCTCCCACAATTTCATAACACATGCAGTTTTGCCATCAAGCCCTGTGGCAGGGATAGGAGTGAGCCCTACCACAGTACCAATGTTCTTCCTCACAGCTTCAAGTTCCAACAATCCCCACACAACAAACGGAGTTACAAACCACTTCAAATTCTATTACATACCTGCCTCCCTCAAAACGGTTGATGAGATCTGACACTTTGCTAGACTTTTCCTTTGTGACACTAGGAACAGCAGCAGGTGTCTCTTCCTCCATTCTTGGTTTCTGATTTGTTAAAGCTCTATGCCTAGGGGTTTGGTATGTTGCCTTCTGCAGATGAATCGGCTTTGGAGGCACTGCAAACAACAAAAACAACAACAACAATCAATCACTCACATTTCTTTGAGCTGTCAGAATACAGAATCATAGAATGGTTTAGGCTGGAGGGGACCTTAAAGATCATCTAGCTCCAAACCCCCTGCCATGGGCAAGGACACCTTCTACTGGACCAGGTTACTCTCACAAATGAGATTTTTGCATAAAGAACTTACTGTAGCAGTGAAAAAGAGATACTCTTGGCTTTAATTAACCTTAAAGCTGCTTTACAAATCCAGGGACTTCATACAGTTCTTCCTGCACTGTTTGGTATCAGGGATCTTGTTACATTACTTGACTAAAAGATGAACCATATGCTACTTTAACAAGCTAGAAAATTAGGGAGTTTTCTTGTCTGTTCGTTTGTTTTTACAGTGTACTGTAGGAAATACATATGTGAGGTTTATACTTGCAGGTTTTGTAACAAAAAAGAATTAAGCACAAAGGAAAGAGCCATAATGTGGAGCTCAAGAGAGAGAGATTTAAATTGCTGCCCCAAAACTCTGATGCTCTCATTCTTTACCTTATCCCTTGTGACCTCAATAATAATCATTAGTAGAAAAGGTATTTGCCTTCAGCTTTAAACTTCCCTTACTCACTGAACCTTTGTCTAATTATACTGCTGAAAACCTTCCCCACTGAAAATGTTTTTTATTCTTCTTGCTTTTTCTCCATCCTTACCATAAGTCCTTCTAATTAGATTGCTAATGATCATTAGCCACTGTTTAATACAGCAGTGACTAGAACACAAAAGACAAGGTGACACATAAAGCAACGAAAGTCACAGCACTAAAATCTTTACATTAACTTTAAGCAACCATGCAGCATTTGTGGGCAACAAAAGCATGTCACAGACTGGGCCCAAATGCATCCCACATTGGAGCAATGAATGTCCAGCTCCATCAAAAAGAGACACTTAACGGAAAAGGACCTTAATTCCTGAGAACACAACTCTGTTCATTCCCACAAGCATCCCCAAAACATACTATGGGAGCAGTGAAAGCATTTGATATGAAATTGGAAGAATTATTGAAAGGCAGGCATAAATTGGCCGGAGTTGACAATGCCCTGCCAGTGGAACCAGAGGCTTGGGCACCACATTCCAGTGGGGCACAGGCACTGGCACTCCAACAACTATAAAAACCAGCCAGTGAGCAACCATGAAGGGAAGGAGGACTTGAACTGGCTTTAGGAATCACGTGCCACTCTTGTAGTTGGAAAAAAAAGCTCTAGTACAGGATGCATAATAGATGGATGGGGAAAAGCCATGCTCTTCATAATGCTGACTCTAGAATACCTTCCTAACTTATCCTGGAAAACCCATGCACCACAGGAATGATCTTAAATCCCATCAACCAACATTTGAAAGAGGTGTTGGAAAAATTCTTGCAAATATACTAATCACAGAGGGTGATAAACTTGAAGAAACACTCAATTAAGGGCAATTTTTCATTTCTTCCCTACGTTAAATTTACAGGTAATACAAGAGGTAATATTTGTCTGTGTTTCCAACAACCTAACTGCACTTAAGTGGGAGTGCAGTGATCACTGCAGTCTGAAAAGTACCATGGGAGACTGTGCAGAAATGAACTCACCACAAAAAGCTTCAGGCTTCAATCATATAAACCATAAAGGCTGATAAATGAAATAATCAGAGGGAGAAGGAAGACAATTACTGTAGATCAGATGCTTTTACTGTGCATAGGTGTACCACTGGTCCTTGGAAGCTTCACATTTATTAACACATGAGAAAAAAAGCAAGTTTGGGGAAGGATGCAGTACAGAAAGATGACTCAGAATGCTGCTCTTTTGAAATAGTTACTTTGCAACCCTGAAACAAGCAGATTATTAAACTGTGCAACTGCTTCAGAGCCTGCAGTAACTGCAGTCCCTCCTGAGAAGCCCCATGCAGCTGCTCGGCTGCAGCTGCAGTGCAGTGGAATGGCTTTCCCTACATTCCCTCTTCTCAGGGAGTTCGGGCAAGGCCTGGCAGAATTAGGCCAGCGAGCATCAGATAATTGTCCAAGCACTGAATAGCTCGCTGTGCTGACAAAGGCCACGGGACAGCTGAAAAAAGGCAACACAAGCAGCCTGGGGAAAAGCAGGACACATAATTGATCATAAGGACTGCCATCCCCTCGGGGAGGAGATGGGCAGCGAAGGGGACACGGAGTGGATTTGCTGACCAGCACCACAGTAGTTTGTAGAAACACTTCTTGCTCTTGCAATGGACTCTGTATAACCCCCAGTCCTGTGAATTCTCTTATGTAATGGACTCGAACATCTCTTCAAGTCTTCTGTACATCTCATGAAATGTTAATATCCTCACAAGGATATGTTAAAAACTACTGAACTTGAGGGAATTGATGTCTACTGATAAAGCAGAAGGAATTAGTTGGTAGCTATTTTTATACTGGATCCACTGGGACAAAAATCAAATTCTAGGACATTCTGTGGAAGTGTCACACACTTTTGCAGTTGTTACTGAAAAAACACAGCTAAGCAGCATTTACATACGGGAAGCAATGAGGAACCTCTGGTCAAACTGGACAACCCCCGTATACTGACAATCCCTGTAATGTCTTCAGAAGAGAACCACAAACCAAACAGCCAATTCACTTACGCAAAATATTTTATTCTTTACTCCCTATCAGCATCTAGCAGACAACACTTCCCCTACCAGCTGCTGCTGGTTTAGAAACAGTGAAATGGAGAAAGAATAGTCACAAGATCAATGGAAAGAAAAGAATCAATAGTGTAAAAAAAAAAACCAAAAACCAACCCACAACCCTCAAACCTTCCTGTAAGGTCAGCCTTGTTAACAGGGATTATGGAAAGCAAATTCCATTAATTCTCTCTTCAATGTACTTCTGTAGTGTTTTGTTTTAATCAGATTATTTTTCAGTGTGTGCAGAGCAAGGATCTTAAGGGGAAAAAAAAAAGAGAAAAGACTGGCCTATTGTAGTAACCTGCATAATACAGAGCTCTGTTTGAGTCTATAAATACTCGTCTCTATACTATAGAATTTCGAGCTCATTAGGACATATGAACTGCTTATTCTGCCCAAAGAAAACCCTTCCAGTACTCAAGTAGCTGATACTGTACACCACTAGCCAAAATCAAGATTTATGCTGCAATGCCTAGTTGTGCATTCAGCTTTGCATATATACATAAGGAAATGTCAGCTAATGCTATATAAATGGCTCAAAAGTTGCAAGTACCTTTGCAGACTCCAAAGCATATCAGCAAAGATCATTTATCTCTTGTCTTAGAAAGTATAATGTGTTCAATGGTTAAAAATGCTGCTATGCCTTGACTCGATGCAAACGAAGTTAAAAGTTCCTGTGGTAAGCAACTACAGCTCTCCTGGCTGAGTCATCCATCATCACCGCCCTGCATGCTCCATCACCTTCGGGAATATCAAATGAGCACTGCTGAATGGATGCCAAACTCTTAAGAACACTATGAAATAACCAGTAACCTAAACTCAGCAGAAAGAGAGAAAAAGTCATCTTCTCTTTGAGATGTGCATTTCCACATTTTTAGTTCACACCACAAGAAGAATCTTTCAGTAGTATATTAAGAGAGAAATCCAATAACAATCAGGTGTGGTTTGTTCTCTCATTTGCCTTCATCACAGAGATAATTTGGGAGTTTGTCAGTTTGGTTGATAAAAGAGACATTGTAGCAGGTTTCTTAAAGGACCACCCAGACTGGAGAAGCCTACCTAGGAGCAGCTGTCAGTTTTAGTTCCATTCACCTTTAACTGCACAAGTTCCACTTGCCAGAGAAGTACAGTCTACATCTCAGACCTTTAAGAGGTCTCTCAGCTTTTTTCGGCCCAGGTCATTGAAAACTTTTAACCACAGACTATGTCATTAACTGAGAAAGGAAGACAGGATTCATGCTACACAGCAGATAGGCAGCTAAAAGTGACTGCTGAAGTCTAAACGCTGAATCTGTTGCATCCTTATCATTTCACAGTAGCACAAACCAGGCCATCTTTTGGAGTGGAAATTCATCTCCAACCCAAACAGAAATGCCTCTTCAGCCTCAGCAGGAGATTCATAAGTACTCCTAGGCTCTCATTAGAAAAATTCAAATGAGCAACTGATGCACAGTCTTGAACTGACAAGACACTTCACTGTTTTGAAGAAGTGTTGGCATTTCCACATATTTTGCATCCTACAATAAAACTGCCTGGTACAGACAGCAGTTTCAGTGCCCAGTATTTAGCAATTTGGCACCATAAAAAAAACTCACGCAAGAGGGTCAAAGAGAAAGGAACAGAAGAAACTAGGAAAAAAAAGTCAATTTTTGCATGTCACTCTACATGAATTCTGCTACTGCCAGGTTCAGATCACTGCTCAAATATTTGTAGGTAAGGGCAAATTTCAAATTCTTTAACCATTTCCTTCCTCTCTTATGGATCATATTCATATTGGAACTTGGTGGCATATTTTTCTATTTCCACTGGCTGCCTCCAGTCTGGATTAGTCCACTTTATCAGAGACTTTATCACTGCCTTGGTGCAAAGGCAAAGCACCGCGTCTCACAGAGGACAGATGTACAGACTGCGACTGCTTTGCTCCGCAGCCCCAATTCCTTTGCTTAACTCCCTCAATCAGCTTTCAGCCAGCTTCAGGCTTTGTTCCAAGTTTGCGAAGACTTTCATGAATCAAACTCTGCTCCAGACAGAAATCTGACACATGAATTGCTAAATTGTTGATGGGAGGAACTATTGGGGGGAAAAAAAAAAATTGATGGAAGGAATTATTGGAGAACAAGAATTGTGCTTTTACTGACAGTGTATCAGACAGTTTTTTTTTCTCCTTGAAATGCCAGGGAAAAAAAAAGAAAATGAAAAGAAAGAATTTTATATTGGATTGCATGCAGAAATTTATTCACTTGACCTAGCTACCCTGAGTGAACTGTTTCCAAATACTTAAACTACTTCTCCAAGACCAAGTACAGACAAAAGTACAGGGTTCACTTAAGTGCCAGATTTGAACATTTTTCCTCGATATTAAAGCTCCATTACCTTTAGTAAAGCAAAATTTACTGAAAATGGTGGTACCATACTTGCAACACAACCTCAAAGTCATGTTTATATCTCTCATTTTAATCATTTTGGTAGGTTGGATGAAGGTCATTTTGCAGTTAGTTCCCCCACAACCAAATACATTGGCATTACAATTCAGGTCTTTCATCTTGTTTCCTTTCACTATGAAAGGACACTTAGTGTTTGTGTGACTAGAAAAACCATATGGAGAAATGTTTCCTGCTGCTATAAACCAAAAACATTTCTGTACCACTAGATGAAAAGCTCTGTAAAAAAATAGTGGCCACTTTTAAACCAATAAATTAGGGCAATCTGGTTTGCTTCTTAGAACATTTAGGCTCCCAAATGTCTATCTCATTAATTCTGGTTTGTTTTGCTTCAATTCAATACAAAGCCAAACAAAAATATACTATAAAACTATCTGATACAGATATTTAATAGAAATAAATGGAGAGCAACCCATGAACAAAGGAGACACAAAATACTATTTACAAGAGTATTACTGAATTTCGTCTACACAGCTGCATTTCTTAGACTACAACACTATTCCTGGCTGTGGCACATTTTGGAGCACACAATATTGACAAACAAAAGGAAACATGGCAAGGAAAGAGCAACAACAGCTGTGTAACTACTCAAATGAATGAGGTCCAATAACATACAACTCCTAATTTATCTAATAGCTAAAATTTTATAATAAGTGTGTTGGCTTTGGTTTTGAAAGGCTTAAAATCTTTTTTATTGATAGCACATTTCTATTTATCCATTAACGATTTCTAAAATATTTTTCTCCGGAAGAACAAGTTCTCTTTTCAACTTTGCTGTAGAGAATTCATTCCATAGACTCAGAAAATGGTGCACAAAGGCTACTCAGATAAGTAACATTTTCATATGACTGGCAAAAACATCTTCGTTTAGTTAACAATACTAGCAAAACTTCTATAAAAACAAACTATACCAAAAAAGCCCCCCAAAAAAACCAACCAAAAAACAAAAACACAAAAAACCCACCCCAACAGCTTTATTTTGCTCTCATTCTCCAGAAGTAAACAAAACTTTCTTGACACCCCAAAAAATTTCTTCCTGCCCTTAACTTGGAGATGAACTCAGGACTGATGCAAAATTCTTCAAGATGCATTTTCCCATTCCATGATACAGAGATTGTTGACTCCACTACCTGATGACTCTGTTTGATTCTACTTTCTACACTTGATTCAGATGTGCTCTAGTGCACTAGGTTTGTGTGGCCAGGTTTTGGTAGCTGGGGGGACTACAGGAGTGGCTTCTGTGGGAAGCTGCCAGAAGCTTCCTCCAGGCCCAACAGAGCCAACAGCAGCCAGCTCCAGGATGGACCCACCACTGGCCAAGGCTGAGCCGGTCAGAGAAGGGAGTAACACCTCTGATAACGTATTGGAGAAGGAAAAAGAAGTTCTTGCCCAGACATGATTGTGCTCAGAGAAGAGAGGAGTGAGAATACGTGAGAGGAACAATTCTGCAGACACCAAGGCAAGTGCAGAAGGAGAGGGAGGAGGTGCTCCAGGCACCAGCGCTGAGATTCCCCTGCAGCCCGTGGTGCAGCCCATGGTGAGGCAGCTGTGCCCCTGCAGCCCATCAGGATCACAGGGATGCAGAGATCCATCCACAGCCCGTAGGGGAGCCTCACACCAGAGCAGGTGGATGCCTGAGAAGAGGCTGTGAACCCACAGGAAGCCCACACTGGAGCAGGCTCCTGGCAGGGACCTGCAGAGCTGGAAAGAGAGAAGCCCACTCTGGAGCAGGTTTGCTGGTAGGACTTGTGACCCTGTGGGGGACCTATGCTGGAGCAGGCTGTGCCTGAAGGACTGCACCCCCCACTCATGCTGGAGCAGTTCATGAAGAACTGTAGCACACAGAAGGACACACATTGGAGAAGCTCATGGAGAACTGTCTCCTGTGGGAGGCACCCTAAGCTGGAGCAGGGGAAGGACTCCTCTGCCTAAGCAGTGGCAGAAACAACCTGTGCTGAACTAACCATAACCCCCATTCCCATCTCCCTCCACCACTGGGGAAAGGACACAGAGCCTGGGAATGAGGTCGGGGAAGGTGTTTTTAAGATTTGTTTTACTTATCATTATCCTGTTCTGATTTTGGTTAGTAATAAATTCAACATTTTCCCATGACAGTAACCAGTTTGTGATCTTCCCCTGCCCTTAACTCAGGAGCCTTTTGTTGTATTTTCTCTCCCCTGTCCATTTGCAGAGGGGAGTGATAGAGCAGCTTTGGTTGTAGCTGGCATCCAGCCAGGGTCAGCCCTCCACATCTAGTTTTCTGGAAGTAATTCTCATTTCTGTCTTATCAGCACTGTGTCAGAATCCAATTCACTGAGCAGCACCACCATGTATGTCTTCTAAACTCACTTTTTTTTTAACTTTTAAAATGATCTGCATGTCAGATCATTTATCTGCATAAAAGTTCCTATTGCATGTCACCTCTAAAAGATATCGGTCCAGATTTGATTTGAATTCAAGATTTCTGGAATGTAGCGACTCTTTGCTGTGATCAAGTACAGCAGAAACAAAAATATTACTGAGAAGACCACATAAAAAGATGGTTTGAGTCAATATATATATTGATTTTATAGATGTAAAAATTATACATATATATTTAACATATATACATATAAAGTGTGTATATATAAAGCGTGTGTGTGTGTGTATAAATATACACACACACACTTGATCTATTTAGCTTTTAAAAGTGAAGTTATTATTTATGGACAGAGACAGAAAGAAGGGAAATCTAATTCTAGTCTGTGTGCATTACTGGTCAGCTTTTAGTGCACAAACACAAAGTTCCCGTCTTTCCACATACTCCTGCAGGAGGGCTCCCCTCAATCTCTGCTAGAACCCAAAGGCCCTGAATATCTTCCCCACCATCCCTGCTTTGAAGCCAGACTGTCAAACACTATAGTTCAAAAATAGTGCCCAAACCTCCCAGCTCAATAACAGCAATACTTTTGAAAAATAAGTGAGAAATTAAAGAATCATAAGGCATTTACAGAACATTTGTATTTCAGTAGCAAGCTTATGCCCAATGGTTTTCTCTCTTTCAAATACGGTTCTCTCAAGGTGCTCTATTTCTCTCAAAAGTCTGAGACGAAGAACAACTTCCCTAACAACAATATTTGAGAGTACTGACCTTGTGGCTTTGGACTTGAAGCTGAACGTGGGGACTGTTTGAGTGGCACACTTCCATTTATTCCCTGAGCTGCTTCATTGCGTACATTCTGCTCCACAAGCCTGGCTGTGGCACTCGCTGTACAAGCTCTAGACAGTATTAAGGGCTTTGGACAGATGCTGCTGCCTGAAAAATAAATACATAGAAGAGTAAGAAACAGGATTAAATAGAAGGTAGAATGACTACAAACACATTTATTAGAGTGCTAACACTTCTCTACAGAGAATACTAAAACATTTAAGAGTGTCTCATCCTAAAAACACTCTTTGCTTTTCACTGAAATTTATTGTGTTGTTTGAACCTTGAAGAACTGGATATTAAAAATATAATTCCACCATGACTAGCCTAAGCTCTTCTATAGGAGCATGACAATCTCCAACAGAATTTTTTTTCCTATTTGAACTGTCGCTTGTTCAACAGAACTGTAGAAAAACCAGCATTTTTTGTTCAACTATTCTATGTCTGTATTCAAAGTGTGTACAAAATGCTATATATTCAGAACACTTATTTCATTACTGGCGGTAGGATCCCAAAGTCAGCTAAATTAATTGCATCTTCTTCGGTAGGAAAGGGCCCTATTAGATGTATTTAAAAAAACAAGAAAAGAGCACAACACAAAGCCAGCTGAGTCTTTCTCAACAGAATGGAATTTATTCTTGTTAATAGGATCAATATGCTATTATTGATAAGAAATCTGGAAGAAAATACAAAGTAAAACACATTCAAACAATGGAAACTGTAATAAAAACATTTATTAGCATGTGATTGGAGAAGCCAAAACCATGCACTCTTGTTTTGGGGCTTGAAAGCAGTTGGTTCTCTAAACACAATCAAAAACTTGAAAAAATAGTATGAAGGACCTTGAGATATCACTTAGCTCAATATTCATTTACCTCTGAATCAAAAATATCCACATTTTTGTGGGAGGAGCAAGGAAAAGAAGGGATGCCCATTTATCATTTATTGCAGTGTTGTCATAATTATTTTCATTAAAATAAAAAAATAGGGTAGAGTTTCTGCACCCCTATTTACTGTTATTATTTGCCACCCTTTTCCCTTCGCTTGCTTTTACTTGGTTTTTCTTTGCATGTTTCCATAAAAAGCAAATCCAAACCCCACTCAACCATTTCATAAGGTGATCTTCTTATGTCTTCTAAACAGCAACTGGTCTGCAGAGTTTGGACCCTCTGACCTGATCCACCACCCTCTCCCACTGCTAAATCCACCACATCAAGCCACTCCTAGCAACAGCCAAGCCTGCTCTTAGAACAGCAATGGAAAGGGATGCTACAACTATTGCTCTATGCTGCTTAACAATTCTTCAGCATTTTCTGGATTCCAGAAATACTTTCAAAGTATTTATTCCTTATTTCCTAGAAGCCTATTTTTCCCATTAGACACTGAGGTAGCCTTACACCCCAAGGCTGCCTCTGCTAACACGGATTCCTGCAGAGGTCCATGGTGAGATCAACAACCCGTGCTACCAAAGCACCAGTACTGGGGTGACAACGCATGCACACACCCACAGCAGCAGAACAGCATCTTTCCCTCTTCCAGTTCATCCAATTAGCAAGGGAACTCCCAAGAACATAAAAGTGGCTGTTCCAGAGTGATGAGGATAATCTAACAAGGCCTACAGAAGCTTCTTAGACAGCTGCAATCTCAGGCAGAGATTCCTTGACTCTGTTTCCTTTGGTATGATTCCCCCTCCCCAAAAAGTTGTGTTGTACAACAGCAGTGGGAGTTCTGTCCCACATCATTCCTCAAAGCCTAACCAGGTACTTTAAGTGTCATCTCTGTCCCTCCCATGGGGGTGGGAGTACTGAAAGCTCTTAGAAAGACCAAGCTGATGGTACAGGGAGTTGTACCAGCAAGTTTTCCCTGTCTCCACCAAAGAGCCAGCAGGCTGAATTTCCCTTTTCTGCAAAAACCCATAGGATACTGTAGCAGTTTACACTCTAATTGGGCAATCCTAAATTCAGAAACAAATTTAAGAAAAGTAAAGGATCAGTAGGCTGCACAAATTGGGTAGGCAATTGCACACAATTTATAAATCTATATTCAGAACACTTTCAAGTTTGCAATGAGGGTCAAAGTGTGAAGCTTTAGACCTTTCTGAAGACTAACTAGCTTGCAGATTTGTCAGCCAACGTGCTGCAAAATCCACAGCTCCCAGAGTGCAGCCCAGTAAGGGGCATTGCTGTGTCAACTGTTCAGGCCAAGGCTAAATATCTCCATTGAAATGGTACCTTATTCATTAAAAGGATTTCCTGAGAAAATGAGGTTCTGCTGTGGTCAGACTAGGAACTTATTCTGCACACACAGTTTTATCAAGGCACTCACGCCTGTTGAAGGTTATCACCCACCATCGTGTAAAGCCGAGCCAAATACAGACTGCTGCTGAGAACAGAGCTGCTCTGTGGTCAGCCATGGTCCCCCCTCCCTGTCACCTTCTGCTCCAGCTTCTGCTTCTGGCTACTCCTTCCCCTGAGCCGGCACCAGCCCTTGTTGCACTGCACCGTGAGATGAGCAGCAGAAGCACAGCAGGTGGAAGCTGGAGCATATTTTGGATCAATTTGACCTCACGGCCACTCCAGAACTCCTGCTTTGCACAAGGGAACAGGACAGCTCCTCTCAGCAACAGCAGCCCTTCCTCAGACCTGCCTGATGAGATCAAACTCAACCCCAGTTCCTCAAGCAGCTGTTCAGACTTTCATTCTACTTGGTTTACACATGTGTACACACAGCCCTAATACAAAGTCCAGCAAAACCAGCAAGAGCTGAAAATAAATCTTTAATGCAAAAACATTAGGTGGCCTTAAGAATCAATTTTGCTGTCAGCATCACATGATCCCCACTAGATTGGCAAATATTAGTTGCATTCAGTGGGCAAAAGCCATTTTGTAAAGCTCATCCACTGTAATACAGAACAGTAACAAGTAACAGAAAAGAGTGCTTCTCTACAATGGGATTTTTACAACTGCTAACAGGAAACAAAAGCTCTAAGAGGTGTTCTGATTCAAGATGTGCTCTGGCTTCACACCAACAACTCAGCACAGGGGGGTGTGGGGAAACAGAACAACTTCAAATTCATTATTGTTGTACAAGCCATTAAACAAATTCTCCATACTCTCTGGAAGCCATATTTGCTTGAGATGGACATGCTGCAGACATTTAACTTATATTTCAAACTAGTGATTCTGTTAATCGTGTCACATCCTCAAGCCACGTAAAGCTGGAATGGTAAAAGGTAACGGAAATCTAGCCACAGCATACTTCTGTACAAACTGAGTAGTCAAATTCTCGGGGAAAAAGCATCTAATACCTGTGGAAACCTGAGCCTTAGTTTCTAGCCAGTGAACAATACCCCCTTCCAGGTGATACAGACAAGGAAATTGTGGCAGAAACACAAACTCGTGGTGAAAATTCCTGTATCTAGTGTATTGTATGCAAGTGTATTGTAATATAATAATACGTTTTGTTATAACAAAAGCCCAAAACACACAATATTCAGCCCAAATACTTTGCTCCACAATCAGCAGCATGCATTTCAGTAGGGCTGCTCAATTCTCTAGGTTTAAGTAAGCAGTAGCACAGTCTGCCTTTTCAAAATACAGTTGTTGCCCCGTAAATACAACATAAAATCCCATTAGATATGCAAAAAAGCAGACATGCTGCAAAAGCCTGCAGCTTTTACTGGGCTGAAGTAGAACCCCGTCATGATTATTTCTGACCTGATTAAAGAAACACTTGCACACTTCTGCTACTCCTGTGCTCCTTAAAAACGGAGAGATTTTACCTGAAGTCAGAAATGCCATGCACAAGAAAATACTACCAGCCAGTTAAGGTGTTGACTGGTATGTGATTAATAACCCTCTCTTATAATCAGGAATGTTTAAATACAGTGAAGAGGAGAGAAAAGTGGAGAAAGCTTAAAGAAATGTAAGGGAGAAAGAGGTAATAATAACTAATAGAAAAGAGAAATAAACAGTGCAAATTTGATAAGCACTTAATTATTTTGCTTATCATCTGCAAGGAAATGAGAAGCTAGAATGCTTGCAAACACCCTTGCATCTGCAAGTATGTTTGAAGCTAGGTGATGCATTATCTATTTTTTCAGGGCATTTTAATTAGAAATAGCTTGGATCCATGAACATTTAGACAAACAATCAGCCAGCTTGAAATGCCAGTAAGATTAAAAAATGGCTTATTTATATTCACGAAGATTACACTGTCTTAGTATTGGATAGGTCCTCCATCAGCAGTTCCATAGGCCAATCTCAACACCATTGAGTCTTCTGCTGTATTTATTTTCACTCCCACTTGCAAGCCCATAGTCCTTCTCTACTGCTGCAGCAATGCCTAATTTTTACTGCCACTGTGATCCCACTCTTGTCCATACTTAATGAACGAAAGAAATGCAGCGTTTCCAGATGTAAGCAAAATCTATGGGTAAAATATTAGTCTCTTGTGACAAGAGACAAAATTAAAGGATCAAAATTACTTCTGTTAAATTATATAGTTATGCATGTCTCATGTGTTAAGTCCCAGGAGCACCTACCACAGTGGCTGTGGTCTTGCTGCTCTACTGCTGGATCTTTTCATGTAACATCAGTGCAAACCTTCACACCTCCTACCCAGCCCTGGACACAAGTGGGTGTTCAGCAAGTAGACCCTGCCACAGCACTGGCTCAGGCACGGTGACCAAACCACACATTCTCCTGACCAGCTCAGTGCTAAGCAGCACTGACAGTACCAGAGACTGCTTCAACCCATCCACTTACTCACCCAATGCTACAGCAGCTGTGGCAAGGACAGAACAAGAGCAAGCAGCAGCTTCCTGGTCACAAACAAGAAGGCAGAAAGTGGCTTCTCAGTTACAACACCACATGTTGAGGCCTGAGCCACACATCCAGTACGTGAGGTCATAGGTTTTACCCACAATTGTGTCCAAACCCGCCCTCAAAACTGAGTCTCAAGTAGCTTGGTACCTCCCCTTCACAGATCTATCCTTTTTGTGAGGGGAACTGACACGCTCCTAAGAGGCTTGTACTGCTGAAGCATACCCAAACACATGTCAATAACAACTGGACTAAGCTGAAACTATCTGAGAATTAGGAGTGTGAAGGAGGAGAGTAGGAAGTCTGGAAGGCAACATTTCTCTCGTGAAAAAAAAAAAAAAATCTTCCTTTCTCCAATTTCAATTAAAAGCCATCCTTCCAAGTTAATTACTCAGTTGTGCTTTGATACATCCTCACCTCTCCCACTGCAGTGGTGATAGAATTGTGAATATTTTGCAGCTGCAGAATAGTGTAAAAATTCCATATTGATACTCTGTTCTGTACAGATGAGCTCTAAACATCAGGCCAGCCTTTACTGTGGTGAGCCACTGCTGTATACTGCAAATAGCTGATAACCAAACACTGCAAAAAGAGAAAAAAATAGCTTTTGCTGAAATCAGGAGGGCTGTCTCACCAAATAAATTAGTTTTCTTTCTGCAAGAAGGTGCTGGCCAGAAAAATAAATAGCAAATAACAGACGGTTTAGAATTATCTTTGAAAAATGGAATCTTGGCAAAGTATAGGGGACAGATCAGGTTCTATTAAAGGATTAGTTCAGATACATATGCTGACAAAATGCAAAAATTTAGGGTGTTTTTCTTGCAGAGCTATTCCACAGACACAGGCAAAAATACTCTAAGTTCAACAGAAGAAAGTAAAGCATATAAAGCTACTATTTCTCACTGCACACAAACATTAATAGAAATACCAAACTAGTATTACCCGCCTTTCAGAGCATTTTCTGCATGAAGGAAATAAATCTTCAAATGACTATGGTAGGTATAAACTGTAGACTGCAAAAAGGATATAAATACTGCTCTTTCAGTTCAATGACCTCTGTGAACACACTCACAACATGTGATGGTAAAGTCAAACAGGAAATATTACTGAATTTCAAACTGTCAGGTCAAACATTTGCTACAAAATACTTGCTGAGAACCAGGAAATATTTAACTTCTCGGTAGATATGGTACCTTACTTAGTAACAGAGAGCAGAGGTTTCCAGATTGTGGTATGCACAACACTCAGTGTGTGAACCACTGGCAACAAATAGACAGAGCAGCAACACAGAAAGAAAACTGAAAGAAACTTCAAGTTTAACAGTGCACAACACCCAAACTATTCTAAAAGCAGAAATTACTTTTGAAATGGTTTCATTTTTAATAAATGAGGCAGGTTATGCAGAGCATCAGTGACAGAACCCAATACTAAACATTCCCATATCTGCTTGGTCTAAGATGAGACATTACTGCATTGGTTTGATTTGTAGGTATTCATGAGACTTGAGCATTCCATGCTGCTTTGCCCATGTTTTGCCAAGCATTACAGTTGTTTTGGTTGGAAGAAATCATGCCTCTTTCTGATGGTAACTTTCATTTCTAGACTGAAATAGAGCTTTCAGTAATTTCTATTAAAAAGACGGAGTTGCTATGGATGCCACCACATTTAAGTAGGATACATATTTAAGGTAACAAATCCAAGATTATAAAGTCCAAGCTTTAACAGAAAGCACCAAAATGTTAACTAAATAAGATTTATCAGTAATCCCCTGATCTCAGTCTCAGCATACAGTGAATCACGCAAAGCAAGGAATTGAATGGTGAATTCCACATTCACTACAAATGTCCTGCCAATGCTGGCTACAGCAGGCAGCCTCAGTGTGCTTTCTTCTGTTGTCCTGCCTGGCTGTGATCTTTGTTCTTTTGACTCTGACAGTCGTTTCCTTACAGGCAAACCTGCGCATCTGCTGTGACTCTTATTAAAATGAGTCAGCAATTAATGGGATTAGCTTTCAACATTTGTTTTTATTTTGGATTAGCACAATACTATAACATCCACTGTTGATGCTGTTCCAATAAAACAAAAAGCACTGTACAAGACTTCAAATAATTGTAGTTTGAAAGTAGCTTATGATTGAGGTCCTCTGCCAAAACCACAGCGTTTCTACACTAAGGTTTTTATTACTCACCTACACTTGTACACACTGTGACAATGGCTTTTCTGATGGTGGAATAGTTCTAATAATATTTAATGAATAATGGAGGTTTCTTCAATACACAGAGAAATGTTCAAACCACATCTCCAGAAAGACATGACTGAAGGGAGAGCTCTGTGAGGAATTTTGTTTACAGGAATAAAGTACTCCTCTTCCACATATTTAGTTCTTGTATTACAGTACGTTCCCTTGAAGCTTTGTTTTCACTTTGGTCTCTGAATAGGTATTATCAAGCCCAAAATCTAAAGAGAAAATATGCAATAGTACTCTTTTACTTGCAGAAACTTTTCATGGCTTGTGGTTCATAAAATAATGTCAAAATCTTTCAGCAGAACTGGACAATATTTTTTCTTTGCTTTTACTATAAGACTTAAAAGTGAATACAGTTCCTGACCCTACAGCCACGTACCATGAGCTTCACGTAGCTAGGAACCACAGGATCCAAAGCCACAAAACAAGAAACACCAAGAAAGAAAATGGGTACAATAAGAAGCAGCAGCTCCATCACTCCAGGATTAGGCAGGACAAGTTGACCCTGTAGCACAAGTCAGCTGCCCTGCTGTTACTGTCTCACTTCTGCACCAGGTAACTTGAGGTAATTCCTCCCTCCTTGTCAGCACTGCCTTTTGCCAGTGCCATAATTCATGATGGCAACTTTCAGCTCGAGAGCTGCTTCTCATGTGACTGCATTTCACAAAGTTGCAGGAGCATCCTGACTCCATCGTGGTAATGGGAACACCGGTGAGTTTGTATCCAGGGGGCACTTCCTCCCCTCCTGATCCCATGGTCTCTTTACTGCTTCCTACTTGTTTGATGAAGGAAGGGACTGAGCCCATTTTTTGTGGCTTTCTTGAGTTCTTACTGCATTAATAGTCATTTTGATTACGAACCCTAGCACAGGAAAAGATTGACAGGGTACGCCTCCACCGCGTTTTCCCAAAATTGTTTTTTCATTTTAGTTTTCTGCGTAGAGCTCTGTGAGGTGAGCAATGTCCCCTCAACTATTGTTTTATGCAACACTGAAATTTTTCACTAAGTTTTTAACTGTCACCAGCATATTCTGCACAGATGGCAATCATCATTTTATAAGGGGCCCAAGCTCCTGTTTACTAAACAAGACACCCTATTTGCAAAAACAGATTTTCTGATCACAGAAGAATCACTTGACTGGGCAAGGGTTCTAACACCGAGCCTTGTGTTTCTTTCACCTTATTTGTCAAGTTTTAAGATTATTAATTTTCCTCTTCCTTTTATCATATGTCAGACAAACAATATGACACCATGTTGGGTAGCCCAATTTAACTTTATATTAAGGAAAGCACCTGCAATACTGGGGTCGACTGAAGGAAAAATGCAGCTGACAATCTCATACAAATCACTGGAATAATTCAAGAGGATTCATTAGCATTTATTCACCAGGCAAGTGCAGGGATTACTCAAACAATGACAGAAAGGCCTCCCCTTCTATAATTCATAAGCCATTATAAAGTAACAGCGTGCTTAGAGAAATTTGCTCTAACTACAAATTTCACCATTTTGCTCAGTATCCATTGCTTCTGAACTTCTCTAAAAAGTCACTGACACTTCAATCTTGTTCTCTGCCCAGTTGTATGTGCAGCTATTTCACCTCAATTCAAGAGATATTTTGGAAATTATCCATATGCTTTGAGACATGAAATCAGCCATTTCTGTAGATAAAAGGACTAAAAGAAAGCATTTTTAGAAACAGGATGCTAAACAATCCAAAGCAAAAAGCCCCTACAGACCCAAAGGGGAAAAAAAATAAAGTATCTAATTACAGAAGGTTGAAACTGTAACTGATTTAATATTTCAGAAGATCTGAGCAGAAGTTGTAAAACACACACATTCAAGTAATTTAAAGAAATAAACACATAATATAGTATATCAAAATGCAGAACAGCCAAAGATCCAGAAAGAAGTCAATTACTCAATACAAGTCAATAAAATTATCACTGATGGATGGAAACTGTTTTCCTGATCCAGCTGCTGAGGCGGCCCATGTGTCCTGCCAGCATCTGACAACCCGGAGCTCATCCAGCAGCCAGCTGTCACGGACACAAGTTGTTCCACCCACTCCCCTCCCTCCTCCTGGCTGCCTGCTCCCACCACTTTGTGTGCACCAGTGTTGGCACCCATCTAGCCTCAGGATGCGGTCTGGGAAAGTTACGCCATCAGAAATGTAACCCCAACAAAAAAATAAAGCAGCCAGTTTCATGCATTCATTCACCTTAGATGCACTGGAGCTTGGGCAAAGATGCAAATTTATTGATAGGGAAAGGAAGACAAGATCACCTTTCCGGAAGCAAGTAGCCACTAGATAATACTGATTTTATTGAATCATATCTCAGTGGGGTTGGAGCAAACAGGAGGGACAGAAAGGGAAAAAAATAATAAAAACAAACATTATCTAAAAACGGATGGCTTGAAATATGTCCTAATTATAGAACAGGCAGCAGGGTATTAACTGCACAATAGCATTACAGCAGGCTACCAGGCACCGCTTCCTGTTACACGAAAGGTTACGAGTAAATGTAAACTCGTGAACTTTATGGTAAAGAGGAAGGTGGGGATGGAGAGAAACCCTGTGGCCCCTTGAGCGCGGCTCCAGCGGCGCAGCTGTGCGGCACCACGGCTGCTCCATGGCCAGTGCCTTCCTCCCCCAAGCCCAGTGCTCCCAGGCTCCCCAAGCACGTCAGTCTCCCTGCCAAGTAATTAACAACCATCAGCTACGAAACACCGCGGAACAAGCGGCTCCCTGGGAATGCTCACTGCACCAAACCAGAAATATAAAGAACCCAAAGCTGGACGCTTCACAAGAATTCAAGTGCTTCCTGCTTTTGACCTGGTTGAGGAAAAAAAAAGTGAAGAATAGCCACAAAAAGCCTCGTTTAAGTGCATTTTAGAGCCTTCCTGTGAAATCATTCAGGAAGGACCTTCCTTGTCCAGTTCCTTTAAAGCCTACCACAATGATGCCAGCTTTTACATAGCCTCTTTTCCGTAAGGAACAAGAAACCAATCACCATTTCACACTAACCCACTGGTTCATAATCATCCTTATGTAAGGAAGCCAAATACAAGTTGCCTGGAATCCAAATGGGGAAAAAAAATCCCTTAACTGCCAGAGATGACCACTGTGCTGTCCACAGAATTCACTCCAGGTTAACAGACCTGCACAAGAATACAGCTGCCTCTTGAACATTATACAGATCGAAACAGCTTTACACTTCAAGCTCTGAACAGGCTGAGAGATTCAAATTCAGAAGTATTCTATTGTTTAGTCCTCTCTCTTTTCTAGACCTCCATTTAAAATCTACTGTTTAAAAAAAAATATAAGAAAAAGAACAACTGTATGACAAATTTTGAATGTCATTTCTTAAAACCTGTGAAGCTGGAGAATTCAAATATCTTTTCTCTATGCAAACTTGAAAATTTATCATACTGTTCCAAAAAGTTTAATCCTCCTATGAATATTTATCTTTGATTGTGCAAATGGATAGGAAATGCTTTTTTTTTAAAAAAGTAACGTAATGTAAAAAGACATTAAACCCAGCTACACTTCAAGAAGAGAAATAATTTTGAAATGGCTGAAGTTTTGTCCAACACATCTCAAGGATGTGCAACCTTTCACTTTTCAAACATTTTAAAACACAACTGTTTGAAGGTCCCAGGACAGAGCAAAATAAGGCTGTTCCCACCCAAACTGCAGCTACCCCAGAGTGAGACAGCCGCCACCAAGATGAGAAGTTCCATCCTTTCCATCCCTCCACATCCCTGTAATTCCCACTGCTCACTTCTTACCAGCTCTAGGGCTCGCTGGGTTTCTCTCCAGGCCAGTGTAACCCCGCACAGCTCCCAGGCAAGTGGACACGGGTTTTACCACCAGAGTGTTGTACTGTGGGAGTGAGCTGAGCTGGCTCATGGATGAGCCCAAGAGTCCCAGGGAGGGACCTGGCAGCCTCCTGCCAGCAACTGCCCACTGGATCACTTGAGCTGCTCGCAAAACTGCAGCCCAACAGAATGTTGCTGACTCCTATGTAATATTTAGAGTCTTCCTTAGAGCCTCAGCTCTTGGCATCAGAAGAAAGAGCACTGAAATATTCACTAAAAAAAGTAGATGGCTTGCATGATGGGGAAGAAAGTTTTCCAAAACAGAGAGCAAATAAACTCTACGAAATTACTCATAAAAATAACATTTATTTAAGGTTAAGCATTTAATTTCTTTTCTAATACAAGATTTGGCCGTACTCCAATTCCTCTCCACCTCACATGACGTAAACCAGCTGTTGCCTCCCCTTCTTTTTGTTTCCTTTTTTATAGTGACAGGTCATGACTGCAGGGGTTTCTTCACAAGAAGGCAAGGGCAATCATAATGCATTAAATATTTTATGGCAATGTAAAGGAAAGATTATGTTTCCTAACTACCTGTTGTTCTCCAGGTCAAGCGTTGCCTGTCAAACTGTAAGAAAAACACAGGCACTAAAGTTCCAAATTCTTAACACTAAAGAAATTTAATCCTTTTGTTTTATAATAATTATAAACCCAGGACAGAAGGGGAGAGATAGGAAAGAGGAGAATTACATAAATATTTCCAATTTCTAGTAAAGACTCAACAAATTCACTGGGTTTACAAGCACTGATGTAAACCAACAGACATTTTCTGTTTATATAGCACCTACCACATAAAAGACTAATGTAAGACCCAGGGCTGCAGTCACAAAGAAAAGTATAATGGTGGCATTATGAAAACACTGGAGTCCCTGTTGACTTCTGGGCCATGGTATCAATGACCCTTTGAAAAGACATTGCTTGAAATCAGTTTTTTCCCTTATAGTGAATACTACTACTAAAAGAATCTAAATCTATAAAGTTCGAGTCTTCCAAAACATCAACGCTCCAGGAAAGGTACATTCTACATATTTGATGTGAGCCTTTAGTACTTGGAAAAACTGCTTTGATCAGGTACCTGGACACGCTCAACTGCCCATAGTGACAGGAATGAATGAACTGCTATGTGAATTTATACTTCCTATAGGTACTGCCCCTCCTTTTGCCCTCTCACCCAGTCCCAGCAGTCAGCACTGGAAGGATTTGTGTTTCAGACTGGAGGCAGCCAAAGCTTCAGCAAGAGACTCACTGCTTCTTTGACACTGTTTAGGGGGTCCAGGGATATCAGTCCACACGATTTACAACCCACACAGACTGGAATTACTTGCTGTCACCCTTTCTCTGTGCACTGTCTATATCCATAGGTCTCCTACACCTGATAGTACAATCTATGTCACCTTAAAGCATGTACAAATTTATTTGTACATCACATAGTTAATCTCAAAAAAAAAAAAAACAAAAAAAACCAAATATCACAGCTTCACCACTCTGTTTGACGTTCAGACTGTCACTGTCACATGTAAGAATTCTGTAGACCTTGGCCTTTGCAAACTGAAAGTAAGCCAAGGGGTAAGAGGAAATAGTAGTTATAACACATGATCCTTCCTGAAAAATCCGTAAGGGTTCATGTCACATTTACAGGAAAAGGATACGCAATACACATCCTAGAAAACAGCTCTTAAGAGAGGAATCTCTGAAAAAAAAGTTTCCGACATCCACATGTCAGTTCTTCTCAGGATACAACAAAATGGTATTTAAGGAGTGGGAGGAAAGGTGTGATTCCCATCCCTCTGGTTGATTTTTAAAAGCTAGAGGGAAAAGGGCAGTTTCAAACTTGCCCATAAAACAGATAAGGAACCAATAGAATTTTTTTAAAACAAGTATTTTTTGTACTCCCTCCCCAAAAAGTTGATGCCCACAAGTACTGAAACCAGGAGAACTGGGTAGAACTATTTGCTTAAATCTACTCCAAGCTTCTCTAGCAAATCTCAAACTCACTCTGCCAGTGACTCCCTTTCCTCTCTTTAGTCTCAGAGGGCTTTCTAGGGAGGGAGACTGGCATACTAAACCCAAACCTTCCACAGATCAGCTTCACCCATCTCTCTGTGGAAAACCTAATTCAGAATATTTGCTGTCTTATATTAAGTGCTAGGGTTGGGTATGCCTTTTGATTGAACTTACCCCAAGATGAATTTTTCTCAGAACTGAAAAGTGCACTCACTTAAAAGTAAAGCATTATTTTCAACAGTATTCTTTAAAACTCATTTACAAGCATACAGTGGAAAAAATCCAAACCTTTCACTGGATGGTGCAATAAAAGACTTTTTTTTTAAATTCTGGAAGGCAATTCTGTATGTTAAGTGTAGCATAAGCATCAGTTAAATGGATTATTGCAACTTTATACATGAAAAGCTGGGTATAAGTCACAAGTGTACACCTACTTCCTAAAACAAGGATATAAATCTTATACAGGATATAAATCTTAGAGGCAATGCTTTCTCACAGATATGTCCTATAGAAACCTTACAGCTATGAACAGAGCTCAGTGAACCTGGCAAATAAGCCAGGAACTGAAACCACTTATAAACATCACAAAACTGATTTGCTTTTAAGAAAGTCCCGAGATGGTGAAAGCAGCAGCAAAAAAAGCCAAAAGCAGCGGGGTTATTGGTGTGGCAGATGCATCAGGCAATCAGTTCAGGAGACTTCAAGCTCATTTACTGAGAATAGGAGGAAAAAGCCACCAGAGCATTCCAGCTGTATTGCATCACAAGGCAGCTGATGTTCACCGGTTTATTCGCCTCAGACTGGAAAGCTTTAACTCTTGGTGTCTCTGGACATAAACACACCCCCAGTCTTGAAGAGATTAAAGTTTAACAGCAGCATCCCAGTCAGTCTTACCTGGTTCAGAAGACATTGTTTGCAAATGTAATCCAGTACCACTGCGCGAGGAACTGATTTTGCACGGGTAATAACCCTATGAGAGGCTCACATTTACCCCATTGACAAGCCCTACAAGAAAGGACTTCTCCCCAGATGCTCGGTTTGTGCTGACAGTTTACATGCTGGGTCTCTCAGTCACACGATGCTCCTCCTCCTCTTGGAGGGCCAGCCTGCGCTGAGAGAAGCGTAAGCTACGCAAACCAGGCTGCTGAGAGAAGGGAGTAAAGTCTGTTCACGAGGAAAGAAGGAAAACAAAGAAATCAGCTTATGTAATGTACAAACTGCTGGAGAAAGAAGGAGGAGGAGAAGAAGGAGGGACTACAGTAAGTTGTTTTGTCTAATGCTTCAGCCGCTACGAAAGTTTTGTCATTATCAATTGTGTTGCTGTTTGAAATTAAAGCAGCATCAAGGTTAACGGACAAGTTAGTACATTTTTCTGTTTGGTGCTTTGTTCTCCCTTTTTATTGCGTGGTGCTCATTTCAAATCATCTTCTGCATTTCCTAATCTCTCTTTAAATTTATGCATAGAATGAAGTACATATGACACACAGGATCCCAGAGCACTGACCGAGTGTACATTAAAGAATTGTTACGAAAACGTTAGTTTATTTGGCATAAATGAAAATTGATTAGAGTCATTTCAAATCAATTTTTAAATGACATAAACTACATATCGTGCTCCAGGGCACAATACAAACATATTAGAGTGAATTATGAACGGAGGAAATACACAGTTTCAAAAAGCAAAAGGATTAGCTGGAAAGAGAAGTTACTGCAAGTAACTTTCTTTTGTTGTTCAGAGCTCCCACACCATGTGATCCCCAGCTGACACCCTTTCATCTCAGCAGGAGAAAAAACCTGGGATTTAAATCCAGCCTTGTCAATTCGGATAACATGAATCAGAATACAGCAGCCAGCTGAGGTCATTTTCAAGCACTGCACTGCCCCAAACCACAGCTCCCTGCAGCCCCTTCCGTCTCCAGCCTGAGAGTGCCCACACTCACAGCACTGCAGAGCTGCTCGGAGGGATGAGCACCAAGGGTTACAGGGAACCCACTTGCAAAACAATCCGTGAGTATCTGTTTGTCACTGAGGGGACAGCCCTCTGGAACGGGGCAGCTCATTGTTTCCTTTCTGTTACAGATGCTGAACGGCAGGAGGATAGTGCCAAAACCAGCAAAAAAACAACTTTCTTCCAGTTATTTCAACACTTTGGTGCGTTTTTCGTCTTGAGATGAGCAGATGCAAGCTCCACATGCATGGATTTAAAACCTAAATGGAACACATTTTCAGCACTTTGGGCAAGATTTACAAGTTTTCTTTCTGTTTTGAGCATTTATTTTAAACTGCTGAGCTAGGAAGTTGCATTTCCTCATCCCTGATACTCCTATCAAGTAATCCCAGGCTCCTTAAAGACACATACAGTTTTTATTCCCCCAGGTCTTCAGTGCATCATTAAAATAAAAAATAGCATTAGCTGAGTTCCATAATCAGACCAAGAGAACTCCAATGCATAAGTTATATCTCTATTTTGGAAGTTCACCTACAGGAGTTCAAAGCTTGCCCCTGTTGCTTGGGCTTGCACATGAAGTACCTTTATAAAAGAACACCTCATCTCTCCAGAAAAGCCTTTGTTGAGAAGATAATTTTTCTGCTCAGTTTCCCACATCATTTGGAAAAAACCACTTTCCCCATGAGTCTGGTTTGTCCATCTGCCAGCGAGGGCTTTGCCAGCCTTTCTTCAGCCAGGTCTGCTCTTCCCAACCCAGGAAAACCACTGATAATGCCTGTCGTACAGGTACATGCCAGATTTTAAACTCAGATTGGATCAGCAATATAGCTTTCAATTTTCACACTAACAGTATCACAGGTTGGAAAACTGTAAGACGAATGGTTACAAAATCATTGAAGATATTTCAGATTATTTCAGATAAGCAGCTCCATAAATGGTTACTGCAAGCAAAGAGAAGAGGTCACACAAGGAAAAGTAAGGGCCAGACAGGAGTCACTGTAATTCTGCTACCACTCAGACAGAAGGAATTTTACACACGTGAAGGAAACCAGGGCTCCTATTTCACTTCCGGAAGTAGCAACATTAGAACAGGTATAAAGAAGTCACCACTGCCCATCTTTGAAATACATACTTAACTCCTCCTTTTCAAAAGAAAGTAATATATTAATTGTTCCATATCTATTTGATTAGCTAGCAGATAAGGGGATTTGGAAGAGATTAAGCTGTTAGGAGGGGAATATCTCATTAACCTATTACCCTGGTTTCACAAGTGTTCTACACCCAAATTTGCTTACTATAAAAGCAGAAATACGCAAATTGCACAATGCAAGTATTAGTTGAAAACTCATCAACAAGAGGTGCAGCTGTGTCTTCCCTGTCACCAAAACATGCCTATGAACTTAAAAGAAAAGTTAATTTAAAAAAAAGGTTAGTTTTATTAATTTTCTCTAAAAGACAGATGAAGAGGCATGAAGAACAACTAGTTAAATAAAACAAACATTCTCATTAGTGTGTCATTAAAGTCATACTACTAAGATAAGAAGTTGATGTCATTTAGTATAACTAGAATAACTACACACACTAAACACAGTATGCTTTTAATCCTTGCACAGCAGACTAGTTCTGTGAAACCATGTTACCCCAAATCAAAATTACTGCTCATATGACTTCCTCACTCCAATAATTAAAAGTTTTCACAAATGTCTCACAATAAATATATGGCACTTACTTTTTTTCCACCTCCAAACAGTTTTTAGACTAAACAACACCAGGTTTTTCTCAGTACTTTCCCCATTTTGCAGACACAGGGACTCAAACTGTGTACATAACTCATTTGAATATTCTTAATGTGACGAAGTTGAGAAGGAAGTCACATGAGCACTGTTAGGAAACCTGGAAAGCTGAACTAAGTATTAAAGAGCTTCATGAGCAGCATGTCCCTGTGACACACAGCCCCCAAAACCAAACTGGCTCATGTGACAGTGAATCACAGTCCAGCACTCAATGAGGCTGTCTTCTCCTCCTTACTGCAGACTCACTTGAGGCACACAATGTTTGAAAAGGTTTGCTGAGATGATCACAACATGATGCACAGCTTGTGTAAGTCAGTGATGGAGAGGGATTTCTGTCCCAGCCGAAGGATCAGTAACCCACCTGCACCCTGACGAAGAATTCAGAAGGAGAACTTCTGAATTTCAATATGGAAACACTTCCCAACTTTCTTTTTCCCTGTGAGAGATCTATAGACATCTCAGTGAATCCAAGAGAGAAAGACCCCTTTCACAGGGCTCCCATAAAGTAGCTGTGGTTGACTCACACTGATCTCCCCTTTCTCTTTTCCATTACACCCCAATACTTCAAAATCACAGCATTTGGGGCAAGGGCAGAAATAAAAGCATGCTTTGTCCTCACCCCCAAATAGTTCCTGAGGTGCTATTAAAAGCCCATCTCATGAGCTGGGCAGCAGTCTGCAGATGGGTTCAACTTGGCTCCCAGCTATTCTTAGGGAAATGGGATCAGCTACAGGACACCACACACCCGTGTCCCAAAGTGACCCTCACTTCTGTCAGACCTTCCACATGCTGTCCTTTTCATGACTCTTGGGATAGTCTAAAATCAGTAACAAGTGATTTTGTGTGGAAGGCTGGATGGCTTAAACAAAATATATTAAAAAAACCCCAAAGCACACAACTTATTTAATATTGCTGTCATGTTAAACTGCATCCTTCAAGCTTTACCTCAGTGGCATGTGAGGAAGAAACAGCCATATCACAACTCAAGATTTGCAGGCATATAACGAATAAAAGGATAGGGGGAAATTCTATATTAAGGAAGTGACCTACAGAAACCAGTGATCACCAGGAAAAGCAGAGAGGAGGGAAAAGTCCACACAGAAGTGGACTGGGCAAGGAAGGAGTTTAGGAATGGGTATTCAGGACTGCTGCAACAAAGAAAAGCAACAATAAAAAGATGGGCAACTAACCCTCAACAAGGTAAGAAACACTAAGGCACACTGGATCTGCAGCCCAAACAGAAACACGTTTCCTGAAAAGACATTTTCCCCTCCCAGTTCTGAAAATCAGGAACATCTACCACTCTCCTCTCCAGCTCTCCTGGTTCACACGCAAGGAGATGCAAGAAAAGCAGTCTCAAGTTGGATGTGATGAACAATTACCATGCCATAATTAGAAAGTAAATAGGAGTTCTTTTCCACTCTTTTTTCTTTTCTTCCAACTCAGCTTTGTTATGTGCCCCAAAGGGAAGCCTGTGGTTTTCTCAAAGAACACACAAAAGAAGCTCTTAGAGGAAAAGAACTTTTTGTCCTATGTTTGCATGGCTTTTACCATTACAGCATCTTGGTGTCTCCAATTTGGTCCAAGAGTAAGAGTAATACAAGCAACTACAAAACTCTCCAAACAAATAATGAAACGGTTGCTATTCAATTATATCAGAGAACTATATCAAAGACCATTGAGTGCCATCTATTCTATTAGAGTTTACAAAAGGACTGTTTCCTCTATAGCAACGCTATGTTTTACACTAAACATATAAAGTTGCGTTTCTGGAGCTTAAAGTACCTTCCACACTTTAAAAAAAAATTTAAAATCCAGGAATCTGTGGTTCATTTGTCAATTAATCTTCTTTAGTAAAGAAAGATCAGCAATTGTTAAAGGATTTCTGGTTTTAGACATGAAAAGTGGTCAAAGGCTATGTCTCCATCAACTGGGTTTGATTTGCCAATTCTTCTGTTAAAAAAAAAGTTTAACAGTTCTTATTTCTAAAATCTCCTTTATAAATATATACAAACAAAAAATACATATCCTACAAAATCATGTTATGATTTAGAGAAGCAGAAATTACTATTTCTAGTGTTATCCATTCTATTACACTAAACACAGCTAGCAAATAGAAGAGTTAGCAAAGAGAAGACACCCTGAGACTCTGCTTTTTCTCATGGCATCTTCATTGCTTTGCCCTTCCCGTGCCTTCCTCCTGCCTCCCACACAGCTGCTGCCTTGTCCCCAGTGACAGCATTACCTCTGGTGGTGATATCCCTGCCTGCCACTGCACCCTCCTGCAGCCAGGACACACAGCCAGACCAGCAGAGCCAGGAGGGCAGCTCTGGTGCCTCGACAGCTTGGGGTCATCATGTAGCTGTTAGCACAGAAATCCATACCCTCCTTTAAGGAAGGGGAGAAAAAAAGGGAAGACGAAAAAGCCTGTGGTCTACCCTAAAAGTGTTGTGCCATCCATCTTTACTCACCTTCGCAGATCAAACATCATTTAACATATTTGCAAAATGACACAGACTCCTTTTCCAGTTAAGGTAGCTTTTGGTCTCACACAAACACACAGAGCACACGTGCATCCCACAGAAAGGCCATGACCCAATCCAGGAAGACCACCACACACAATTGTCCATAGATTCAGCAGTACAGTGAAAGGCTAAATTCATATCTTTAAAATTATCCCTTCCACATTAAAAATCCAAACAGACTCACAAATGAAGCAGATCAGATTGCAGTGACCATGATTTCACTTCCATATAAAAATCAAATTAAGGCAGTGCTAGATACTAAAAATAAAGTACAAATTATTCTTGGTTTGAGTTAATAAAACCTGCATGGGGGATTCACGACAAACAGCACAGTGGAATGCATTAATACACTTCTGGAGTAGATAAGAGTACACAAAATATGATCGGGAAAAAAATTATTGAAAAAACAGTAAAATATTCTTTATCTGACAAGAAGCAGTAGCAAATGTTTGGGTAACCCACTGCAGAAGGCATCAAACACACATGGTTTACAGCATCACTTTATGGATCACCCATGCCAGCAGACGCATTTGTGCAACTGTATTTTACCAGATGCTGAAAGCCGTATTCCCCATGAATTCTTTTAGTCTTTCCCTGAATCCCATTTACATTTCTTAAACAGAATATACAACAGCACAGGCATTTTTAACCTATTCTGCCTTAGCTCTGGCTCCACGCTTTCTGAGGAGGAGAAACTTGAAAGCACAAGACCTTTCTCCTTCCACCTTTCTCCATCTTCCCTGTCACATTATAGAAGGTATCAGATGAGCTTTCTCCAGAACACATCAGCTCCTAAAAATCACAGAAGCATGAAATGGTTTGCATGGGAAGGGACCTTTGGAGGCCAGGCAGTCCAGCCCTCCTGCCTGGGGAAGGACATCTTTCACCAGATTGGTCTCAGGACAAAAAATATCTGTTCACAACTATTTCCTTCAGCCTCAGACATATTTACAGCTGTAGTCTCGTTACTTTGTTCTGTTAGGGCAAATTTAATCTAGTATTTACAGGACAGTCAGCAAATTGGGCCCTTCTTTGCAGGTTTCTTTCTTCCCTGCCATTAACACATAGTGCTGATTTTTCTCCAGTCCATCCAGCCTTGTGTACCTCAAATGTCCAGAGAAAAGTGATCACAAGGAATTCAACAAACCAATTTAATTCAAAAAAAGGAAGTAAAAATACAGACAGTGGTGACAAATAAGAGAATGTGGAAGTGTATTTCAGCTTTTGGAGCAGTAAGGGTCAAAGACCAGAGAGAGCTGTGACTGTTTTTATACAGTGAAGTGCTGCTGGTAGTTAAACATAGCCTTCGAGACCACATCCACACTAATGAAACTGTAATTTCCTTTAAATTATTGCCATCCAACACCAGACCTCATCAGTCAGACAGTAATAACTTTTCACCATTTATTTCAACACAAAAGCAATCAATAAGCTTTTCCCCACAGTTCCTTTACCGCTATCTCTGAGCTCTAAAAACCTGGAATCAGAGAAGATGCCAGCTATAAAACAGACACAGCCAGCTTTCATTGTTGTCTTTCTTATGGAAGGAAATTCTAAAACACCACCTGATTTTGTGATAAACAGGATTAATGCAGTGCAAAGAAAATCTTAATCCATTAAAACATGATGAACAGACTAGAGTATCAAAGAACAGTAAGTAGATCACATCTGACTGAGAGGCTTTTCCCTCTCATCATGACTGTGTCCTGGGCATTGTTTTGCACTGAAAATGTTTAGTATCACATGGAGGGAATATCACATTTCTGCTCACACAAGCTGAGGACACCCCATGGAAGACACACATACACAAAAAAACCCATCTCAGCTGCCAACTGAAGTTTTGCTCCTGTGTTAAGCAGCAACTAAAAAAGCATTCTACAGTTTCCAGAATATTTCAACAGTGGGAAAATTTTGGACTATTTGAAATATTTTCAGGCATATCAGGGAAACACCAGGAATAAGACCAGTAAAATCAGTGACAAGTTTGGAAAATTTAATTCAATTGTTTAGAAAGACTATATTTTACAATCAGTCAACTCAGCTTTAGGAACACACACACACACACACACACACACACACACACACAAATGTTCAGTCTCTTATGGCCTAACCAGGCCACAGCTTGCATAACAAGTGGTAATATGGGCAAAATTGGTGGGCAAGGCTCTTCATCTACAGTGTTACAGACTAAGATTTTAAAATTAGCATTTCCCCAAAATAACAGGATGCTAGCAGACAACAGAGGGGTGCAGCATTGCTGACTTCACTGAGGGCAAACAGAGCTCACACTGCTGACTGTATTTCATCGTGTTAGATTTTAACTGCTGAGTTTCAGTTCTTAGGCAAAGCTCTAATTCCATCACTGAGCCTTTGAATTTATTTTGGCTTATAGCAGCTATCTTTAAGAGTGTTTGTAGCAGCTTCCAGAGTTGAAACTGACTTACACACAGAAATCTTGACAAGCCAAGGGACTAAAACACTTGCCAGTTACATTGCAGTGGGTGGCCAAGTCATAACAGCAACATAAGGCTCCAAGCAATGGCGTGAACAAGAGCGACTGAAGAGAACAGACATCAAAATTAGTCCTGGAAACTGCCTTGACACATAGAGCTGCCAGAGAACTATTCCAGCTGCAGAGAAAAGTGGCACACGATCTTTAAAGAAAGGCAACAGGTAATCTTATATAACCTACAAAGCCTTTTGTTATTTTAGAGAGTTGTACAATTCTCGACCACAGTGAACAAGTAAAATGAGCATAAATTATGAATTCTATGTCTCAGTCTCAATGTAACTGCTAGAAGCATGGTATGGGAAGCCATAAAACTGGTTTGAATCACAAGAAGGACACTTCATGCTTTCACTCATCTTCCTGAGCATCAGTGACCTCCTTAAGAAAGGGAGGAGAATAGAAAAATAAAATAAATATTAGCTTGTGTGGAAAATAGGACAGCAGTGTAGGAGAATACAAAGGATACTGATACTGAGGAGGAGATACGATGAAGAAAAATTCCAGGTGAGACGTTCAGGTCCTGCCCTGCAGGAATGACTCATTACAGAATCAAGTTGTTCTTTAAAGTATTATTACAATCTCTTGAGCTAATTTTCCTTCTACTACTCGAACAGCAGCTATGGTCAACACCTCTCCAGGGAATACACCACACAACCCACGGCACTACTTAACTTACTACACAAAACCCTTGGTTGTAGAAAAGTCTGTAATTCAGGTCTTCTGCAGCCTCAACCCCCAGTTCATGAGCCTTTGCTGAAAAGATTTGCATAAATCTTTGTTTCAATCTTAGCTAACAAATTTAAAACAGTTACTCAGAACTATAACCACACCAATACCTAATTGGGCAGGTGAACATGGATTTTGTTTTTCGGTAAGAGTTACTACTTGTAGAAGTGGAACAGACAAGTTACAACACTTGTTGTTTAATATCAGGGTTAGCTGCACCTACACCCTCTCCATGAAGGTAAAGTGTGCCTGTGGTAGTGGGAAAACCACAGCAAAAAAAGTACAGTCTGAAGAAGGCATAAGCCAGAAAATGCCTACAGATAGTCAAGAAGTACACAAAAACTGCCATGAAGGTTCCTCCAAAGATCAGCAGCTGGAAAAGCACTTCTACTTGAAAAAGCTCTTCTGCTAGCCATCTGCTAGGACTAGAAGGCTATTCTTCCCTCCGATTCAAAATCTGGCTGCTCTGGGTTACCATTCTTCTGAAGCACCGGAGACTGGCTTGAGCCCAGAAAGCATCATCCTGATAGCAGAATTCATGTCTCAAAGTGCCTGCTCGAGTTTTCTACTGACAGGGATCTCATGATACTGGCAATGAGTTCAATCTTTCCTGTTCAGTTCCTGAAGCATAGTGTAACACTGGCTTCTCACCATTTAGCAGAGTTTAAAGCTCTCGTTAAAGTTTGCTTCCTATAGCCAGTAGGAGTCTTTGATTCACAATATGCCGGAAGAGAAAAGCCTGCTGAACATCTAAATGACAGGTAAGTTATATGGCTACCTGTGACTGAGGGTGGCAGGGGGGAAATCCCACACAAAAACCCCTCAGTGACCAAATGGCTCCTTCCAGTCCTGAGCTCCACATTCCCCAGTGCACTCAAGGACTTAGTTTGCTGAGATATTCATCAAAAAGTAAACAATTCCCATGGCTCTTATAAGTCCAAGTAGTATTTTTATACTTAAAATGAACAGCTAATTATATAGTAAGAGCAACTGGATGAACCAGGAAAAAAAAAAAAAAAAAAAAAGAAATAATTCCACTTCAAGATACTCTGTTGCTGGCAGGCAGTCATTGCTTCCCATCCTGTTCTTCTTCCAACTTTGAATAACAATTACCTGGGAGGAATATTTTCTGAAACTATTTGCAGAACAGCTCTGAGTCTTCAGGTCCTTCAGTTAGACACCTTAACAAGGTGGAACCTCAAGGAAGGACAAAAGTACTTCTGTACTACATGCAAGCCCCTCTGGAAAGACTAAAAAACCTACCAAAATTCAGAGACATATAATTCATCTGTCAGTCCCTCCCATTTAGTTACTTATCATCTCGCTGCACAGGTTTAGGATTGCGATCTGCTTTAGAACAAATTCAACCAATTTGATGTTTTCTAAAATCTGGCACAGCGCTTTCCAGCATTGTGGGGAAAAAAAGTGTTAATGCCTACATTTTGACCCCACCCACACAAAGCATAAAAGGCACCAGCAATTTTACATGACTAAGGCCCAAGCAAGCAGACCAACAGCAGCAGTGCCTGTGTCAGCAGGTTTATCCTCCCACATCCAGCGTCTGGAGAACTCCATTATTCCATGGGACTTGCAAAGAGAACAGTCTGTAAACAGGCACCAGGACTTTCCAAAACAGCTGGCCCTTCAGAGGGAGCTGCAGGCTTTAACCTTGAAACAGCCACACTGCTGTAAGGAGACAGTGAGGAGCCTGGGCTTTTCTGGTTTTTTGTTTTAATGTTCGCTGTACTCGAGTAAACAGCAAAAACAAAGTGTATTGAAAACGAAACATGTTTTAAACCTCCACCAAGCAGCAGCCCGGACACAATGTGTAAATAAATCCAAGTCATGTCAAACAGCATTCCACAGTCATGTGTCAAGAGAAAAGCAGAAAGACTTGTCTGTCTGAAGAAAACAATTGTGATCGTTTATGCGCAAGCCGCTTTCCTATATATTGACTCAGGATTTTACCATTTAATGACAAATGTCCTGAAAGCTTAGTGAGTACAGACACTATAAACAAGATTATTATGACCCCATTATATACTAGATTGTATTTCTAGACACTGTTTAGTTGAGAGTTCGTTCAAAATGCCCTTTTATTGTGAGATGATGTACCTAAGTTTAGCTTGCCCTCTTAAAATAACTCAAATCAAATCACTACTCAGTATGACCCATCATCTCTGCTGGCCCCCAAAGCCCATATTTTAGAATAAATCTCCTTCAAGAGATCATGTAGCAGATTACACTGGCAATCATTTGTTTGCATTAAGCATAAACATCAGAGCCACTTGTAATAATCTACCAAAGATTAAAAAAAAAAAACCTTTAAAAAAATAAATCATTAGTTTCCAACAGACATTTAACAGTTCCTCTTACATGGAAATGGGATGTCTACTCTGAAAGGCCAGATGCTCAAATGGATTATACAATGTCTAGCCTTTAAATCCTGCATCGACAAATCAACACTGACCTAGTGACCTAAAGTAAAATTTAGTAATAAAAAAAGTATCCAACAGACACATATAGACCAATCAAGACAGAAATTAAAAAAAATTCCTTAGCTTAAGACTGTTTGGACATTTACATAGGGCTCATCAGAGAATATAAGAGCTGAAGATTGCAGAATGTAAAGTCCCCTATTTATCCTTGACACATGTTTAGCACAGGCAGTGGGAAAGCAGGCTCCTTAGCACAGCCCCAGTTAGCAATCAGGAGGAATCACCTCCGGAAAGGGTACACAAGCCATTACCTTCCTGCCCATAGGATTGCTGCTGTCCGTGAAGACTTGCCAACGAGACAGTAATTCACACGCAGAGACAGCGAATCCTACGTGCCTTCCTCGAAACAGAGCAGGGAACAGAAACACATCCCACAGCAGCATAACCTTGGGAGGGTTGCCCTTCACTCCCAGCAGGTCCAGGATAACACCTGAAGGGTGAAAGTCTAATCTCTTTCCAAGCACAAAAGCCAATCTGCCCCTTTCCTTCTGACAATGCAATTACAGACTTGTGACTTGCACGTGGGAACAAGTCCACTGCAGCCCATTAAGAGCAAGTTTTGCATAAATCATCAACTTCAAAGGCAATGCAATATTTAAATTCTGGGGAAGGAAGGGAATTTTTTAAAAGGGAGGTTTTTTTAATTACAAGTTGATACAGCTTCCATTAAGAGTACTCACCCAGTTCCACCAACATGAGAGTGTTACATGATGTCTGAAAGGACTTCAGGCACATAAACCAGCCTCCCACAAGCACAAGAAAAGCTCATTCACCACAAACAGTTAAAGTACTCAAAGAAATAAAAACCCTCTCAACCTCCCACACACACTTTTGTTAGCCACCAAGACTTGAAAAGCATCTCGTTGGTTAAAAATTGATCTTAGTCAAATATCTTGCAATCGTGACTTACTAACTCTATCAGTAACTTTCCATCCAGGCTCCAATGCACTGACATTTTCAGTGCATAAAAGCAGAGGACAGAGCGGTTGAATTAACACTGACACAGTTTTAATTAAAAGCCTCTAGTAGTGTTCTCCCCTGCACCAAATAAAAATGGCAGTTCTGGCAAGAGGGATGCAGCGTAAGACTTTTATTTGAGAAAGGGAAAGCCCATATGTGACTAAAAACATATGCTGAAGTAACATTTTGCATTTTTGGGGTGCAAAATTTTAATGTCCCTCGTTTAAGTCAGCAATCTGAATTGCACTAATATGTTCACCATGCATATATTATAAAAAAAAATTAATACTCCTAGCTCCTAAAACACAGTAAAAAAAGTATTTTATAGGACACAAAAACCTTACAAGGATATAGCTGTAATTTTATTTTCCCCTTTAAATTAAATCCTGCCATCAAAACAGTCACAATATTTGCAGAGAATCCTGAAAACTCATGTTAAGTCTCTATGCAATTAAGATCTATAGAGAAATAGTCCAAAATGTTTGGTCAGTTGGTGAGTTAGAAAGAGGGACAGAGGGTGGGAACGAGGAGTGGAAAACCTGCTCCTGCATTCTGCCTCCCCTACGCTGCTTCCTCTGGGCAAACTGCATAAAACACCCTAAACATCCATTGTATCACCAGCTCTGCTCGAACATTTCTCCCTCGTCTCACCCTTCATGCCAGTGCGAAAACCAAACACGTTTCACATCCAAAAAGAAATCACCCAGACAAAAAGCAATCAGCGTGAAAAGACATGTAAATCAAACGGATCTGGCAGCAAACAGCATTTCATAAAGACAAGAGATATGAATTGCTCCATTTGTGTCAGTTCGGCCAGTTATTGTTCTGACTTACTACTTTAACTACCCCAGATTAAACTGCTTGAACTGCAACAGACAAACAAAGATCCTTAAGATACAATCCCCCCACACCCTCCTAACAATAAGCATTATTTCCGTGGTGCTGCCATCCTCAAATCTTAAAGCCACTACATCAATTAAAAATTTCCTACATACAAAATGAATTTAGCACCGACCTTGCAAAAAGCTTGCTCCTCTTGGCTAAAAATCATTAACAGTTTTGGTAAAATCCTTTTATGTGCTCCTCCAGCTAGCTAATTCCAGCCTTCCATTAACGCACTCCATTGCAGATAATTGCCGACAGCACACGCTCCCCTGCTTTTGCTGGTTCCCAACCCAGCGAGGATAATCACATTCCAGCAGGGAGTGAACAGATGGCAGCCTCCATGGTAACCAGTCCTCCCCAGCTAGTGGTAGCACTGGGAGACTCCCGGGCACCGGGGCAACAAGCGCTCTTTGTGCTCCAGCCTCCCAAAGCCCGAGCGCAGGCAGAGCCGGCTCTAGGGCTGACTGGGCATGCCTGGCAGGTGCCCTGCCTTCGCAGGCAGGCACGACACCTCAACAAAAGCCGGTGACCAGGTTTAACCTTGACACTGCCTGTTCCCGCCGTGTGCCGGGGGTAAAACACCCGCTGAGATGGAGGTGAAGCTAAGCGGGAGTTCTATTTGCTATTAAAACAGAGCGCTAGGGGAAATTAGCTGGGATCTGTTTTTCCCCTGACAAAATGACTTTCTGAAGGCAGGCTTATTTTCCCCTGAATGGGTTTGATTTCAGCACGATGGAAGAAACATTTGCTGCCTGATCTCTATCTCCTGGACTTTGAAATTGCTCCCCTCACGATACCGTAATCTATTGCTCAACAAGAACTGCACAGACCCCTGTTTTGGTCTCAGGGCTTCTATCAGCCTTATCTGCATCTGCCGAGATCAATGCTGATTCAGCAGCAGGCAAAACTGCCCTGTCTCTCTGCTGCACTGCCAGGAGAGGCGTGTCTGGAAAAGCCTTTTTTTTCCATATCAAAGGTGTGCCTGAAACCTCTGCTCTCACCGGGCCAGACCCTGCACAGCTCCACACCTACAGCAAAGGTGTGTGCACCAGCTCACAGAATTCCCACCGATGCTGTCTGCAGGAAAAAGGGAAGTGGCTTTTCACATCCAAGCGATAATGATCTTCTCTGCAAAATAAAAGGGCTTTGAAAGAACATATTAAGGCCCGAAATACTGATGAGTTGCACAGTCTCAAAATATTTAAGGTTTGAAACACTGAATGTACAATAGCCTTGACTCACTCAAACTTTCTCTCCCTCAGTCTCAAAACCACTCAGCGCTTATGACTAATGGTGTGTCAAAAAAACTGTGGGTAATTTTACTTCAAGCTGAGCCAAATTTGGACCTCAGGTTCCTGCATGCTAACTTAGGTCTAGCAAACTATTCTTTTGAGGAAGGGAAGATGGTTTCCTTTCTCCTTTAATGTCACCTTTAATCTTGTAGCTGGTCCTGCAGAACAGCTTTTTGTTCCTTTAAAAGACTGAAAAAACCCTGAGCTGGACCCCAGCATCACAAAAACACATCTTCTTCCACAAGTGGCTTCAGGCACGGAACTCTATGATTTTCTCTCTCCTCCCACCCAAATTTTCAGTTTTCCTCATCCTCACTGCACAAGGATGTTTATTTTGTTTCACAGCAAGCCCAGTGAAGTTCACGTTGTTAAGAGACACCACTGTTAAAGTGCTGGTGCATTACCATTGGAAGCCTTTGAGATCCCTGCTGACAGCACAAGAGGATCTGTAATCCACACCAAAGTCCCCACTACAGAAAGCTGAAGAGGACCCAGATTTCAGAAGGAACTCACAGAGCTCACAAGGGCACTGTGGATACTGGTGACAGGCATGGGGCCAAACCCAGGTCTGCCAACTTGCCCGCCAGGACTAGTAGATCATTCTGACTCATGCTGCTAATTTCAATCCATTTTCTTTCTCTAAATAAGTAATCTTTACAACATCAAAAAATTCTTAAGCTTATATGGACACCAAACCTAATTATCCATCAGCAACAATGGTAAAATAAAGTCAGGAAGAAAGCCAATGTCTTATTTAACTTGCCAATTGTTAATAACAAAAACTTTTCAGCATTAAAGAATTATGAAAGACACATAACATTTACTTTTTCCTCTTAAAATGAAGACTGTGTCTCAGAAATTAGTTTTGATGTATTTATAGATTTTTATGCATTTTCAGGGTTAAAAAATGGAGCAATTACAATTCTTAGCAAATTGACTCCAGAATTACAGGGATTCAAGTTCAGTTTCAGTCTTTTTTCCATCATGAAAGGGACACCTCCTACAAAACAATCTTCTAGATTTATGCTAATTCTAACTGTATTTAAAAATTAAGTTGTTTACTGAAATATTATAAGCCATCCTGGTATTGGAAAACCTGTTCCATGCAACATAAAAACCCTTAGACCATCTGCTCTTGAACAAGAACTAGCTGTACTCGTTATAGGAGGATTGCTAGCAGAATGAAGGGCAACAGCAGTCAGAATCCATTTCAGCTTCTTACTTGGAATTTCTTTAATTATTAGATCTGATTTTACACAGATACAATGGGAAAAAAAATAAACTACCTGGAACAGCCATCGCACAGAGGAAGTGACAATGGGACACACTACAATCTTTGACAGAAGCAATAGGTTACATAAATGGAGCAACATTAAAAAAGTATCCTCTGCATATATGACAAAAGTTTTATTCAAACTACTTGAAAGGGACAGAAGAAAACAGCACATCCAAAATGATTTTGAGGAGAGGTGGACAAGGAAAAGAAAATTTAGCCATCTCCCCTTCTTGTTTGGCTCAGAGATAGATAGAATAAATTAGGAATAAATTAGTTTTAGCTGGAAGATATGAATGGAAAATAAAGAACATATTGACATCCTGTGTCCTGAATTGATTCCATTGAAAGGATTGTCTTTCACAACAATGACACCACGTGCTTCAGCTTTTCCAGTCCCAGCTGCCAGCTGATGGACCAAGATTTTGCCATTTTATTCAGCTTGATGAAGTCTGAAACTAGGCTTTAGAAATGTACATTTTTCAAATTGGATAAGGGGGGGGGGGTCTTTTTGTTAATGACCACTTAAAAATCTATTCACCCATAACGAGTTATGTGAGATTAGAATGAGGCATACAGACAGCAGTTATTCACCATTGTCTGCATACTATTTGAAAGCTTTAACTAAAACCAACCACAGCATCTAAGTGAGTGACATGTCAGGCCTCACACATGCACGGTTTCAAGTTGTTGCCCATTTGTTATACCATCTTTTAGAGTTGTACCAAAACAGGCTGGTAATTCCTGACAGTTGCAACATTTACTGCCAGACAAAGTAAAGCAATAGAACATTGATCTGCTCTATTATAGTGTCACTTTTGTTTCTACAAAGAAATCGACTTCAGTATAAATACAGACTCATAGAATTGATAAGGTTGGAAAAGACCTCCAAGATCATGGAGTTCAGCTGTTAACCCAGCATCACTGTATTCACCACTAAACTGTGTCCCCAAGTGTCACATCCATATATTTTTTGAACACTTCCAGGGATGCTGATTCCAGCACTTCCCTGAGCGGCCTGTTCCAATGCTTGATAACCTTTTCAGTGAAGAAATTTTTCCTAATATCCAATTTAAAGTGCCCCTGGTGCAAACTGAAGCCATTTCCTCTTGTCCAGTCACTTGTTATCTGGGAGAAGATCCCAACTCCCACCTTGCTACACCCTCATTTCCGGGAGTTAAAAAGAGTGATATGGTCTCTCCTGAGCCTCCTTTTCTCCAGGCTAAACACCCCCAGCTCCCTCAGCTGCTCCTCACAGGACTTGTGCTCCAGACCCTTCCCCAGCTCTGCTGCACTTCTCTGGACATGCTCCAGCCCCTCAATGTCTTTCTTGTAGGGAGAGGCCCAAAACTGAGCACAGGATTCGAGGTGCACCCTCACCAGTGCCGAGCACAGCGGCACAAAATGGTCATGTATTCCTTTTAGCTCCAAACCATCCAGTACTGAAGAAGTTCACCTCAAGGGAAACAGGATGTCTACATTTTTAAGAGTATAAAATATATATATATTCTTGCAAGCGAGTATAAAGGCTGAAATTCATGAAATTTCCTCTTACTTTTCCAAAATCCCACGATTTAGCATTTTTTGTGTTAAGCACGGAAGGCCCAAGGCTTCCACGCTTCCATTATCTCTCCTGCCTTGCCTCAACTAGCTGTTTTCCTAAAAACCACGGTACTTTGCAGAAGGAAAACAATGAATTGAGCCCTGCAGACAGAAGTTGTTCCTCAGCAGCAGCTCTGCAGATGCACAGCAAAGGAGACCTCAGGCCTGGCTGAGGAGCTGCACTCCCATTACTTCCCCTTTGATTTCAGGCCACACGGCACGGGCTCCTCAGTGCCACAGGAAACAAGACTGTGGCATTTATTTTTCTTTCACAAGGCGCCCTGAGAGGAGATGTGTGCTGGGCATGGAAGAAAGGGCAGCTGTTCTGCTTTTGTTCTTACAGGCAGTGTTTGATTCACATGGTGTCCGCGTTTCGAGGGATAAACCTTTCCCTTCCAAAGTGCTGTTGTTTACAGAAGGGGGATTTGCAGCAGGGAGATGAGCTATCTCCTTCTCAGCAGCTCAATGACACTGTCTCCATCCACTGCAGCAATCCTTCTGCCAATGTTACAACAGCTGTTCCTGCGGACATTTATTTTTGGCAACTATCATTGAAGGACAACAAAGAAACATGGACAGAAGTTGTACTGGGCCATCTCAGTGACCTGTTTGGTGCACAGGCCTGAAAGTTATCCTTCCTTCTTAGGATGCTCTCCAGAATAACTTTCAAGTTACGAAAATGAATGCCTTATAGAAATACAAGAAACAAGACTTTTACTGTTATTTCTCCAAAGGTAGTTATTTTCAGATCAGGCACAGCACCAGCCCAGTACACTGAAACACATTCCATAAACCAGAATTGCTTTGGTTTCCAAGCAGTTTATGGCACCTCTCCCACTGAGCTGTATCAATAGTGCCTTCCAGTTAGTAATGCCTGTAGCAAAGACATTGTTTCTTCCTACAGCCAATACTAAAGCATGTCTAGAGCTTTCCAGGCACATTGATAAATATAATTTTCAAGTATTATGGAAAGCAAATTATGTAAAACCTATTTTCAAGAAAATCCACCCATCCAAAGGCTCTAGGTTTGAGCCCCTTCCTCTAGTAAAGAAAATCCTCTTGGAAATGGCTGATAATAAAGACACAGCTAATTAATAGAATTTTATATTGTAAACACAGAATTGTTTTTATATCAGCAGCAAAATGTAGCGCACAGAAGAATTGCTAAGGAGAATCTAGGATTGCACAGGCTCCGTCAAGAGCACACTGCAGCTGAGGCCTTGCACATCCAAGGCAGGAGACATGGTAGTACCTACCCAGGAGCAAGAGGGCTGGATCTGGTTTTGCAAGTTGTGCATGAACGGAGAGAAATTGAAAGCCAATACCAAGAGGCTTGCCTCACAACAGCAGAATAAGCTGTCACACAAATGCATTCAATTAAAAAAAAAAGCAAGAGGGATGACAAAATTAGAGCGGATTTCAGCTGAAAACTCAGTGTGTCAAGGTAGGACAATTCAGTTCACTGTCTGGAAGCACCCAACAATTGGGCACAGCAACCACCAGACATGCCTGATTATTTCTGCAATCTCACAGAGTGTTTCCATGGAAAAGCAGCAGCCTCCTTAAGTTTGACATTCAGCGTCTGACAGCTGAGCCAGCCAAAGCTCAGACTCACAAGGCTCAAAGAGAGATCACAGACAGCTCTTTGGACGTGGTTCTGAGCAATGCAAGAGTAAATCCAGCTCTGGGGAAGAGCCCAACCCCAGGGGTTCTGCTCTGTGCTTTTTATTTACCAGTTAAGTTCCCAGTGAAAGCAGAACAGACATCAGAGCAGCACATGGGTGGGAACTGTGGCCACGGGGCTTTCCTTTCTCCTTAGGCTTCACTAAAGAGTTTCTGAAAAGTCTGTATAGGAACTGAAGGACTGCTCCCTGACAGAACTGGCAAAACAAAGAAAGAAATTTTATTTCTGGAAGAAGAATGGCCTGTACATTCCCTCCTCTATAAATTATCCTACAGTAAAGACCAACAACAGTAGGAGAGCAAGGAAATACAGAGAAACCAATGCTACCACAATGAAGCAACTCACGCCATTACAGGTATTCAGTGTGCTTGTCTCCTCTGTGAAGATACAGGAGGCTCTCATACTTCATCAATCAAACTTGGAAAGAAAAAAGGTCATTATAAATCCAGAACTTGAAGTTAGGCTTTGCAGAGATAATCTGAGGTACAGCAGGAGCAATGGTATTTGAGCAGTACTAAATATTACATCATGCTTTAGCCCACTGCAGGTGGATAACTTATTAGTGGCAAAGAATGCAGAAAAAATTCTTAAAATGCATTTAGCAGATCCACTCATATAACACACACTGGTTTGAGTTAAATTCCTCTCCAAACACATCAGGCACCACTTTGCCAGAGGTTTCAAAGGTCTAGAGACATCTGTGCCAGATCCAACACAAACAAACACTTTTCTGGGCAGTCTGTAACAGTTTTCAGAACATCACATTCATTTTACAATACACCTTGCCTTTCTCTAGCCAGAAGCTAGAGGTCCACAGGTCAACAGAGCAGGAAGCCATCTAAAGAAACCTCATTTTGGAGGGTATTTGATAAGGTAAACCTGGAGCATGCTCCTTCCATGCCCACAGCCGACAGCTCCACTGCCAAGAGGAAGGAAAAGCAGCATCATGAGATTTACTGGTAGCTGACAAGACAACACCAACAAAACCTAAAAATTCCACCCACCTCCCATGCGAGCTCATGCAAGAGAGTTAGCTTCTTTACAACCCAAATCTCCAGTGCCACTTAGGCCAACAGCAGCTATGTGTTCCACTGGAGCCACCCAAAATACTCCTGGGGTTTACTTTTGTTTATATTTCAATGGCTCAGAGATTTCTTTGCAGTCTACCTCCTCCCACAAGAATAAGCAACCAGTGTCGCATCTGGGGAGGGGAGGAGGAAAGGAAAAAGAGGTTTTGCCAGAAACTGTTAGAAAATTCTGATGAATACTGGGGGTCTTGGTCACAGTTAGGGCTTCCAGGTGGGCTCATGACAGATATATGGCACTAGAGGCATACAGCAGGTTATCTCTATTTCAGATTATTTTCAGTAAGAGTAATCAGCCTAGTACAGCCTATTGCTGTACAGTATTACTGGCAGCAAGCACTTCATGAAGGCTTGTATTATTATTGCTACTAACATGTAATGCAACAAAGAGGGATCTTGCAAGGATTTTATTATTTTGCTACGAGGAAACAGAAAAGAATATTAGCACATGAGTCACTGCAGTACCTTGAAAGGCCTAGATTTTCATAACTTGCCTTTAATTGCACTTGCTACATATAAGGATAAGGAAAAAATATAAACAGCATAAATCAAGACATACCTACAAAGAAAGACGCCACACCTTCTGAGAAATGAGCAAGACTGACACGTGCACAAAACAGAACTAATAAACTGATCTTGCTTACTAAAAAAAATTTTGGAGACACTTCTGAAGTTTTGATTGTCTTTGCACTGGTGAGAAAAATGAGTCAAAAGAATGCAGTACCAACAGGGATGAATACTTAACTGCATTTCAATGTTCCTCAAGGAATACAATATAGTGCAAATGTGTATATATAGTGTATATATGCACTACAATGAAATATTTTCCATCCATTGGAATCTGCCTGTTCCTACATTTTAAACAGCTAGGACATATTTTATATTTTGATGAAGATAAATATATCTATAAATACATGTATATATATTTAAACTCTAGTAAATGTAAGTATTACCTAAACTTTGCTTTCAGGCAAACAAAACCTTTGGCAACACACTGCAAGGTAAAGATGTGGGGGGCCATAGTGACACTCACCCCTTGTCTCCATCCATAATTTCAAAGATCATCACTATTCTCAGACTGCATGTGACAGAAAAATAGGAAGGAAAGGTCAAGAAAATGTCAGAAACTAAGTTCAAGTTTGAAGACAAATCCATGGTGTGCAATGAGGAAGGTCACAAGCCTCTATTTCTCTTCGCAGGAGTAACTGCCTTGGATCAACACATTCTTGTTCTGCTTCTGCTGCTGCTCATCCAAGCCATGAGAATTCAGTTTAGTGCAACTGCTCTTGGACATTGGCAGATGACTTGGTCCTCAACAACAGCAAGAAACAACCTTTCTTTTTGATATCAGCAGAAAAACTAGATCTAGACCACAGATTCGCTCCTGCACAGAAAAGTTTGGTCACAAGCTATCAGAGAATTACTGTCCTCCTGCTGATTTCTAATTCTTTAAGAGAGATCTATACACATATCAGCTACAGGCCAGGATGAAAAAAACTATGTATATCTTGATTTTCAAATATTTCTAACACTCTCCCAGAGGACATGTATTTACTTAAAAACCAGTAAAGTATTAAAGAAAAAAAAAACAACCCACAAAACCAAAAGACACTTACTTACAGGTACCCATGCCTTATACAGGAATGCCAGTGCCACAAGCAGACATCCTTACATTCTGGTGATTCTGTGCAAGTAAGCGTACTTATCTAGGAGGCAATCCTTAAACTAGACATAGAACGAGCATTATGAACTCATTCTATGTAAAAGGAAGTTCTGAATTTCATAACTTAGTGACATAGCTCAGGAAATAAGCAACGAAGATATTTCAACACATACTAACAGCAGATTGTGTGAGTGGGCACCTATGTCAAAGGAAATGTATCTTTAAAATATTTCTTTAAAAAGAAAAAAAAATCCTTACACGTCAGGATTTGCTTGTCTCAGCACCATCAAGATTAGCTATTTTCTATTCCACATTATGGAAGCTATATTCTAGTCTCACCTTTAAGGCCTTATAGGAACTCTCGCTTCGTAAGAAAATAACCAGCAGGTCTGGTAATGCAGAATGTCTGTAGAAGAGCAATCCTCTTTTTTAATTTGTGAAGAACTAGAAACACATGAATAAATTCACAGAAAGGCTTTCTATAATTTACTTTCACTTGTAGCCTCACTATTCTTTTTATGGTAATAAACTCTCTAGTAGTGAGTTATTATTTTCCTGTGGCAGGAAACTTGTAAACAAGACAGGTCTTGTAATTTGTTCCTCCCTTTTTGCTTCTCATCCTTTTGCTCTTTATACCCAACTTCAGCAGGAGGCCTCCAACCCTTCTACTGCTACATATTTGCACGGTGCAAAATTCAGCACAGAAACAAGCACGCCCTGACTGCCAAAAGCTCCTGACTCTTTTCTGCACTGACTGTTAGATTATTGAAATGGTACTAGAGAATTTTCAGGCAGAATAAAAAGACAATTTCCATCATGCTTCAGTAAAAAAATAAAAAACCAAACTCTTAAGATCAAATCCCATAGCATTGGGCATGGATGATGCCAGCAGCTTCCTAGACAGCCGGACACCCACCTGTAACACCACCCACTCCAGGCAGCTTCTTTAGAACTCCATTCCTCCAACTGGTATTTTTTAAAACAGGAGGAAGTAAGAGTTCTAAGAAAAAGGGGAGTATGTGTCTACCGTACTAGTGCTTCATGAAGTGTGAGAACTTACACATCAGAAAATTGATATTTAATGATCAATACGAGTTCTAGAAATACAGAAGATATAACAGGAGACTACATAGTCCAACACCCAGCCCTGAAGCATAATTGGCATATCTAATCCATCCTGGGAAGACAAATATGAGAAAATTACATCATCAGAAGTATGCACTATACCTCTCTCAGTTTAATAGAAGACAAAGAAGAATACAGTTTTCATGGTTCTTCAGTAGAAAGCTATCTGATGCTAACAGTGTAAATCAACCACTCTCTCATTTTCTAACTACTGGCAGGACTAAGATCCTCAGCATTCCTGTGAAAAAATGGAGTTTAAACATCATCATCTCTCAATACTGTCCCCTATTTCACCCAGAAAACCTTCTGACCCTTTCCTTCAAGCTCTGAAGCTATAATTTGATAGCTCAGTATGAATTATAATGATCTTTTTGGTCATATTACTTCTAGCAACCTCCTGCAACTTTAACAGCAGAAACATTAAATTTCCACACTCTTCTTGAAATTTCACGTTGTAGAAGGAAATGATAGCTGAACAGAAATTAATGAAAGAAAAATTGTGGTTTTCACTTTGCAGAGTTACCTTTGGCTTCAGCACTATAACCTTTAGGAGTGATTGCTGTCATCAACAGGAAAACACCTGCATCCGACAGTCTGCAAAAAGCACTTACTCATTTGGACTACAATTACTTAGAATTCAGTAACATTATATCATCTATTACACTGCCATTTATTTAAATTATGTTCTTTTATTTAAGCTTCCATTAAGCTTTTTATGACAAATAATTAAGGCTACATTGTAAGGCTGTTAATGTTGGGGTTTTTTTGCTCTTGAAATAGTCTATTTCCATTGCTTCAGAAAATCATCATCTAATGTCTAATTTTAAGGCAATCCCACACTATCATAGGACACCATATATAGCAAAATCTGTAGTCTAATAGGTTCCAGATTCTACTGTTAATCAGTCCCTCTATCCCATAACAAGGAGAAACTTTAATAAGTTGTGACATTCATACCTGGAAGCCACAAAATAGAGACAGAGCACCCCAGAAAAGATTTTCAGTTCAGTCCTACATGATCCAAAACAACCGATCTCCAAAATGCATCCGCTCCCATTCTTTAGTTGAATCTATCACATTCAAATTTAAGACATGCATTTGTCACAGCAAAGACATCTACATTTGTGATTTATCAGAAGTGATGCTAAAAATGGATATAAATACTCCAGCTGACTCAACACAGCACGGCAGCAGGGGATGATTGCCAAACTGACCTCGAGTACGTTCCTCTGAACACAACACACATCCTGTACGTCTGCCACCTCCCTCTAAAGCAGCAGCTGGCAGATAGAAACACCTATGTTGCCTATTCAATGAAGAGACTGCTCAACATTTTCTTTTAAAAAGGAAAATTCATCCATTTTGTTTTCATGAAGAGCTTGAGAAACACTAAAGATACAGCTGAAAGAGATTCTAGTCACAATTATTTAGACTATGAGGACACTGTGAACCACAAGAAGCCTTACTGTCTTCCTCAGTGATCTCTCTGGAGATCTGAGGTATTATGATGTTTAGATTTGGAAGCAGAAAGATCTGAGAAGTTCTTTTGGGATATACAGGAAGCTTATGTATTAAGTGCAGTACATTATGGTTAACATTTCTTGCTTTTTTCTCTCTCCTCTTTGACACCAAGGATCTCCACTGAATGCTGATTTAGGAAGGCTACCAACCTCTAACCCAAAATAAGCAAAAATGTTATGTGTGCTGAGAGGAATGTTTCTGTGTTCACACTATGGTCTCTCCCATTTCCAGGAATATAACAGAACAATAGCTATTTTTGATTATATTCAAAAAAACTTTTAAATAAATGACCAAAATTAATGAGTATTTGGGTTTAGATTTTGTTCCTCATATGTTAAATCACAGCAAAAGGGACAAACCTTCAGACAGTACTTTACTTCTGGAAACAGTACCTTAGCAGAATTTTACCCTCACCTACTCAATATCCAGCTTCAGGAGAGCAGCCAATAGGAAAAAAAAGAGCTAACTCCTTGAAACAGAAAAATTTGATAACAAAAACTGAAGCTCCTCCAGTCCAGTCCATAATTTGGCTCAGATTTGCAAGTGAGAAAGCAAAAGAGGAGCTGCTAGAGAACACTGGCATGCACATAAGCACAGAAGTTTTTTAATATCAGAGAAGGTGAGAATATGGGAGGGCAGGGTGCTGGTGGTGAGGCTGTTTGGCTGGTTGGATTGAAGTCTATAAACAAGCCAGGCCCTGCAGAGTTATTATTAATCATGATCAAATCACATCAGGTTGTCAACATCTGATTGCCCTTACACTTGTACATTCTGTACGTGTCCCTCTGAATTAAAATGGTAAAATCTTAATCAGCAGTGGCAGCACACAAGATATTTTCATGCAGCAAGGGTCAAACAAAGTGGAAATTACTCACAGAGCTAAACAAGAACAAAAACTCTTTAAGTTTGCTTTGTGCCAAAATCTTCATGCTATCTATATTATTATTCAGCCAATGCACACTGGAATTTTTTTTCTGAATTTGCTTTTAAATAAAGAAGTGTTTAGATGAGCAATGCCATAAAAGAAAAATTAAAAAAAGAAAGCAGCCCTACACACACACAAAAAGATACCCACTTCAATTTGGGTCCCTCTCTCTTTTCTGCAGATTCTGAACAGCTGCCCAGCATTTTGCCATGTCCATGGCCACATGCACCCATGACTCTGACTCACTGTTTTAGACTGCAAACACTGCTACTTATTCTTTAGTTGCTTCCTAATCTTCCTATGGTTTAGGGCATCCTCATTATGACCCAGAAATGAGTTGCACGCAGAAAGACCTACTGCAGCCAGAACAGCTCTGTGGTACACACTTACACCTTTAAAAACTAAAAATAATGAGAGTGTTTACAAACCCCCAAAAAAAACCCCAAAAACCAAAACAAACAAACAACCAACCAAAAAACCCCACCACCAACTGAAAAAACAGTTCAGTTTTGTCTTCTCCAAGGATTTCTTTGGTCTCTTCTGTACAGGGCTTGAACACCTTTGCTGTCTTGCAACGTGTCCAAGGCATTTGTCAGAATATTTGTTAAGCCTTTCTATCAACTGCTATGACTGACATGAGACTGTGGGGAGGGAGTGGGGGAGGGGTTGGCAATGACGACTTTTTTACCTCTTCCAGAACTGAAACTATTTATCTGAATGATGATATTCTCATAAGACTTTCAAAGCAGATGCATGAACCTGGGAAATCAATTCAAAATCAAGGAAATAAATACCCAGCTACAACAGGCTTGTATTTGCTGTTCCACCTTGAGGAATACATTTTTGCAAGATTCGGATCCTAGAGCTCATTGTCACTTTATCTGTTATTTTATTACGTACTTGGACTCTTAGAAGGAAAAATGAAAAATGACTATTCGAGAATAAATTCTATCTTAAGTCTACAGTTCCTTCAGGACAGAAGCCCACAGTAACTAAAAAAATGAGGAAGATGTCTCAAGATAGGATATCACATATTATATGTTATATTCAATAAGAATATAACTTAAGTTCTTGCAGCTATGGTGCTGAACTAGAGGAAGCACCAATCATGACCACAACACTCTGCACGGTTTCTTTTGCTTATCCAAGACAAAGGAGTTTGTGAATATTTTTCTCCTTTAGGAGGAAAACATCTACTTTAGTTGCGTTACAAAGAACTGCAACCATCAACAAAGGTTATTTCAGCAGGCTCATGCTTTGGGCCATTTATATTTCCAGTTAAACAGCCAGGCATCTGCACTCTTACAGGAACATTTGCAGACCACAACAGGCAATTTAACAAGTTTTGCCTGACCCTCTCTGGTTTAAGCTGCACTACCTGCTGCCTCAACTTGTGCAGTAGTTTAGTTTTGAAGGAATCATAGAAAGGTTTGAGTTGGAAGAAACCTTAAAAATCACCTAGTTCCAGCCCCCCTGCCATGGGCAGGGACACCTTCCACTACACCAGTTTGATCAGACCCCCATCCAACCTGGCCCTGAACATTTCCAGGGATGGGACATCCACAGCTTCTCTGTGCAACCTCTTCCAGTGTCTCGCCACATTCACAGTAAAGAATTTCCTCTTAATATCCACCTAAACTGGAGACAATACTCCAGATGTAGTCGGACCACTAAGGGGCTCGCTTTCCACGACCCAACACAGCTGGTGCACAAAGGCACATTATTGACTCATTAGCTCCCCATATCTGCATTGCTCTCCAAGCACCAGCTTCTGCTATTGCAGAGAGATTTTTCCAACAGGGACACTAAAACTTTATTTTGCCCATAAGGAGCAGCAGGGAGTTTCAATCAATTTCTCCAGTCTGACAAAGTCCTTGGGAAAAGCACCCCTACCCTACCCATATCAACTGCTCCCTCTCCATATAACATCGTCCCCAAACTTGCTGAATATGTCCTGCTTTCCATCCAGGTAGTTAACAGCAGTATGGAACAGTATCAATGTCAGTGTTAACCCAGGAAAAATGAATTCCTTCTCTTTCCCTGTCTGCCAGGAAATAGCTGCAATTTGTCTGGCCTATCAACTGACCAGTGTCTTCCAAAGGACTACTAAAAGTGCTCTAGGAGTCAAAGCCACCTCCAGAATCACTGCCTGACCATGTTGTCTGTACCCAAAGGGCAACATTCCGTAAATGTGAGTACAACAGCATAAAGTGGCTCCTCCTCTAAGCTCAAATACCAGTTTACCTCTGGGCAAATTGCTTTATTTAGAGTACGATTTTAAGTACAAGCACCTCATCAGTAACTGTTAGTCATTATCTGTCTCCATCTGCTAAGTTTAAAGTATTTTAAGTTCTTCCCTGTCCTGAACTGTTTGTGTACATGACAGAAAGAAAACATAAACAAAGAAAGAGACAAGAAGAACTTTGAAAGCTGTTCTGGTGGGTTTCTTTCCCAAGGGTCCTTTGAAGAGCCTTTGAGTTCAGTAACTTCATAGAATGGAAAGAATGTTTACATTTTTGGTGTACGAAGGCATGGCACAACTATTTGTATAAAAATAAATGGACATAATAAATGTCAGAGTAACATGTTAGGTTTGGGTTCTTTGGCTTTTATTCAGAGAGGGGCAGGGATTAGGAAAAAGCAGGAAAACATAACAGCAATATCAATTTATCATTATTCACAGAGAAAAAGTTTGCAGATAATTTCCATAGATGAAGTGCAGCACCACGTTGGACTTCAGCTAAAGTCATACACCAACTGGTGACACGTGATGCTACAGGGAAATTAGAAACTAACAATACCCACAGCAGCTAAAATATCCCTTCAAACAATGCCATTCATACCATGGAAAAAACCTAATTTGGACTCTTTTTCACTCATCCAGGATTTTTACTTTTGGCTGACTACTGAACCTTGCACAGTTTATTTTGGGTAGAGAGGAATAGCTTACAGGAGTACTCTGGGGCAACAGAGAGATTAAGTTTAGATGAGAGAGTAAATTTAGACGAGATCATAGATTATCAAGAAGACACCATAGAAAACATGTAAAGTGAGTTTAATAAACCTTTCGATTCAGAAAGGTGGCTTCACCTTCTATGAGATAAATGAGCTCCATCAGAAACTAGGACACGTTACTCCTTTTCAAAGAAGAAAATTCACTCTCACCACTGTGTCCTTCTCACACTCAAGTGCAAAACCAGTTTACGGATATCTGCATTTGTCACAAAGATGCTTTAAAAGAAAAGAAAAAATAACCAAAAACAAATAAACAGAAACTGTTAATGAAGGAATCCTGGAAAATATGGTATTCAAAATAGGAAACAACTATGGAATTACTATATGATATCCTGCACAGAGAACATAAAACATAAAAAATTCCTATGGTAAGCTACTGAATTGCTTCAAGAAATCTAAGTTGAACATCTTTGTCTCTACAATGAATTTTTTGTCCCCAACATATTCCTCAGTTCTCTGTGCAGACTTCTATGTGCATAACCCCAGCATTAATAATCCCACTGACTGTGAACACAGGAGGAGGAAACAATCATTAATTATTTGAGGCTGTGCAGATATTTATAAGGCAAGAAAAATGAACATGCAGTTGTTGATGGCACCCACGGTGGTTTTAGGCAGTCATATGGGAGAGGGGGGAAAAAAGGGACTCAGGAATCAAAATAAAAATCAGATTTTGTTCTAATATGGGACAAAGGAAACTGCTTTCCCATTAGAGGACAAATAAGTATCACCAACTGCCTGACACAGAAAGGAAGAGGAAAACAACAGGAAAACTTGCCAGCTGGGGAGAGCGGTAATCAACTGCCAAGGATCATTTTAGGGCCGCAGCTGCTTGTCTCTGCCAAGTTTAAAGAGTTAGCTGTTCTAAAAGTATATTTGAAAAATGCCACTAGGGAGTTTAAATACTGACCTTGTAAGGAAAAATTCCACTGAGAAGACAGCGAATTTCCAGGATCCCGGGAATTTTGTTAACAGTTGTCTCATGATTTCCCAGGTTCAGCATCAAAAAAGCTATTCCAAAAATGCAACCAATGTTGCTTTTTTCCCGCTCACATCCCTACCCACAGAGTTGCCAGTCTCCCATGTGCCTGTCTGGATTTAGTTCTGCACATCCCACTCCAAAGGGAACAACTTCTAGACCGAGAATGTTGCTACTACTATATCATCACTAATCTATTTTTACTGGGTGATGCACGGGGCTTCTGGGAAGACAGCAGATATAACATTTCTCTCAGTATTTTAAGATTATTCATGTACAGGGCTCTCAGCGATACTATTTGTTATTTTAGAGAAGCACTGCTGATAAGCTTACAAGTATTTTAGGACTTAAAACGGCTAAATCTAGTAAAAAACCCAACCAAAGAAACAAAAAACTCAAGAAAAAAGTAGCAAGGTTTTCCTCATATAACAGTGTGCTTGGAACTAAATTACTTTTTTCAGATTAACTATTTTTAAGAGAAAAACCTGTCTGTATGGCACAGCATTGGTATCAAGAGACATGAAGGATGATCAAACCACCTCTGTGATATTTCTGAGAGTTTAACAGAAACCCCCTCAAACAGGTGATGAAGGAAGAAGTGATGTAAAGGTGCCCAGACCAACAAAAAAAGGTGATTCATTATATAACATCTGCACTTAGGTTTCAAATACATCACATATAGTATCAGCTGGGAAAAACATAACAAAGACAGGTGCAGGAAGAAACCCAGATCCATAAGCACAGTGTCACGTCCTTTAACACCCGCAGAATCACCTGACATTTATTTTAATCACTCAAGACAACCAGGAAACATTTATTCCAGATTACAAACTTTTAGCCAGAAATTCTGCTACCCTTTCTCTTGAATCAGAAGCAACCAAATGGCCTAAATTCTGGCATTTTTGAGGGAAGAGGCAGATGCAATTTTGTTCCTATGTAGCAACAAGGGTGAGTAGTATCCAATGTTTGTGGGCAGCTGCTCAGCACTGAAAGTGATAATTTGCCGTAAGACTAGATGACTATCATCAGATATTGTTATAAAAGCTTAAATACCTATGTAGCAAGCATGACAAAAAGAAGAAGCCACCAGAAACCACAAACACTATATTAAACAAAGGGCAGAATTCCACTGCTACCTGACAGTTCATTATTTTAGAGTATTCCCCTCCACCATTATCGCAACAGCAGCAATTCAGTCATGGTTATTGTATTTCACTGCTGTTTCAGAGCAATCAGTGTGGATGTCACTTTCAGTGACAGATAATCTCAGAGGCAGTATAAACTTCCTGATGAAAATTAGCCAGCCAACCATTTACTTTTCTATTTACGGAACTGGTCCATGAAACAGGAACCTCAATATCCTACTTCAGCCTCAAAAGTCTTATCAAGTTACACAGAAGGAGAAAGAAAAACTAAAGACCCCATCTAAAAACTAAAGAACGGGACACCAGAGAAGCTTTCTGTAGGTACAGAGTGGCTTAACTCCATTTGAGAGAAATTTAAAAAATAAAATTAACATTCACACTGCAAAAGTCAGTTAAAAAGAGCCTTCTTACCAAAAGATCTGTTTCTTGGCCCATCCTTTCTGCTGTACTAATACGTACACAACAACAATATTTAAAAGTTCAAGTGTCAAGATGTGTAAAAGTGCAAAGAAAGTTTATCAAGTTTACAATTATCTATCAGATACTCACTGTAACTTCTGGAGGTGTGAAGGTGAGAGTACCTATCTAGAATACATTCAAGAGAAAGACGGAAGTTTTAAAAATAAACCTAACTGCAGACACTGCCACTGGCTCACCAGTTTCATTTTGACTATTTTAGAGACATAAAGTACTAATGAGGAACGCTTACTTTTATTTTTCTATTTTTTGTTTTAAAATGGACACAAGTTTCACAAAAAAAAACCCCAAGCTATTCTCTGAGATATCTGGGTGATCACTGGGAACCTTCGCTACATAAAGACTGTATTTCATCAAATCTGATTCTCACTGCAGTTACAGTGTGGTGTATCACAGGCCTTATGTTCCACAGATCTTACAGTAATCATGCAGTCTGATTAAAAAAAAATAAAATAGAATTACCATGAGCTATTTCTAGGCAATGTCAGGATCCTAAAGACAAAAATTCACAGGAAGATCACATATCAAGGCAGTAGGCAAAAGAGTACAGTGCTAGGACTTCTTGAACTGTGGCAGATATCTCAAATAAAAGGACTTCCAAGAGTCCCAGGAAACCAGGAGAGAATAGAAACTTTTGAGCCAGAAAATGCCTTGTACAAAGCCATGTATGGCAAGCTCTGAACCAGATCAGTAAAGAAACCAGAAGTAAAGAAGAAACAACAGAAAAAAAGAGCTTATGACAGAACCACCTAGGCACACTGAACTTTGCAGAAAAGGTGTCTCTGGGAGAACCTGAGAGATATCAGCTGCACAGAAGGAGCAGCCGGCTGCCTTCACACCTTCTACATCAGCCTCCCCTGCTGAGGAAGGGCTCAGCAACAGCTGAGGCTGAGTATGGAAACGGAAAGATATTGAGTCTAAAACCCAGACAAAGTTGTCATATATCCCCACCATGTGTCAATTACAATTTTCTGACTGTAGTTGCCTTGGTCGGTCCTGGTTAATTTAGACGTACAAGAAGCAGCTTAGGAAGATGGGAAGGTTGTTTTTTTTCAAATGTGTGACAGACAACACTTCATCTAGAAACAGTAAGTGCGTCAGTCATCTGCACTTTGTTTTTTTGACCTTACAAAACCAAAACTGAACTCTCCTACCCCAGTCTGGCTTCTGTAAAATTTACAGAACTGAAATGAGCAACATTAATATACTTTCTTGTAAGCAAACGTTTTCCATCGAAAATGGTATTTCGTACACAGAACATCAGTTCTTCATGCTGTTTTCACAGAACTCCGACAATGGCACAAAAGCCTTGTTTAAAGCATCATTTTCTTCCCTTCTTGCTTCAAATCACACATGGCCCCATCGAAAAAGAAGGACTTCATGGTTCCAGCAAGACAGCAGAGAGGAAATATCTAAATCTAAATAAGGCTTTTCATCTGTCAAAAAGTACAGAGAGACCAGTGGAGCTCATTCTTTAGTCATACAAGATTTGTGCTTTGAGGTTACGCTTTCCCAAACAAGGCCCCACCTACACTTCAAGCACAGTGAACAGATTTACCAAAAAGAGAACAAGTGGAAAAAGAAATCTGAAAAGCAGTATTAAATTCTGGTGATGTTCAGTGTACTCAAAAACTTGAATTCCTACCCTTTTTGCTCTCCCCAGATGTACCAGGGTAAAAGACACTGCTTTCCCTATGGCTCTGGACTGGCTGAAATCTTAAACCCTAAAATCTTAAAATTCTGTGCTCAAATCTATCTTTGAGCACAGAAGTGATATTTGAAGTGGACTCCTTGTTCAGATCCCACCACACTGATTTTAGTGCAGAAAATGTAAAGGACTGTAAACACCAGACCATAAATCATCCACAAAGAAAATCATTGATAAATAGAGGTCAGCAAGTGGTTTCAATACACCACCAGGTCAACCCCACCCAGGTTTTTGTGGCCTTCTTGCAAACACCACAGCAAAGAAGTTTTAAATGTCTGTTGGATTAGAATGGCAATCTAAAGCCCACCACCAGCACCAGTGGTCTGTCACTGACCATCCTGCAACTGTTAAGTTAGAGCAGCCCTGACAGAAGTCACTTCCAAAAATACTTTTCCATTACAACACTTAGTAGGATATTAAGTGTTCATTGTTCCCAGTATTAATTGAGAAATAAAATATTTTCAATACCTGAAGCATTTTTAAAGAAGAAGTCAATCCATATAGGTCAGCGCAGGCTTCTAAGTGATAGATTTGGGAATCATGAACATTGTGAACCCAGGAGTCAGCGGAAGGAAGGAAGGAATATTTTACTTTATGCAAAGCAGCTCTGAGTATTGTGAGATATTAGGATCTTACCCAGCATGTTTGTAGAGTGCTGCAAGAGCTTCTGAGAGCAGCCTTGATCACCACCAAATCACGTTAATAAGCATAAAAAGCATGATAAATTGAAGAAGCAGAATTTGGAGGGGTTGTATTTGTTTTTCCTGCTCATGGCAGCATACCTACACTGAATAAAATTGGTTAAAGCAATTTGCTAACATTTCATAGAAGAATTCTCAAAAGCTCTCCCTTTCATTTACCTTGCTCCAAAAGGAAGTAAGTGGTAGTTTTCCCTTTTCATGGGAAAATGAGCAGCTCTCCATCTTTAGCACTTTCTTCCGTAATTGTGGAACTAAATAGCATAGCAGAGACCTCAGTGGCACGTTTTTCATCTTAAGCCAGATTTAGAACAGCCTTGAAAGAAATGCCACGCAAAGACTCATTGCCTAATAGAACCCCCTTTCTCCATCTTTGATCCTCACAAACTCGCTCTGACAGCTACAATAAAGAAGAGGTCACCACCACAAGCCGACTATTCTGATCACCTCCGAGAAGCTGGCACTCCAGGAAAAAAAACAGGCAGAAAAACAGTTCATGGGAACAGCACAAATAAAGGAGTGGACAAAAGGGAAATTCAAGGGCAGTGACACGCCTGGCTAGTGCACAGCCATGTCATATAGTTAACAGAATTACGTGGCAGCAGTCTTTCCCAGAGAAGTAAATCACTGAAACATTTCAGAAGCTCGTCTGCCCAACACCTCATATTTCATTTATTATCCTTTCACAGCAGCAAGTAGCTCACAGACTAAATTTCCCTCATTCGAGCTATGCATAAACCCCTGAGACTGATCTATTTAACAAAAATGGAAGTTACATTTTTAAAAATGGGGAAATTGCCGCTATTGGAGCTTATAAATCCTACCAAAACCCCTTGTAACTGCACACACACATTATGTACCCACACACCTTGCAGTCCCAAGCACCATGCATTTTTCTTGACCTATCTCCTGTACTTTTGGAAAATAGGTTATTTATTCTTAAAGAAAACATGTCCATTATTCCAGGATGAGCCGTGCAAGCAGAGAGTGGCTGCTGCAGCAGGTCAATGAGGCACTGCAGGAAGGGCAACACTGCTCTGCTCCCCCTTCAAAGACACATCACAAGCAGTGCCTTCATTAACAAGTATTGACTACCTTCTCTAATTACTGCATTCTAGATCCCACATTTTCACTGCAGCACAAACCTCAGCTGTCCACAGACGTCATTTGCTCAGCTTACATTTTGCTTTTACTGACAATTTCACATGCTGAAAAGGGGCAGAAACCATTTTTTTTTATACATAGGCACTTCTGGATTTCCAAAAATAGTTAAAATACCTAGAATGTACTTACTGATATTAATCTACCAAATGAGATACCTGAATCTGTTGGTTTACATGCTTAAATTTAGAAATAAAAATCCAATATTCAGACTAGTAAATTAATGAAGTGGTTTTCAGAAGAGCTCAAACTCAGTACCACAGAAAAACATGATATTTAGCTGTTACATTTATATGTAAAATCCTGGCTGCAGAATGGAAAAATTCAAACCTGCTCTCACAACTCTCTGATTAACCCCACTGAGTAATACCTTTGCTTTTCCTATGCATAATTTAGAAACAGACAATCAATCCTAATTAAGTGCAGGCAGGTATTTAATTCTGAATCACATTGCTGGCAGAATAGAATACTGTTTTTGGGGTTTTTTTTCCCCCCCCCTTTCTTTTTGTCCTTCAGTGTTTCTCAGCAAACAAATCCCTGATTACTTTCTCGCTTAAATATTTGCTGTATTAAATATTTGCCTTAAGGAAAGCAGCTCTATGGAAAATTATGACATCCATATCCTACCCTATTTTTCTGAAGGATTCTTGTCTATATGCAGGAATTTATTTACTTACCAGTGAAGACATCTACCAGCATTTGGTAAGAAATTAAGGATTCACTTTTTCTCCTTAGGTCAAAAGAGATTCTTTCTACACCAGGCTTACTTCCTGTAGATATCCTCTGTTCCACCACCCCAGTGCACAACCTACCCACTGAAGGACTCACTGTCTCTTTCACTTCCTTTCACAATTTTCAAGGCCAAAATGAGAGGGAGACCTGCTTTTTCCACCAGAATATTGCACTTTTCAGTTATTTTATGAATAAGTGAAAATGTTTTTTTAAAGCAAGAGCTTTATTCTTACTTTTTGCTCTTATCTCTGATGCAGAGAAGTATGGCAAGACCCCACAAAAGCTCAGAACACCTCCACCCCCTGCTTACTTTTCACTCTGCATGCATAACCTACTCAGCAGATACTTCAGTGAATAGTAAAACTCTATCCAGACAAATGGAAAGCACAGTACTGTGGCTACCAGAAGAATATATTGTTAGACTGCACTTCATCATTCCCTGCAGAGCAGTATCATTGCCTGCTGAGCATTCCCTATCCTTTCCACAGGAAAGAGTGAGCTGACATACATAGAAAGGGGGATTTTTGTCACCCATACCCAAGAGCCGTGTCTTTTTCAGATCCTTGCCAGTTTATCTGTAAAACAAGGCATCCACACTGAAAATACTTATGAGTTCATCATAAATGTATTTCATCTTATTCCAGCTATTTGGTAGAAGGAAGAAGTCTTTTTTTCCTTTTTTTTTTTTTTGAGATCCAGGACACAAAGAAAGCTCAGCTTCCAGCAATTTCTTCTCAGTTTCACAAGTATAGTAATGAGCTCATATAAAATAGTTTGGGGATAATCCTGCAGATGAAACATCCTGTATTCATTTCACACTGGGTCAATGTTTTGAAGGATGTCTCTTCACAACACTGCTCTCAAAGCAATCTCAGTTATCAGCAGAGCAGACCAAAAGCAATAATCAGATAAGTAGCTCCTGTTTCTCTAATTTAATAGCCTGTGGTGTAAAAACACCCTAAAAATATAGAAACATCACCTGCAATCTTCTGCTCCGTAGCTCTTTCCAGTGGTTTATAAAGCAATACGAATCTTTAATAATTATTTGTCCAATAAGATAGTGATATCAATCAAATAAAACATAATAGCTGCCTCCTCTTTTTCAACGGAAACAGTTCTGATCCTTTAAAATTTCTTTTGCAGAGAAGACGGTTCTGAAGGTAAAACTACACTTATCACACACACTAAGATAAATAGGTCAAAAATATTTTATCAAAGGAAATACTTGCAAAACCTTTGAAGGCTGATGATTTGCTCCCGAGATGTAAAATACATATACAAATGAGAACATTACAAATGAATGTTACAAATTTAAAAAAAAAAAACATTATGGGTCTGAAGAAATAGGTTGTAAAGAGCCTCAATCCTTTCAAAAATGTATTAGTTGCTACACATGGCTGCTTGAAAATAAAATAAAAATGTAGATAGTATATTAGCAACACAGACTTGGCATCTGATCAAAATCTTGGATATCTACAATATAGCACTTTGTTTTTTTAAAAAAACCCACCCTGTTTGTAATAACAAGACTTCTATTTTAATGAGACAAAAAGTACTGGTTTTCCATTTCACATGAAAAATATCTCACGGTTCTCACTTAAAAACCCAGAAATCTAACATCAGCTAGACAACCTCCAACTGCAGACAAATAGATTTGTCTTGAGAAATGATCAGCTCAGGGTGCCATTGATCTCAGATTGCTCCATGTCATCTTGAGAGTCATTGTCACTGCACTGAGGCCTATTGCTGATCACCCAATGTGGTTAATTTAATAAAATCGGGACTGACTTTCCCAGTCAGGTCAAAGATTGGAAGTGGGCAACAAGGTATACTTGGGATAAATGAGGTATGATATTTAAGTGGTTTTAGTATAGTGGCACACTTAAGTCAAAACTATGGGTCAGGTGGTTTTTACTAATTGGGGACACAATATAGTACAGAATCCAGTGGTTTGGCCTACAATTTGACAAAACAGTCCTAGAAATCATTTGTTCATATTTAAATGGAAGCACACTTGACAAGTACATCTGCGTCACATGGCCGAAAAACTACAGCAAATAACTTGTATGTCATTTCTAATTATGCTGCTCAGTCACAAGGAGGAGGGACAGGAAAGAAAGCTGCTGAGACAAATTTTTGCTGATGGTTTCTGCCATGGAAGCAGAAAGCAAAACTGAGTTTTAGAAAGGTTTCACTATCCAGCATAAGTAACCACAGTGCAGATATGAAAAGCATAGTGCAGGAGTTACAGAAAAACCACTAAAAGGTTAAGAGTATTTTACCTTTTATCCATTTTCATAGGCAATTTATCCTCAATTTCAAACTTTCATCATTGATCTCCAGCTCACAATCAGCCACTCTCAAAGAAAGAAATATGCAGGTAAATTGCTCTCTTTTCATACTAGACTTTGAAAATAAGCATAGAAAACTATCATGCTGAGCTACTACTAAATGTAACCATTTTACAATTAATCACAGATTAATCTGTGAAAGAGAGAACTTTTTGAATCAAGTCTGTGGGAAACAAACCTATGTTCTACATGGTCATATTTCTTTCACTTGATCATAAAAAAGACCAGATCCGATTTTATATAAATATGCAGCAGACAGGTCAGAAATCCCTTCACCTTTCATATCACATGGCAAATTAACTCAGCACAACCATTTCTATTGAATTACAGCATAACCAGGGACAGCATATTTGCAAAAAATCCACAGTTAAAGTAAACCTTAGAGAAACTAAACCTGATTTACTGGCTGTAGGTCAGTACTCAAGACTTTCAAAGATTTCAAAAAAATTCAGTGGATGAATATCCATAAAATCATAGAATTGTTTGGTTTGGAAGGGACCTTAAAGATCATCTAATTCCAACCTCTCCACCATGGGCAGGTACAACTTCCACCAGACCAGGTTGCTCAGAGCCCAAACCAACCTGGCCTTGAACATAAGTTCTCCAGGCAACCTGTGCTAGTGCCTCACTACCCCATGAATAAAAAATGTGTTCCTAACATCTAATCTAAATCTCTCCCCTTTTTAGTTTAAAACTGTTCCCCATTGTCCTATCACCATCAGCTTGTGTATTAAGTTCTCTTCCATGTAAGTCAGTTTGCTGTTTTGTTAAATTCTATGCCAAAGTGAGGAGCTCCATCTGAAGATAAAAGAAGATCAAGGAAAGCATATATAACTAATGCTGTTATCTGTTTGCCTTTTTTTCCCTGCATATGAAAAGCTCAGAACCTCTAAGGAGTTTAATATTATACTCCTAAACACTGTTAAATCAAAACACAGCCTGAGCCCATAACTGCCAGTCCAGGAAGGAAAACCAGACCAGCTTTGCTGAGCCAGCTGGAAGTTCACAGGTAGCCCCTGCTGTCAGAGCACAGCACTGCCATGGCCCAAGGGATGGCAGCAGGAGCTAGAAAACTTCTACAGTCCAACCTCTAAATCCTGCCATCCCCACTGCTCTGTGTCCACAGCTGCTGTGGTGAACACGCTGCATCCTTCCCTTCCTGCTTCCAGCACAGAAGCAATTTATTATTCTTTTTTTAGTAAAATCTGGTGGAAAATTCAGTGAGATGCCATGAGAGAAGTAAGGTTTTAAATTCAATTACAATGTAAAAAAAAAATTAAAAATTACTGTGTTTACTTTGCCTGCCTGTTTTGAGCCTAGTAAGTGCAGGATCCCTACTTAAGTCTATGTACAAACATGGAGTTAAGTATTCATCTGTCAATATTCATATGTCAATATTCATCTTGCCTACATATTGTTTTATTGATATTTGTCAATAAGAGCAATATGCAGCTGCTCATATCTGAAGTTTACATAGCTGTCATGTACTAGAACTGCATTTTCACATTTTCAACACAAGGCACAATTTTGTGCATGAACCAACGTGGGTAATGTTTTGAAAGATACTGAAGTAGAATAAAGTTACTTCAATATAAATTACCTGATTAACTTTATATTAAAATTACCTTAACTGAAGATGAATAAAATTCTGCTTTAGATTTCAGAACTCAGATTCTTATCATACATATAACCTTGTTAAACTTACCTTCCTTTTAACCTCTGAGGAGCTGTAAAATAGAGGTGTGCTTTTATTTTTTTTTAATTCAAACACCTAAACTAGAATAGAAAGAATTCACACCTGCTTCCTATTTAATATTAAATAAATGAATCAGAGAGGATGTGCAGACATTCCCCACAATCCACTAATCAGGAAACCAGCATTATGCACCTTTTCAGGAAGGTATTTTGCCTGTATATTCCTAAATGTATCTGCTAAGTCCTAATTCGGGAACAGAATAGTATTTAAAAATAACATACAAAACAACCCCACTCCACAAACCCTAAATCCCACACCTTCCAAGTTAATAAGGAGAAAAGAGTAAAAGAGTTGGTTTTACTTTCCTTAAGGAAAAGGTTTTTCCTTAACAGCAGAATCTAAGGAAGGCAGCCTATAGCACTTTGCAGATAAATTGAATTCCTGGCGATTCATTCTTTGATAATTTCTTATTGTACCCAGATTGCACAACATGTGCAAACTATTGCCTTCAACATACAAATTTCACTCCATTTACAAATTCAATGTAGTTTGTGAAAAACCTTCACAGCCTTGGCACAGAATCACAGAATGGTTTGGATTGAAAGGGACATTAAAGATCATCTGGTTCCAACTCTCCCACCCCATGGGCAATGATGTCAATCAAAATAAAGTGTTCCAAAGCCAATATTAGAGAACTGGAAACTTGATGAGAGCAGCTAATCCTGAAGAACAAGCTCAGTGTGTGCAGCCATTTTCCTCGTTACACCATAAATGTATGGCAGACATGGCTATTTTTTCTGCTTTAGCTTTTGAACGTATTCCTTATTTTCCAGGAATGTTTAAGCAATATTTGTGTAGATTCCCATTATGTCCCAAATGGTTAAACACTGACCGAATGATGCTTATAAAAATAATAATTAGGGATAAAAAAAAATTAAATCCTTTTTTTTCCCCTACAGTAGTTTCTGTGTTAAGCCACACATAACCTTTTGAATGCAACACCACCACCATCGATATGTGAATATTAAACCTCATAATTTTACATTAAGACTGAAGCCTCTGAAATGATCTGCAAGTTCAAGGTTATAGTCTCTCAAATTGACCTCCAATTTGCTAAATGATTTTTAACTCCAAGTATTTTTTTTTTTTTAAATCATGTTTTCCACAACAGGACTAAAATCCACCAACAAAAAAAACCCCAAAAAAACCAACAAACCCAACCAATACATCCTAGCAGGAGCCATGCTACAGTTAAGAACCTTAATCACCAACCAACCAATTACCCAATCATATTTTAAACTGCAGATTGTTCAATGTTATCCACATATAGAAAAAACAGATAGGGGGAGAACCATACATTCTACACAAAATTTGGTTTTGTACTTGAACATATGTCATTCAAGAGTTTATGGTAAAAATGGAAGTTGTTCTTCATGATCACAGTTTTGTTAACTAGTTTTATGTGGCTTGTTAGCAGCTGCTGTAATGCAGTTCAGAAGTTTTCATTTAGTTTAACACGCTTACCAATTATGAGAATTCTCCTTCCTTCTTTCAATGGAAGCCCATGTACCAAGAAAAAAAAAAAAAGAAAAAAATCCTTAGGAATAGGGTCCTTTCAGCACCATGCTGTCCTCTCTTTAGTTACTGAATAGCTTCTGCTTTTCTAATCCCTTGTCTACTATATCTGAAAAAAACTCCTTATCAGGAAGCTGATCCTGCTTCTATACCCTGAGCCACAGCAAATACTGTATTTTGACTTCACTCTTCCACACATAGGAAACAAAAAAAAAAAATCCAACTGCACGACTTAAGATCCCCCATCTCTGTGTATTTCAGTTTCCAGCTCTGCTAGCTTCACCCACATTTAGTGTTGCCTGTCAGCTCACTGACTATAATAAGCATGTAGTCCTTGTCAGTCTCAGGAAGGATAATATATTCTCACTTCTCATATTTAAAAAGCATTTTTCCTTCCTGAAACTGAAGCTAACATTTGACAGCAAGCAGCTACTTTGTCTCATTTCCTGAAGGAGGAAAAGTACTTGGAGATATTCCTCCATTTCCATCCCAAACTGTAGATTCAGGATGGTACAGGGGCACAAAGAACTACCTGAAAATGAAGGTAGTTCATACGGGAAGCAGAGAGGGGCAGGAGCGGTTCTTTTCTTCCATAAGTACTTTTGTACAAGCAAACGTACAAAGCGGAGCACTGTGGAAAATAAATTATTACTAAATTTTTGCACTTTCATGGTCTCCACAGAGAACAATTCATCTACTTCTGCTCAGGTCTCTAATCTCCTTCCCTGCAGTGAGAGGAAGGAAAGAGTGAAAGATTTATTTTTTTTTTCTGTTAAGCCAGCAACGATGTGAGCAATAGCACTGTACGCCACAGGGCAGCAGAGGGAACAGAATTCTTTTTTCCGCAGAAAACTCTCTCCAAAAAACCACTCTAACAGAGGATTTCTGGAATTTTTTTTCCTAATCTATCAAATACCTCCACCTCTAGGCAAAAGGAAACAATTGGAAAGCCTGGTGCTGCAGGGGAACACTTGTGACATTTTGTGGGTCTGAGCCCTGTAAGTGGAGTTTTCGCTTGCACTGCTCCAGAGCCACCTCTCTGCAAGCGAGGGTTTGGATTCTGTAACTTCTCCATATTTGAGTATTCCTTATATCACACTGAAACAAATGAACTGGAAAAGAATTATAAACTGTTGTGCCCTGGAGCTGTTCCCCATGCAGGTACATCAGTGGCATTATCAACCCAGGCTTCTACACCACTCTTTTTTCTCTGTGTTACATTTAAAACCTCTTTGTTATTTGAAAGGACTACATTAATATTTTCTCAGGAAACCATAGTGAAAGTAATGAGTTTTCAGAGAATAAGAGTCTGAATTATGTGGATCAAAGAAGTTTTAGTTTGTGAAGGCTTTCTGGTATTTCCTGTAAGAGAATGCTGGTCCTGCTCACCATTGCCAAAGACTGCATGCTATTTCAGAGAAATGCTGAACACAGATGCCTTGACCCCAGCAGAACACAAGCAATCAATAAAGGGCTTGACAGATGCCTTTAATCAACTGTTTATCCCTGTGGGGGAAAAAAGTAATGTGACAATTTGAGATGCATGCAACACCCCTGAAACACTCCTGTTTTCTAGATGATGTAAGTCTTTAAATCAACAAATCTTAAGACATGCAGAGTGAAACTCTTTAATCCTTCTTTCATTTAGAACCTAGCACTGTCCTAGCTCAACATTTTCTGTAAGCTACAGGAGGCACAAAACTCAGTTAAGATTCATTTTAATCAGGACCCAGTCCCACACAACAGCTAAATGGCACTTGGGACCTAGAAAAGAGGTCACAATATTCACAGTGATAAGGTACATTATACATACCACATTATAACACCCTGATATTACTCAGGTTTTCAAATGGTAAGCCTACTTTTCTCCAGCAGCTCAACTGCATTTGGTGACAACAGTCCCAAAAAATCCCATATAAAACTAGTGAACTGTACAGTTGGCATTGGCCACCTGGGAAAAGAAACCATAATAGTGTTGAAAGGTAACAGTTGTTAAAACCAGGAAGTAATAATTCTCCACAGTTATGATGAACAGACACTTGTTTCTTTAAGCTCAATGAAAATCCTTTGAAGAGGTAACTCACTTGGGTTTTGAAGTTCCTTTAAATTCCTTATTAACACACACAATGTTAATATTGTTCTCACTTCTATGAACAAAAAGCTTTTCATGCACAAGCAGCCCTTAAACAGAAAATAAATAAAATAAACAGTTAAAGGGGCAATTCTCCACGCTGAAGTGGAAGACCAAGGGCAGCCCAAACCAGCACAAGCCAGGTCTCCTGCTGGCTCTCCACAGCAGGTGGATATTTCTCTCACCCCTTGACTGCATGTCAGGAATGTTGTTCTAAAGACACCCTCTGTGCTTGATACAGGACAGAGAAAGGATGTCAGGGAATTTAGAAGCATGTGCACAACCCACCTCGTGGGTTGTTGTGTTTTCACTTGCTTACAGCCCTCCACAAACACAAAAGCCATGGCAATTACCCCCTGCTGCCTCACCTACCTCGGCAGGCTTAAAGAGCACCTTAAGAGCCAGCTCAGGCACCTGCGTGCCCTTCCCTTGTGGGTCTGCTGAGCCTGTTGGTCCCCTGGATCGGTTACAGATTAATAAATTATGAAGAACACTGTTTACTGCATCATCATGCATAACTCAAGAGCACATGAAGGTAATTACACAGTAACAGTCGGGTCAGATTACCAGAACGTGGTCAACTTAAGCTGCTACACTACAACCACTCTGCTTTCTAAAGTGGACAATGATTTTTCGTAGTAAATTGATGCAACTTGCTCTCAAATTTGAAGTACATCTTAATAAAAATCACATTGCTCTATATTTAGAATTAAAATAAACCAAAACACAAATGCTGAATAATTTTATGCACTGATAGGAATTCTGATTTTATTGTACATACCACAAAAATCAGGTGTTTTGCAAAGCCTTCCCTAGCACCACTATTTCACACAAAAATTTCCAAGCTTTCGTTATAAATACATGAAAGCCCTCTTTAAAGTTTTAAGAAGTAGGAATTTTCAGGCTTTTGATAAGCCCTCCCCAGGTGTCTCATCTCTCATAACTTTCTTGAATGCTGTAGTGCTGTTAACCCATAGGAGAATAATTGAAGTACAAAAGAATTCCACCCTCACTGATGAAATGCAACCACTTAATAAGGAGAGTTAGTGTCAGACTGAATAAAAAGGAATGTACAGTATGTTTGTATTAAGACAGGGACATTTTGGCAAGAGTCAGTTGAAGAAAAGGCTGATAGCTGTATAATTGCATAAAACTAAGAAAAATTTCAATTCTATCAAAAACAATTTACTTTTTCCTCTATCAGTGACTTTGCTTTGATTCTTAACTCAGCAATTCTGAAGAGAGACCTAATTAGCCAGTAAGTTTAATTTCCTCAGTTACTGATGTTAATATAAATAATGCATATATACCAGTATTCAATTAAGGAAGTGAAGTATCATAGACAAGACAGTGAATGGTATAAGCGATAGCAAAGAGGAAAAACATTCTAATAACTCACTGCCACAAGTTGTCATCAAGCTCTTGTGATACAAGACAAAATACTTTAAAAGCAACCTGTCTTCAAATATTATTTGCTTTAACAGTTTTACCGTTCAGGGAATTTATAGAGTTTGGGGTTTTTTCTGTCTGCTGTAGACACTAACTTTGATTTTTGATTTAGAATACCTGTTTCATGGTAGAAGAGAAACTAGGAGCCTGGTCTTCTATGGGCTGGCAATACCACAGCATTCAAGAAAGTTATGTGGCATATGACAGACTCCTGAGCTTAAGCAACCAAGTGTCTCAGTCTAGTAGGAAGATAAAACCTTAAGTAAATAAACAAAAAGTTGCCCTACCCCAGCTTTCTAGCTGGAGCTGAAAAGACTGGACAGTCCCCACAAGGAAGATCGACTGGTGGGGACAAGGATGCTCAGCCAGAAGCAGAGGCAGTGCCAGGGAGCTCTGTGCTCTCTCTTCTACCTTGAGAAGCCACCAGGAATGGGTAGGGGGTCTGCACTCAAGTTTTCCAGTTTGAGGCCTCTTGTGCTTCACAGAAACAGAAGACAAACTGAAGATGCAGTTAGAAACTTCTCTGTTGACATCTGCTTCCTCAGTGCCACAAAGTCCCCAATGGTGACCAGCAGAGCCAAAAGCCTGGCATGGAAACATCACATGCTCAACTAATAAAAAGCCAAACCCTTAAAAAGGCCAGAAGAAATTCAGCTACTGAAGCAGTCAGTGATTTTTAATCATTGTTTACCACTGTCTCTCTCCTAGCCTCATCTAATTCTGGCCACACCAGCATCGCTGTGGGGAGGAAGGAAATGCCTGCAGTTACCCATGAGGAGAAGGCTACACCTCTAAGCTACATTATCACCTGTGCTGCAAGACATTTGTTCAAAAGTCATTAATAGATCACAGAATTTCACTACATTTCCACCACATTTTTCCTTCTTTCCAGGCTATTTAACTTGTTTTACATTAACATCTGACATACTTAGCATTAATACTTATAATGAATGGTATCTCATTGCTCTGTCCTAGCTTCCATTCAGTGTCTTTTGCCTCCAATTTTAACACATTTTATGCTCCATTTTACTGAGTTTCAGTGCAATCAGAGGTGTCAAATTGCTCTGAAACTCATTAGAAAGACATTTCTTTACATGTCTAGTTTTGCAGACTACTGTAGCAGTTAATTTTTCTTCTCTCCTGTTTTTACTCAATTCTCCATATGTTCTGATACCACCCTACTGCTGTGTATCTGCACATGGGGCCACATCTGATTTCTACGTGGCTTGCCAACATTTCAACAGAACCCCATCCTCCCTTCCCTACATTTACTTCAAAAGTCTTTTCTTCTGCTAAAGGCTTATCTCTGTTAAAATGCTATTTCCAAGGCAGCTAGTTGAAGAAACCATTAAAAATTCCTCTTTCAGTTTCCTCCTTTCTGCTCAAGTTATTTACACAACCTGGTGCTCTGGGGATACACTCCCTAAGCAGCATTCTCTCTCTCCTTGTCAGAAGTACAGGAGTTGGTTGACAATGGCCTGAATATATTGAACTGTCCTCTGCTATGCATTTGATTAAAATGTTTTGACCATCAATAGCTGGAGGCAAAGTTTATTCACAGATTTAACACGATGAAAAGGATCATTCTGGTCATCTAAGTGTAAATATTCATCATGGATTGCCTTATATTCAGGATAGCTAATATACACAGTATCCCATTCTGGAACAGAAAGCCACTTTTTCCCCTCATAGAAAGAGCTTCAGCTACAAAATTCACAGTCAGTAATTTGATTGAAGTATTGAATTGACGGAAATGTTTTGAAGAAAATCTACCCAATATTAAGAGAACTAGAGGAAAAAGCCCACAAAGTATCTCATTTTAAAATTTCCTTGCTTCATATTTTTCCTTTCCCTCTGACAAATCTTTCATCCTAGGGAGACAGCTTATCTTATACATCAGATGCATAACACTACTTTAAGACACAACAGTGCAAAACCCAGCAGTTGGAGTGCTTTATCACAGATCTCACTGTACCCAAGACACACCAACAAACAGTGCCAAATACTGCCCAGTTATGAACAGGATTTTGACTGGACTGCTGGGAGATGAGATAGTCCCTCACTGGGACTTAAGAAGTGGGGAAAAGTCTGATAACTGCAGCTTTCAGCAGCAGGGGTGTTGACAGAAAAGGAACAAAATTATAGCCAAGGGCAAATAATAATTTTTTATTATTATTGTTAACAGCTTCCTTTATCAATGTTCAAGTTTACTTGTTCCCCAAAAGTAACACATTCCTTGAACAAGCTCTCCTTTTCCAATCCCGAAATCTCTCAACCACATTTATTAATTTATCTACAAAAGAAACCTGCTCCAATGCTTTTGTACAACAAACTGATTTGTACTGGGTGTGCAAATTATTACTTTCCCAATTTCAGCAATGCCTAGAAGCATTTCAGCAGCAGTACTTACCAGAACCTCAGTGATTTTGGCCTCTCAGGGTATATTTAAAAGCAGTCTCTAGAGCAAGGAGCAGACTTAATTTTCAGCAAACTCATGGTGAATTGCAACTCTCCTTTGAAATCTTTTGTGTATTGTCACTAGAAAGTCAATCAGTGAATACAAATTCTAATTTATTTAAGGAAATCACCTTCAGATCACCAGGAACTAAATATTGCAAGGCCAACAGCAATTATTGGGTAAAGTAGACATGATCAAGCAAGAGCTAAATATACACATCAAGCTGACGCAAAATACATATAGCCATGACTGGATAGTCTGTGAACTAAACAGTACACTCTTCCTGGCTGAATGGGATTGTTTTGATCCTAAATGTTTGGAGGAGAAGTCGGGGAAGAAACAGTAAAAGCAAAGTTCCATTTCTTGGCACTTCCCCACATCTGCTTCAATAGGAGGCACATGTGGTTAATTTGGCCCACAGAAACAGGAAGCTCTCTAATGACAGGAAAACGTATTTTCATGCAAGTTCTGCAGAAATCAATTTTTTATGCTTTACTTTCTCTCATTTTTGAAGGGAGAGGAATATTTAGAAGCAGTTTCCTCATATTCACCTTCCTCTCTCAACATTTTAAAGTATCAATACTCCTCGATAAAGCTCAACTTTAGAAAAATGTAAGAAATCCTCCAATAGCCAGGAAGTCATGTAAAGCAGCTATTTCTCTTTGTCAGTGGTCTCTAATGCACCTGCAGGTGCAAATCACTGGTAAGATTAGCCATAATGATTGTATAGGTTTTCCCTAAATACACTGTTTAGCAATCAAATTTCCAATCACTATAGACCAGTCAACAAAATTCAGTGGGTTATACAAAGCCAGGAACAAAAAGAATAAAAGTCCAAGGTTCATTACTTTATTTTCAAAGGTAAAACAACAATGAGAAACTGCCAGGTAGGGCATAATTGTCCTTCTAGCATTAAAAAAAAAAACCAACAAAGACATTTTTCAAAGACTAGAGCAGCATGCTATTAGAGTCTCATTTAGTTATCTCCGACTGCAAGGTGGAAACCCAAAAGATTACTGAAGTTTCTTTAACATAATCCCATCAAATCACATCCATTTACAGGCAGAGATACAACAGCAGCAGCGGGGAACTATTTTTTTTTTCCTGTCAGCATTAGAAGACACCTTGCTGCAGTGAATGCTGTCCTGAATGCAAATTGCCTCAGCTGCCCACGAGGCACTCTGCAATGTCTGAGACTGCCAACAGACAGCACAGTGCCAGCAGATGTACATTCAGGAAGTCGGTGGTCAGAAGAAAACATTCCAGAAAGGGGAAGAATTTGCGCTTCGGTGCTCAAAGCCAGGGAAGCAGTGCAAAATTTGGATGCCACAGAAGTTAATCTAGTTTATGTGCAGCAAGGCCAGAGGTGACTGTGCTGATGACAGGAGTAAGGTATTTATTGCTATGAAAGTGAGTTACCGTGTCCCTGTATTCTGAGTGATGGCTTCACGTCTTAATGAAGTTGACTAAGTGGAGATAGAACCTCCTAGGGACAGCTTGATCCTCTGCAGGATCAAAGTGGTGCCACACTCACACCCTGCAGAGCTCTTGGCTTGTGAAAGTGCTGAACAAGCAAGCTGTGGCCTACACCTGTTTCTTGGCAGGAAGCTCATTTTGAGTTAACATGCATACACACACATTTGAAATAGAGATTCACTCAAGTTTGCACAAACTCTGAATTCTAATTTAGCAGAAAAAAAAGACACCAAATCCACAGCAGTTACTCCCTTCAAAAACAGATTGTTAATCACATTACTCCACACAATGCCCTTCTCTAAACTGTCTCCAGATACCAGGTTTGACATTTTCCATCCATTTCAAAGTATCTCTGAAGACTCAAGTACTCTTTTGTCTAAACTTTTAAATTAATGACAACTTCTAATGAGAGATAAATTCTGCTTTGTCCTGTAGGCAGTTAAACACACCCAGCTTTTTCAAATTCACGTGTTAATAAAATATAATTGCCACTTTGCACATGACAATGAAGGTGAATTACTTCAGGCTATAGTATGTGGAAGAGCAAAGATTTTTCTGTTACATGTCAGACACTTTGATTGCAATGCACAACAAAAGGCTGATGCTGTAACAGAAAACTTCAGTGGCTCATCTCAGCATCAGCAACGTTTACAAGCAACACCAAGAATGGAAACGCTCCTTGATCTTCTGCCTCCCAGCACAGAAAAGCTGTGACATTCCCTCCTTCATCAGTCCAGTGTCAAAGGCTGTGAGGCAACTACTGAGTGTACAGGAGTTACAACAGTCTTTATTAAGTCTTTGCGCTAATTAACACACAATTTCCTAGTTTGAGAAGAGTTCTGATATGCCTACCATGTGCATCATCCAGAATTGTTTCAAATGCGTTTACAGCTCATGAAACAGATCTGCTTTCTCGAGTTGCTTTCCAGATACAGATCTGAGACAATTGCCTGAGTCCTGTCCCCCAGACAGTAATATCAGTAACTCTCATATAGCACAACACTTGACAGAGACAAGGATTGGAGATGGGCTACACTAACTCCTTTCCTGTAAGATTTTCAAGCAGGTCAAAGGCATAGTGCTGCATTAGAAAGCTCCTTTCAGATTCAGATCCTGTTAGTATTTTATAAGCCAGAAAAGTGTAAACACCTGCTTTGTTTTTTTTAATAGAAGAAAGAACACATCCAGCTTCATGTTGCAGCTGTGAATTAAATTTATTGCAGAATCAAGGCAGTCTGGTGAGGTTTTGTCAGCCACAGAAGCAAGTGCAGTCCCATTCTGACTACAGAGAGGGAAGCTGAAACCCTATCCTGGGTTTATAGGATGCCGAAACACTTGCTCCAGTGGCTTCTGCCAGAGGAAGAGCAGACAGGGAGCCTAAGTCCCACTATAACAATAGAAGTCATATTAAGAAAGTTTCTTCATCTCATTTTCTGGGAGAAATAAGATTATGAATGGGAAAAAAGAGAGGCTTTATACACTTACATGGAGAAATCATCACCAAATCTCCCTTTTATTTCCCACATATTTCGAATTCATTTCCTTATCTTAATTTGTGAGGTTTTCATACTTTGAAGTCACAATACAAGAAACTATTGTGAGTTTGGTTATTGCAGCACAGGGACATTTGATTAGCAGGATATTGTTCCTGTCATGGCCCTCACAACCTCCCTGCAATCCAAAAACCGACAAGAATGGTCACACTGCACCTTGCACAAATGTTTAGTAAATAAGTCACCTGGTGGACTTGGTGTGCACACAGATGAAAAGAACAACAATACATAGATTATAGATGAGTATAAATACATTGCCCAAGAGTCTAAGGTAAAACTGAGCAACTGCAGAAGACTAAAGAAACTAAATTACAAGAAAACAGAAAACACAGGTTGTAAGTATGCCTCTATTAGAGGACATTAAAAATCCAAGTTCACATACTGCAAACACAATTACCAATCCCTCTTTACCAATACAAACAAACACATAAAGCCTCGGGGGGAAAAAATCCCACCACCAATAAAAAATTGTGGTTTTATGCACAAATCCAAAGTCACTACACAGTAAAGCTAAAATAAAGGATTCTCTGAACAGCATTGTGCTAGTCTGTTCTTCTCTGTGCATATTCATTGTTAAACCAAGCAAGCCTCTTGCCCATGAAGTCATGGAAAGACTGTCCCCAGGCAAAGTACCCCGTCCTAGTATTTGACATGTCGTAATTCCCAACATTACAACAAGCATATGTCAGAGATTTCAAGCTTTGTTTCACCCACTTTGCCCTTACACACCCATAAAAACCAAGATGCCATGGCACCGCAAGCACGAGCACAGCGTGCCACACTTGCTGTCACATCACAGAGCTCAGACCTAGAAACGTGTGGGGGTGTGTGTGTGAACCTCCTGATAAAGGACAACTTTCTGAAGTTCTGATGTTATGACAGTGTACTTCTTCAGGGTGGCCAAGGTAACACAGGTAACCAGCCAGAGCTGACCATCCCTTTCAACATTATGCATGAATGTTGTCGCAGCTGCTTTCTGAAGTGTAACGTGTCAAACAAGTCTAGCACAGGTTGTTGCTGAAGGGGGAAAAGAGAGAGGCACTAGGGAGGGGCAGGTGCAAGACATGGTCTATCAGAGGGGGAACACTGCTTTCCTGCCCTCCTAACAACTGTTAGTACAAAAGTCTTAGATACAAAAATATAAATAAATATCTATTATAATATTCTAATGCATAACAACGTAACAAACATAGATATGAATACAAAGTACAACTGAAGTACGTTTCGTGCTGAAGGTATGTATGAGCCTAGCTGCCCGCGGCCCGGGGGGTTTTTTCCTCATAAGCCCCCGAGTTCAGCCTTGGGAGCAGCGGCCCTGCAGCCACCCCAGGCACAAGCCCCGCACAGCAGAAGTTGATAAGCGAACCTCCCCCGGCTTTGACAAGAGAGGGAACAGCACCTTCTATTCGTACCCGACGGGCGGAGGAAGCCCATGGGATGAAGCCCATGGGATCCAGCCCGCACCCAGCCCGCGGACAGAGCGATGCGCTGTTACCTGCGGGCGCGCTCCGGGCTGCGGCTCCCGCGGGGCCGGTGGGCGCTGCTCCGCCGGCACCGGGAGCGGCGCTGGATTTCCTGCGGATCGCCACCCTCCTGAAGTGCGCGCCCTCGGCTCCGCTCATCCTCGGGGCGGCGGAGAAACGGAGAAAGGCAGATTGAGGGAGAGGCCGGGGGGTCCGCAGCGCCCCCCGCACTGCCCCGAAGGCAGCGCCTCCCTCGCCGCCCGCCTGCATCGCTTGGCCCCTCACCTGCGGCCGCTCCCCGCTCCGCCCTTCCCTCGCCGGCACCTGGCCGGGCACCGCCTCCTGCAGCCCTGCCCTCGCTACCTGCCCAGCGGCCGCCGGCCCCGGGCGAGGTTCCCCGCCTGCATGGCGAGTCACAGCCCTCCGTCCTGTCCCGTCCTGTCGATGCTCGACGACTTCCCCGAGCCGGGCGCCGGCGGCGCAAGTTCCCCCCGCGGGCACCGCACCTGCTCTGCTTCCTCCCGGGGCCTCGCCGGGAGACCCCGGCCCCGTTCCCGTTCCCTTTCCCGTTCCCGTGTGCGGCTGCGGGAGAGCCGCCGGGGCTGGCCGCGCTCCCCGCTCCTCAGCCGCGCTCTGCCCCCCATCACCTCCGCAATGCCTGCCTTGGGGGGAGAGGCCCAATTCCCGTCAGACGTGTCAGTGTGCATCAAACGAGCTGGCCGTATCGCAGTCCCCCAAGTCCGACGAGAACATTCTCAAAGGCATCTGTGAGTCCCAGCACTTAAAAGTGAGTTTTGATGCCAGGGATGGCGTTGCAATACTTCCATCAATAATAATTTCATCCAGGCCAAAGCTCTTGCCTCTTTGCCAAAGAGTCTAAATTTTCATCAACGAGAAAGGCAATCAGCAGGCTATGCTTTGAGATTACCATCACTTCTACAGCATCAGTGGCTGAAAGCACCTGTTTACCTGGTTAACCAAAATACCAGAACATCTCCACCTGTGCCATTGTGAGAGCAGTCTGTTAAGAGCTTTGAAGTCTGTCAGGGAGTTTGCTGTGGCGCAGTTTGAGGCAAACCAGCTGAGAAGCAGCGCTCCCATTACACAGGGATTTCCTGGGCTTTGGAAACTCAAGGTTTTAGGGCTTCCTTAAAGGCTGCCTCCTGTTTTGGAACATGCTGCCTCATTTGCCATCAGCTATAGTTGGAAGATTTCTTCACAAAAGAGAAGTGCAGTCAGCTACACTCCAGGGATGGTATCTCTTTGGCAGTGGTCCAACACAGCCTTTAGTTGCCAGAGAACACATGAATTGCTGGGGCTTGGAAGAATATTCTGGGGAAGTACCTCTCTGTACTTACCCTGCTCTTACATCTCTTTTTGGCCACTGTGAGAAATGGGCAAGCAAGACCTTTCATTTGACGCATAAAGCCACTCTTAGGCTTTACACATAATAAGACTTTATGGACTGCTCAGGCAAGCTGCTGACTTCACAACTTCCTTGACTCCCAAGGGACAAGGATACCTTTTGTCAGCACCCACAGAGCCACGCATGCAACACGGCCACATCTGCAGGGGGGAGTCAAGTGATGGAGCATGAGCTTCCTCCAAAGTCCTGTGCTATGGGGTAAGGCTCCTGCTGAGTCTTTTCCAGCAGGCTTTCTCGGCACGCAGGACAGTAACGCACCACCTGCTGATGTCAGGGGACCACCTATGTGAAGCACCAGCAGTGTCTGACCCCTGGGAGGCACGGCAGGAGAGAGAGGACGTGGTGGTTCTTCCCACACTACACATGCTGCAGTGAAGGATGATGATGTGGAAGCCAAATGAGTGGGTCGTCTTTTTTCAGTGTCAGAGAGCAGGTCAGCAGTGAACAGGGGGAAGAACTGGTGCAGCTGGGACATCTGCCACCAATGATCTCACTCTTTTGGTCTCTGTAATCATTCTCTGACAGAAGAGGGTTGATATCTTACAGCCACCCCCTTCAGTTCCCAATAAAAATGAAGCAGCCAGATCACCTCCTGGATCCTTTTTGTCTGCTTGCAATTGCAAACACTAGGTTTTACTTTTGTAAACATACAAAAAAGCAGTGGCTCAGAGATAAAAGACTGATTTATGACCTGACTTCAGTCACCTGACTAGGGCTGGGCACACGGAGATGCATATATCACTTATTACTGAACTTTGTACTTACCTCTTTAAACATGGAGCCTTCCTCCTGGAAGGAAAGCAGCTAAGGAAGCAAGGGCAAACACACCCTACAAATCTCAACCAAATGGTAGGAACTGTGCTAATTTTGTTCTCTGCGATGTTATCAGTGAGTGGTAACTTATTACAGTGTCACTCTGGAAAATAAAGGCCACCTCAGAAAAGAGAATCATGCCAACTCAGTGGAATTGGAAAATTGGTCACAAAAGGTCCTTTTCCTGAGAAAATCCTCCTGAAGCACACTGACATATTTAAAGTAGTGAGGTGACAGCCTGTGATAGAAGAAATTCAGGCAGACAGTAAATTCATGGTAATTGCAGAGCATTTATACGCTGCAGTGTGGTGCAGGGTTCTCAGAGTAGCTTACTGTCTCTCTTCTTTCCAATTAGTTACACACAGACCTGGAGCAGCTGGTTCAAGCTGGCTCTGAGCTGCTGTACACCAGCAACTGCTCTGTTCTGCCTGCTCTGACAGGGTAAAAAACTTCCGCCCCTTCTGGCACGACCTTCCTCCTTTTCTATACACTCTCAATCCCTCTTGTTCTCCATCTCCGGGCACAGACAGAGAGTCCTTTGGCAACGTCAGGAAGAGGAAAAACATTTTAAGTGTAAAAGGTCAATCAGAGATAGGTATTATCTTGGAAAACATCACCCTAAACGATTAAAAGATTAATGGAATAACTGGAGAAGGGATCTGAGAACAGAAAAATAAGCTTACATGTAAACAGTACTGCCAGTACTGCTTAAAATATATCAAGGTCAGAAAATGGCACGGCTTGGCAAAGAGTCTTGCAGCACACCTCCCACCCCAGGCAAAGTGCAGGAGGAGTCACACATCCCTCTGCTGCCTGGTCACCAGCGAGCCACAGCCAACCCAGCGTGGGCAACAGCTGGGCCATCTGGCTCCGAGGCTTTCTGTGGGAGTGGTGAGAAATGCAGTGGTGGAGACTTGATTTAACTGTACCTTATTTGCATGTGGGAGGAACAACAGGAACCCTGCTGAAGCACACAGAGGTGGAGAAGGAAAGCAGGGACAGCTGGCAAGCTGTAGCCTCAAGAAAACGTTGAAAGAGTGCTTCTGGTGTGTGAAAGTCTTGGAAGCACTCATCTTGTGCTGCTGGAGACCCAAAGCATTCAGGGAAACAGGACTTTATAGGCAATCTTCACTTAGTTCATGAGAAAATAAATGCTTCACTTTGCATGTAAACCATTATTCGAGTAAACCTCTTTGGATTAACCTTTTACTAATGGAAGCAACCTTCAGAAAACTTGATTTTAACTAACTCCTTGAGTGAGGCTGTTTCTGTTGTTGCCATTGGTCAAGATTCTTTATTTCTGCTGGAATTTAACTTTATTTTCTACACAGCTGCACTATAAATCTGTTCCAAGATGCAGTTCAAGGCCACTCGCTTTGATTTCTCCAAATACTATCTTGTGCTGTACCCCAGAGCAAATCTGTGTAGTAGCGTATTTTTAGATCATTAGTCCACAGAACCCTGAGAAAGAAGATGCATGAACTCAGCACCTAACACAAGAACATTTAGAAAACTTTCCAAGCATTTAAAACATCAACTTGTTTAGAGTAGTGTATTTAGAACTGATTTAGACAGTACCATCTCAGAGGTCTGAGAGAAAACTGCCTTTCTGTTAGGTGCAAAACTCCAAATAAAAACTGAAATAAAATGTGGGCTATAATATAGAGAATCCATAATAAATACATAAGTAACTAAGCCGAGTTCTGCCTAAGTTATCGTATAACTCATCAAACAGTTTGAATCTTCTGTGAACTTCATTTAAGCCACAAACCAGTTCTGCCAGCAGGGAAGTATAATGAAGAACCGGTAGAGCAAAACATCGAGTAGGATAGTAATTAGAGAAGAATTTCACTCATCTCAGACCCTCATGCACATTCCAGATGAAAAGCCTCTTCCAATAGCAGCAGCAGTTACATTGCACCAAGCCACTGCAGTGTGTGACACTGATACACAGACTGAGCAAGCGAATTCGAGGCAGACGCTCCACCTCCCTTAAATGGTGATGCAGGCAAACACAGGGCCCAGCACTCAAAGACATAATGTGACTTTCAGCCTGAGGCTGCAGGCTCTGCTTCTTAGCCTTGGGGACTGGCTTACAAAGAGGAGAGGGACTCAGGCCAGGTGCTTGTTCCCTGCACAGCACCCTGTGTGTGTGTCAGAACAGGGTGGGGAGCCTGAATGTGTGGCATTATGCTGGTCTCCACCAAAAAATGCACTTGAGCTGTTTAGTTACTTGCTGCCATATCTTAGGAATGGCTTTACTTCCCTGTGAGAAGGAGCTGCAGGGTCAACAGCAGGAATTGGAGTCAAACATCAGAAGTAACCCATGACAAGCAATCTAAGAGGGATCAGACAAATCCTAAGTATTAACTGCTGGAACAAAACTGGATGGGTAGATAGCCCTCAGAAGAAAATCCATGGCAGCTTTCTTTCATCCAAACAATGCTTCTAATATAATATAATACAATACAAATCTCTGTTCTGCCTTGCTTGACTGTGTAAGAGGAAACAATGTTGTGTTCAATCTCTTTTTCCCTGTTGTCATTTTGGGCCCCACTGAAGATAATGATGGGGACTAACCAGCAGCAGGTTTTGTCCACTTCCAGCCACTGTAATAAAGAATCCTATTTATGTCCATCCCCCTAGAGCCAGGGTTTCTTCCTCTGTCACACAGATGGGTGCTAACAGGTAGCTTTGCAAGAACAGCAATATGATAATTACAGGAAGAAACGTCCCTGCTACATATTGCCTTGTTGTTAATTTTGTCTCACCCCTCTTTTTGTGGCACAGAATCATTTTATCTATTGCAAGCAAATTTTTGGAATTGATGGAAAACACGTTGAGATAAAGGTATCAAACATATCCCTTACTTTTACTGAAGGATTGCTGCTTAGAGGGAGTAATTGTTCCTTCTAATCAGTTTTGTTAGGTAAGTCTTGCAGAACAGCACTCATTTAACAGACACTGATTGCTTTTAGAAGTTAGAATATTCTTCATTATCATCACCACAGATTAATGAAATGTGTCTCGCTATCCAATTGATGTCAGACATTTAGATACCATTAGCAACAGTGCTTTAGCTTTGATTTGCATTAACTGCAGGTGAAAACAAACTTCCATAAGGTCATGTTAGCAGAAAGGAGAGAGAAAGAGAGCTGTGGTTGAGAAAGTGTTCTACTCTCCTATTTCTTCATTCATTCGGCAGTGACAACCTTTAAAAAAAAAATTAAAAAGAAATGGTCATTTGAGACATTTTAGTGGCATTATGCCCGTTGTGCCTTGATTCCCAGGGCATGAGTGACAACTCTTTTAGGTGTAGCCCACATCCAAAATCTAGCTTTTTGCCAGATCAGGTTAAATTCACCACTGAAAATTGTGAATTAACAAATTAGGGAAAGCTAATAATATGGCCCAGCAGTTCCTTGTGAAGGAACAAGATGCCAGCAAGATCCTGGGAGTGTTTTCCCCAAAGGTGGCTGTGGAGCTGGTGGTGGGCTGTGCTTATCTGTGGATGGTGGCAGCAGCCAGCTCCTACCCACCATCTCTTCCCCTGGGAAGCTTTGTGACTTCTCCCTTTTCTCAGAGGAGCTCGTGCCTGGTTAGGTGATGGGACACTTGGTAGTAACTCCTGGGAAAAAGATGACGTTGTATGGAAGGAGCTGGTGGCTGCTATGAGTCATTCCTCTGGCATGTTCCCTCTGTGGAGTTCACAAGCTCTGGGATGGGCTGCAGCTGGGAGCAGGGGCTCTGTCCTCATGCAAATGGGTGCCCATGAAACCAAGTGCTCTTTGCCACTGCTTTGCTTTAATTCCCAAAGCCTGCTGTCTTTCACTGGTGCTATGATGTACGGGATTGTAGAATCACAGAATAATAGAATGGTTTGGGTTTGAAGGGACCATAAAGATCGCCCCCTTCCAACCCCCCTGCCATGGGCAGGGACGCCTTCCACTAAATCATGTTGCTCAGAGCCCCATCCAACCTGGCCTTGGTCATTTCCAGGGATGGGGCATCCACAGTTTCCATGGCTAACCTGTTTCAGAGCCTCACCACCCCTACAGCAAAGAATTTTCTCCTAATATCTAATCTAAACCCACTCTCTTTCAGTTTAAAGCCCTATCCTGGCATGCCCTTGTAAAAAGCGCCTCTCCAGATCTCTTGCAGGCCCCCTTTAGGTACTGGAAGATGCTCTAGGATTTCCCTGGAGCCTTCTCTCCTCCAGGCTGAACAACCCCAACTCCCTCTGCCTGTCTCCATAGGAGAGGTGCTTTGTTTGAAGAGTCGTGTACTGCTAAGGTGCTGTATACATTAAATATTAACCACTGTCCCTCTGGGAATGCTTACCTAAACAGTGAAGCAAAATGTTGTGGTTCTCTGCTTAGCAAACCAACGCAGGTAGAGCAAATGGCTGATAAAACATGTTGTGAAAATAAAGGCCTAATTATAACTTCCAGCTCTGGAAGAAAATATACCAGTCTCAATATTGCAATACTGCCTTAACTTTGTTTTTTCCCTTGTTGTAAAAACCAAGCTGTCAGGGACTTCATATTGCTTCTAACAAGGCATATGGTACATGCACTGGGGTTTCAGCATGCTTCTTAATAATTTATGGTGACTTAAAACAGAGAGACTTCAAAGCTGTTGCTGCATTTGCAGACTTCTCTTCAGTTTTCCTCCCTTGTTTTCCTCCATTCTGTTCTGCATTCCACAGACTCCCTTGGATGTTTCTGGGATGAAATATTATTACATGACTGTGAAAAGATATAAATGCTGCTTGTATTCCACTTAAACTTGCTGGTTTATCCTGAATCTGAAAAACCAACATTCTATTCATACTTATAATTTTTAAAACTTATTTTTACCCCCAGAGATCTAACATTGTCTAATTTTGGAACTTAGTGCTTCAAGCAAACTTTATAGTGTATAGATCTGCAAGGCTTTATGCCCTGCAAATGGCTGTACCTTTCCATACTGAAATGTGCCCTGTGTTTATATTCCAGCAGAGATAAACTAAGTATAACTGCACAGATGAGGGGTCTGAAACTCCAGAACCTCTAGAACCTTAATTTGTGCTTTGTCAAAGATTTCTATTCATGGTTTTGAGCACCCTTTTAATGGGTTGTAGTCACTTAAAAGGAAATTCAAGTTCTTTACCAGAATAACAACATCTATATTTTACTGAGCTAACATTGCTGGGGAAAGAAAAGTTTTCCCATGTTTAGGCATTATTTTTGTCTTGGGTCTGGTGAGTCAAATTGCCATTTTGGTTTACAAGCCTGGCAGACAGTCAGAAGGAGGGCACAGGTCTACAGAAATTAAAACCAGAAAGAGGATGTTAAACTCCAGCTATTTATAGTGAGGCTCTATTAATACCAAGCACTGCAGAAATAGGGAAGAGGCTCTGAACCAACTCCAGCACTTGAGCAATGCAGGTTCTGGAGCAGTGTATGTACCACATGGAGTACATAACTCACCTTCCTGGCCACATCTAAAACCACTCTGGTATTTCAGTGTGTGCAGGGTGAGGTGTGTGGAGAGGGGAAGGATTACACATAATCACTTTATTGAGTGTTCATGTTTTCCCATCACACACTCAATTTGCCTATCTGTAGGTGAGAGATAACAGCACCCAATTTGCAAAGATGTTTTAGGAAAGAATTCATATGCATAGAGTGCTCTGAAGATAAAAAGAGTCACTCTGCATTTGTCTAAGATAACAAAAACCTTTGAAAGCCATGGTGGCTTCACAGAGGCATTTTCTTTTTAAGTAGTGCAGGACTTTGTTGATATTTGTATCGAGTGCATTTAGACAAGTTCTAATTTTATGGTTTGCAAGGCTGAAGTTAAATCACAAACTGGTCACCAAATCTTGGGCCCACATTCTCTACATTCAGAATTTGCTCTGCACTCATGTTGCTTTCCTTATCACGTTTCCAATCTGAATAAATAGCTCCAGTTTTAATAACAACCAATATGACAGCATTGAATAGCAAAAATCAATTTCTTTGAGAGACACAGTCAATGCTTAAGAAGATGAAAGCCCTCCCCAGACAGGGAATCCTATGAATTAATTTAAATGGATATAACTGTATCATGATTTATTTCCAAAGTTTCCTGATAATTCACTTAAGGGATATGAAAGTCCTTCTTTCCCCCTCTCATATGGAGCTTTCTCACAAATAACATTTTCTGAATCATAAATTGTTATTACAATAAATTTAACTTTTTTTTTCTCTAAAACCAGCCAAGAAATCATATTCTTGAAGTTGGATACTTCCACTATGATACAAGAAAATTTATAAATAATAATGAAGGAAATATGTGTTTTCTAATATACCACTCTAGTCAAGAAGGAATCATTCTTGCAAAGGTCAATATTTTTTACTGGGTTATTAAGCTTCTGCTGAGTTGTCAACTATAGCACTGAGACTGATTTTTGTGCAAAGTTAAGATTTTCTTCTTCCATTCAGGCAATCACTCAAACCTTCTACTGAGAAGAAAGAAGTTGTGCCTGTGCCTTTACCATAAACAAAGAGATGAGAACTGGCTTTATTCCAAGTAATTTTTCCCAGGATGCACATAATTATGACTATCTATTTTAGCTCCATCTTCCCCCTCTATCTTGTTCTATATATAAAATCTTCTGTTTGTCGTTCACAGGCTGCTAGAAGATGTGGCTGTCAGGCCCTCTTCATAATTAGTGTCTCTGTTCTTATTATTGGTCAAATGAAATCTAGGTTTCAACACTGTTGAAAATTATGCAGTAATTTTTCCTGCATACCTCACTTGCCTGTGCCCTGTCAGTGTTTTACAGTGTTAGGAGAGTCAAACCACAGTTTCTGTTGCCTTTAGGTACAACTGAGAGAGCTCTGCATTTCTTTGTGCATAACTGCAGGATTCATTAAAGGAAGTATCCAGAAACCAAGATTTGCTGTGACAGTCACTGTAAACTTTAGCTTCAGGGTCTTTTCCATTAAAATCTGGCATATGTATAGCAGAAAACCAACAGTTCAACGGTCAGAAGTTACCTGCTGCTCCAGAACACAGAGCAGTGGTTCTTCCCAAGGCAGAAAATACAGACACTGTCTTTAACAAAAGTTGTATTTTTGAGGGGGGGTTTTGTTTGATCTGTTGGGTTTTTTTTACCCCAGACTACTTCAGTGACCTTACTCATACCAGTGCCTCTCAGAGTGCTGCACAGGACCAGCTGAAGGCATGACACAGAGGAAGGGGAAGGAGCAATATGGGTTAGAAGTTTCTCAAATCAACTTTGAAATGAGAACATTCTCACAAGCAGTAGTCCCTCTGTGAAACTGCTTTCAAAACATGCTGAAGACGAGAAGTCTGCTCTCCCCTTCTTTTTTCAACTCACAGAAACTCTTAATTCGAAATTGAAGGAGAAGATGATCCAGTGTAAAAACTTCTAGCAATCACACTTCTGCTAAATGATTATGGAAAACTGTTGCCCAAGGCATTTCTGCGATGAGCACAGATAACGTGAGAGAACAACCCCTGCTGGATGAGAGAAAGGAAGAAAAGGGACAAGTGGGAAGAACTTGGACAAATAACAGCTCTTGGACTCCATTTCTGTCACCATGCACAATTTGTGTTACTATCCAAAGCACCTCCCCAGCCAGCCAAAAACCAACCCAGCTGCCCAATATTTCCCATAGAGTCAAACATCACAGCAGGCTTGGAGATGTAATCCTTCCTCCAGAATCTTCCTGGCCCATTTCTGAAAGCTGGACATTTTCTACCCCTCAGGGACCCTGTGAACAACAAGATTCACTGGAGGAGCTGCAGCAGCCACCTTCCTGCCAGGATCCTCCTGGATCAGTGCAGAGGGATTTTCACCTCTTTGCTTTCAGAGCATGGCTCTTCCGCAAGGGAAGAGGATGTTTCTTACTGTAAAAAAGCAGGTGTGGTACAGCATTCCCAAACCAATTTTATGTTGACTTCAGCTCTTCTTTTGCTTCCACATCCCCTGAGGATGGAGATTTGCATCTTACAGAGCATTCTCGTGCTGAAAGTTTATGCAGATGTTGCAGCATTTCAGAGATCACTCAAATCTGCTGGAAACACTATATGGGGAAACAGTATTTTAGTATCTACCTCAAACTCAGAAAACAGGGGAAGCATCTTGGCTTTAACTCTGATTCCCTTTTCCTTTAGCGTTGATTTCCCTTCTTAATTTCCTGTTTGATACCTTTTAAACTTACAATCATTGATCTCTAAGAACTAAATAATTGTCAAAGTCTAAGCCAAGTCAAAGCACTGCAAACTGCTGTGAATAGAAGTAGACCAGACAGAATGGTGTTAAATGAACAAAAACGGCCAGTTTATTCACTGGAACAGTTATGCATTACACTGTAATTTTAATTGGAACATAAAGATGTAAGAATCAGTATATCGGCTTCTTTTAATTATTTTCTTCAGCACTAGAGTGTTTTCCCCAACCATTTGACTGCATGATCATATTACACATGTACAAGCACAGATTTTATGAATCCCTCACAAGGTATTAATCTAGGATTGTCTACAAGGACAAGGAAAAGTTAACATGGGAATTACTTCGATTTTAAAAATAAATGATGCATTTTTGGAAACAAGAATTATTTAACTTTTTTGCTTTTAGCATAAAGTAGCAACAAGAAGAGTTTCCAATACTCAGTCTTTAGCAAATGAACATATATACTTTTATATTCTTCACCACCTAGAAACACTTCATCATTTAACCCCAAGAAGGCAGGACAACATAATGTCAATTCAACATAGGAGTAGCTGAGTTATTACAGCAGTAAACATACAGTATACAAATTTGTGTTTGTCACAAACTCCACCAATGCTCAAACTCTTTTGAAAGGAACACAGCAATCTGTATGGTTCATTAAATACAGAACATCATGCAAATGGAAACATTCAATAGATTACAAAAGTCACAAAACATCAGGTTTTTTTTTTTTTTTAATTGTTTACAAAGGATCAAGTTAATTAACCCTTTAACAGTCAAACCACAGGGCTGAAAATCAATAGGGCAATAAGTAATAAAATGGACTTAATTTAACCACTGGCATAGCACACATAGCCATATCTGTGAATGGGAGAAATAATAATAAAATAAGCTAGATTACTCTTATTTCTCGTTCATAGCTGTTAAAATACCAACTAGCTAGCAAGCCAGTCTATTTGAAACTTTTATCAAATGTGTCTGTTTATTGATTTTCCAAAATATTTTTGAAATCAAGTAACCACATATTCAATAAAAACTCAGATTACTAACACCGAGAAAAAACATACACTCTTATCCACTCTTCTACAGCAGATCATGATAATCAAAAAAAATAGAAAGCTTTGTAGAAAGACATTTTTGAAATACAAGGCTCTATCACCCAGAGTCTGCCCACACATTAACTCCAGTAATGAAATATTGGATTTTTCCTTTACCTTTTGTCAGTTTGTCACTTGGTTGCCATTACATTTTACAAAGGGGATTTTCAAGAACTCCACAGGAAACAGATTAAAAACCAATAAGGATTTAAGCTGTGCACCTCCAAATGAAAGATACAGACTCTCTGTGATAGTTCTCTTGCCCTTCTAGCAAGAGGAATATGCATATCACACAAGAAATAAGAATTTTCTAGCTTAGTTATGGATATGGAGAAGCTACATGATGTTAACAATGTCATGCACAAGTTTTCCATTGCATATTTTGATGTATTTGTGACTGAGGGCAAAAGGCAATTGCTTTTTTATTTCTTTTCCACAGGATGCTTAATTACACTAAAAAAACCCCTTAACAATTAAAAAACGTCTGAATAGTATATATCCCTTTCAGACTCACTGCACACACAGCAAAGGAAAACTGAAGAAAAAGTGATGACTGGAATTTTTAAAGAGGTAACTATAGCAATTATCATACTTCAAAGGTAAAACGTCAGTCCCTGCCATTCTCAAACAAAGATTTCCGAGGAACGAAAGAAAGAAATTTACTGTAACCTCAGTGGATATGCATCTTCTGCCAAAGAAAGGAACAGACCTCAGAAAGGCTGATGTAATCTATACCTTAGGATGATGATCAATCCAGCTATAAGTGAAGTTGGCAGCACAGCTACCGACTTTGGCATTGCAGGATGAACAATAAGGTTGGTACCAAAATTAGGGCCTGGACTCTGGGTGTCATTCCCAGTGGGATAAGGATGGGGTCAGATTTTACTAACAGCTTACTGAAGTATTTCCAATGTAAGTATGGTGAGCAGCCTTCACAGGTGAGGTCATATTTCATAAGTGAGGTTGTATTTCATAACATAATCTCCTTTATGTACACACATTAATATGGCAAATGGCTTAAATAACTTCGTAATCTTTTTAAAATAAAAAACAAACTGAAAATCAACTTGGCATTAAAATTTGCAGCGTTAATTACAGTTTCAGTCTACGAACTCTGCTGTATAGCTATGATTACATTAATTTACTGTGAAAAATGTGGATAGAGAAAGCACAGAGATGCCAACCTGTCAATCAGATCAATCAGAAAGAATATCACTATTGCCTCCGTTTAGAAGGCAGAAAATTCTATACAATTAGCATGAAAAATGGTTATATGTCCTCTTTCTGTAAAACCTCCATATATGTTCTGACTGATAGAAAATATATCTTTCCATACCATTACATTTTACAATTTATTTTTCATCTTTTTCTCCCTTTATATTTGATTTTTTTTCCTATTTCTTTCGTTTTCTTTTTTTCCTCACACATTTCCTATAAACTGGATTTCCAGAAGCAGATCATTTCACTGAACAAGGAATAATTTTTCACTACATCAGAAAATAAAACCCAAACCAAAATGCCCCTATTTTGAGTAGGCTATTTCAAATCCAATGAAATTTCAAGGCCGTCATAGAGAACAAAAGCTGTGTTTCAGACACAAAAGTCTGAGCAGGATTTGAATTGCTTCCTTTAAGAGCAGAACACGCAGTAGTGTTTCTAAGTATACTCAACCATTACAAATATAGGTATAATTTTTTCTTAGTCCTTAAAAATCAGAAGAGATATCAACACAACATAAACCATTTTTAAATGGGCAAAATGCAGTATTTTGCAACCCTTAAAAAACCCCAGGCTTTTATTTCTGGTTTTGTCTGCATGTAAATATTTCCTACAAAATCTCTCATGAAGTTTTAGGTTATCAATCAATATATAACAAAGAAGAGGTTTTCATCTTAAGTTCAAGGTATGTATTTTATTTCATTTTATACTGGTTAACTGACAAAAGTTGTCCCAGGGACCTACATAGTTTTGTAACTTACAATGCAATAACTACAACCATTTGCACATTGAAATTGGTTTGTTTCTAGTTCTCTTACATTTCCAACACTTATGTTTTATTACATATTAAAAAATGTAAGTTGAAAACTTAGAAATTAAAAATTTAAAACTCAAGAGAATAAAAAAATTTATTTCTATAAAACAGGGCCACAACTTCTCTACCACTGAATATTCTTTCATAACTCATGACCCACATGGACATGCATACGCTTCTAAACTGTCTTGATACCTTTTTTTTCCCTCAATAAATTTGTATCTATATAGAAAGCAAATGTATTTCACTGAATTACTGCTTAACTAAAGTTTAGGAAAATGCCTACGATTTGGATATGAAAATAGGAAAAACTATTCCAAGTGCAGTCAGTGGTAACTGTATTCAAAGTGCTATGCAAATTCCTTCTCTTATTAACAATACACAGTAGCTGTCTTTGCTGGATGCAGATATTCACACACCAGTTGGACAAGGTCAGGAATCCAGAGATGCTTTTTGAAAGCTGAATTTGCCTCAAACAAAATACTGTGGGTTTTTTTGAAAAATCAAAAGAGCAGCTAAACTCAGTGTCAGACATCATGATAGAGCTGAATAAGGTTTCACTTAACCTTTCTATGACAAGACAGCAGGCAGGTTAAGTATGATACTGAATAGTGATGTAAAGGTATATGAGAAGAATCACGTGAACCCCATGGAAACCAAAGTCAAAACACTGCTGAGTGTTATCTGTTTGATCTGATGAGGACTGGGTATCAGTTTGTTCCTATTTTCTCTATCTCTGAGTGTTTTGTTACAATAGCTCAGCTGCTTTGCCAAGGTTACACGACAGACGCTGTTGATGACATAAAATATTTCTATTTACAGCACCTTTGTTCTTGGTACTATGGTAGTAATGATTTGTTAGGCACACTGAGTGGTCACTGATTCTTTCCTCTGCTGATGTTTTGTGTATTGTAACATTTGGTAAGCACTGTTACTAACAAAACTGACTTCATTCTCTCAGATGCAGGCAGAATTTGAAAGAATTGTTCCAGCCACACCTGCAGCAATTTTTTTTTCCCCAGCTGCCCCACACCTTAGGCTGTACTGTGTTTCCCACTTGTAAGTCATACACGTGCTGCAGAGAAGGAATAAAGACGTGGAAATATCTAAGCCTCTCTTCTGTAAATAAATTAAGGCCACCTAACAACACAAGGAGCCTGCTAGTTACCAACAAGTAGGCAGGTAGGCAGCACTGCTGATTTATTTCTCTAGCTGGTGACCAGATGGGAAACCCACAGATGCTGAACCACAACCCTCTACTTAGCCACTTGCCTTTCTGCCAGGTACTGTGCCAAATAAATTCCTCTGTCCTTGATTTTGTCCTGAAACTCACTGCTTTTAAGAAAAAAAACAGGCTTACTCAGCTTTTACAGGAAAGAATCTTTAACTAGGAACACTGTGCACTGTTGCGATAGAGCCTGCGTAGTGTTGATCACCTGAGTATTTGTCAAAAACTGACATGAGCTAAGGTTCTGTGTCTGTTGATTTTTGGCAAGGAAAAAATGCACTACAGTAAAGTCCTGCTGACTTTGATCCACACCATCAAGCCTACCTGCATGAGTTCTTTCACCACAGAATACTTCACACGAAATGCACACGACTTCCCCATTCATACTAGCCTTTCCTGGTAAGGCCTCGAGCTAGGATCCTGAATATGGGAGTGGGAGGAAAGAATGTTTTTAATTAGCACACAGCATTTTACTTATTTTAGATTTTCTTTCTCTGATACCAAATAGAAAGTAATCCCAAAAAACAGCACCAGTTCATGATGCGAAAAGTATAATTACAATGCAAGCAAACAACTGAAAACAAATCAGTACATTATCCTTTCATCTCCTTCTTAGGCTTAATAATTATCTTTCAGTGAAGAGCTAGAACAAAACCAGAAGCTAGTGTAATAGGAATTAAAAAAACAAGTGCATAAACAGTATCAGTGCAGCAGCAAATACACAGTCATTGTTAACATTCCAATTCAACCCATTTCCAACATTTTTGTGCAATAAAACTTGGCCATATGCTGGCCAATGCAACAAGCCTCTTTTTAATATTAACACAGTCATTCTTCACTGAAGCTATTTCTGCTTGGATTTAAAAAATAAAATTAGTTAAATACAACTCTCACAAAAAAGAAAAAAAAGACTGTATTTTATAAACACAAAATTCTGGTGCAAATAAAGTAAGAAATAAATATCACACCCTTGAAGACAAAAGGAAATTGGAACTGGTTCCTATGGCTGAACTTAGAGGATGTGAGGGTAGGATTTTTGTAACATATTTTTTTAACATTGGCTTAAGTCTCTCATCATTTCAGAGGTAAAGCCAAGCAGCTGGGAGGAACATTTTTGTCGAGATGTTAAATTTCACTACACTTCAGTTGTGATAGCACAGTTTGAGTACAATCAGAGGAACCATAAAAAGTCTTCTTGATAGGTTGGGCTCTGTGCTTTGTGTTCTTCTTCTCAACCTTCCCTCAGTTGCCAGAGCAGGGGATATGGATCCAGACTTGCCAATGCAGCAACAAGGCAGGATTGTCTACCCGCTTGCTGGGAACAACCCCAACCTTTGTTGCATGAACTCCACTCTGTTTGCATTTTCTCTTACGTTGCATATGAAGATTAGGGGTAAGGAGGAGGCTTAGAGAGACAGTTGAGAGGGGCACACTGAGAGCTGGAATGTGGCTGCTCTTCTGGAAGAGCATTAGGACTGAAAATTAAAAAGAAAAGAGAAAAAGTGCTTAAAATACAAGGCAAACTTTTTACAAGCATGTAAATAGTACAGGGCTGGAAATGAACTTTAAAAGGGGATGAAGCCTCATCTCTAAATCCATATCCTCAGACACACAGCATACAGAAAGAAAACTCTCAGTGCACAGCAAGTCAGTGACACTTGGATGCATTTGTGACGTGGCCCAGGTATCCCACTTCACAGTTCCTGTACAAAACTGCTCTTTGCATGCTGGGATGACAAAGGCTGTGTGGAGAAAAAATGCATCTGTGAAATGGGGGAGCAAATTTGAAGGATGAGATGCAGGTGCCATCTTTACGTGAGTATTAAAGATTTTCTATATGCAGCTGATTCACTGTTTGAAATGAAGGACAGTGCCAGGCTGGAAATCAGGTTTCACAGCTTTGTGAAAAGGTGATGTCTTACTGAATTTGACCTATTTACTAGTCCATTTGTACAAATACAGTGTAGCCTTCTTCATCAGGCCCCTTAACCATTACATATTTTGTAATTTACACTCCCAAAGTGTGGGGATTTCTGATATTTTGGTTTTTTGGGGGTTTTGCGCTGTTTGAATCCTCTTCATTCTGTCATATACTTCTGTTGCTTGACTGTTTTTCATGTACAATTTGTCTGATAAAAGCATTCACCTGTTAATACTCTAAAGTGCATTTATAGATTCACTGGCATATAGTGCAGAGAGGTCTGAACTAGCTTACAGGGGCTGGAGTAGAAGCAAAGAAAAGGGGCAGCTAACACAAACACGCCCCACTTCTTGGTGCAGAGCTGTAGAATAACAAGATACCAAAACAAAATGCAAGAAAATGTCGTTTATAAAGAGAAGGAAAAAAAAAAAAGGAAAAAATACCACAAATGCCAGTTCTTTAATGACTCTGGGAAGAGTTTTTTCCCCTAATGCCTCAAATGTTCTACAGTGTTGGAGTTATTCCAAGCTCAACAGTGTGATATATGATAGAGCACCATCATTTATGTCTCTGTCTTCAAGAGAATTTGCATTTTCTGTTTTCCTTCTTTAGAAATCGTGCTTTTACATATTATCTCTGCAGCACAGACTAATGGAGTACTGGCTGAAGGAATGCAATTAGCCTGTTGCTGGAAATGAATCAATTTGAAATGCCAGAGGTATTTGGAAAACTGCTACTGGAAATGCCAGTGGTACTGAAAATGTCTTTAGTTTCCACATATAGCATTTACTAAAGGAAACAAAGAGATGACATTGTGCTTGACTGAAGAAAGAAAGGAGTGTGCACCACCACCAGTAAGTAACTTGATGGCCATGTCCACATTTTCAAATCAGAGAAATCTGGGAGGCTTTGACCACAAATACACAGGTATTGTGATTCAGCAGGAACAACTCCGGGCTTATTTGAAGATCACAGAATCACATGTTTTAAGTTAGATTCTGTTTCTCTTTAATGCTCCTCAGGATGAGTTTCCTGATTGCAAAATGGGCGGTGAAGGGGGCTATAGAAGCTCAGGACCTCACAAGTTTTGTTTTGTGCTCAGATGTCTAATAGCTCAGTCTCGAAGTGTGTAGTGCTATGGACTATGACACCTCAGTTTATATATTGATTTAGTCTAAACCTAAGCACCTAGGCATAAATATTCAATCTAAAATATTTTCTTGAAGCTTTAGTAGCTGGACTTGTTTAATCAAACACCCTGACAACACATCCAACCTGCCTTCCCTATGTAATTCTCTCCATGGTCACATCTATCCTTTCCCTCTGCCATATTCTGCCACATGCAGATGCAGAGACAGCATCCACAGAGAGATCTTACTGAGAGCTTTGCCTGCTCCACACCAATGACTGTGTCTGGAGGTCTGACCCAAAAGATCTGTATTTAGTCTCAAACTTATCCACTCATCAAGAGCCAGCTCTGGGCTTCAGCACCTCCTAAGTTTTCAAGATAGGCTTAGGAGAAGCACTAGTCTTATTTCCTTCAGAGACAGAAAACTTAATTAGAATTTTAACATCACACTTGGGGAGGACAAACAAGGAGGTAATTACATGACCCTACAAAGACTGGCTTACTCTTCTCCCTTGCTGCCTTGTTTCTTTTTAAATGGGACTCCTGTAATTGCCAGGGAGGAACAGAAACTCAACGCACACATTCCTTGCTTGTTAGCAGAGATGTGTTTGTCTTTTGGGGCTTCCTTCCTAACTCTAAAAATAAACAACAAAACATGCTCATGCTCTGAGGGAGAGGGCTGGTGAGGAAATGGCTGTAGTTACAACTAGTTATGTACAGCACTGGCCTGAAAGAACCTCTTCGAGACACATAAAATTCTCCTCTACACAAATATAAACAACCATAATAACTTTATGGCATGACCTTCAGTACAAAGCCAGCCATGACTGTAAAAACTGTAATACAAACTATCCCAGGCTATGCTCAGATTAGCAATTCTAAGCACTGGGCTTAAAATTATATTTTCATTTCCTGGTAATTCTGCATTGCTTCTTACTTTGAAATACAAGCACACTTCTGTGCACAGAAGAAATAGAAAAAAATGTTTTACTGTTTCCTTTTCAACCAATAATAACTATTAGGGGCATTAGGAAGAGGAAGAAAAATTGCAAGGCTATCAGGCACCTTTATAGCAACATATATAACCACATCACCTGCAGCTCCAATAGATTTAAATCTTTTTCTAAAACTCTGCTGTTATACCTTCCTCGCCTCAGAAACACAACTCATCCAGTTCATTAATGCAGATTACTGTAGCAGTACATAAACTAAAAATACACCAGAATCAGCAAGTGACACATGGCATTCAATGTGCTTTTTATGGCAGCAGAGGTGCTGGTGGCAGCAGGTCCCGGAGCTGAGCTATCAGACACACTGACAGTCACAGACAGCAGAGGATGGCAGGGGAGATTAATAACACAAAGCAAGAGAGAGACATGGAAGGACCTGAGGTTTTGACTATAAACAGAGAATAAGGAAGAAAATTGTTACATTCACCCCATGGGATACGTGTAGTTTTTAACACATTTGGTTTTCACAGACATTTTTGTAAACATCTCTTTAAATGCTGGTATCATTTGGGGATGTATTCATTCAATTGATGAATAAAGTCTGTGCAATTTTTTGTGTTAGTATTATTGTCTGGCTTTATGCAGCTTTTTATTTTTTCCCTGGCACTCAAAATGCTAATCATGTATTTCTAAAATTAACTGGAAAATAGTGTGCAAAGCGCTTCAGTGCTCGTAAGCACTCTGTTCTGTCTTAAAGATGTCATTCACATGCAACATTGTCTGGCATTGATTGTAACTGTAACAAATCAGCAAAGGAAAATATTAACTGTAATAAATCAGCAAAGGAAAATATTAACAGACCAACGATATTTTCAGATTGCAAAAGTTTTGCGTGCATTTGGTTGCATATTTTACCTTATTTTAAATTTATTTCCTACTTTATACAAATAAAAGCATTATTTCATATTAAAAGGCAATATTAATTTAATTTGAGGTATTGGGGAGTTGTGTGGTTTGTTTTTTTAATAATAGATAATTTGGGTCTAGAATTTTGGCCTCTGATAATGAAAATGAGGTTTTCACTGCATTCAACAGAAACCTGAGTACAATCCAAAGATGAACACACTCTTTTTAATATTGGATAATGGTAATATTTTAGTCATGTCCAATACAGTCCATCAGAAAGGTAGTTACAGGTTCTGGGAAGGGGGAACAGCATCCAGTAATTTTCAGGGCAGGCCTGGATTTGGTTGCTTGCCCCACATTCCCCCGGACCTAGAAACTGAGGTGATGAGTGGAATGCAGAGCGATACTTTCAGGCATTGTTGCATCAGTTTACTTTAAAAAAATCTCTTAAGGAAAGTTCTCCAATCAAGTTTCAGTTGAAACATGCAGATTCAAGCAAAAAGACCAATGCAGAGCTAAAATAAATTGACTAGATCTGCCCTGGAGCCTCATCTGGCTTGAAACTGCATAGCTTATCTAGTGAGATTTACCAAAGCCTATGCACTGGAATCACAATTACTGAAGATGCCAGAGTTATACAAGTCCCACTTAAAAACCACGGTATAGATAATGAATGAGGGAAATCTGTGAATCTACCTGTGTTATGGTCAGGCATATTAACTGGTTTGAGCATGATTAGACATTGCAGGATGTGGAAAACATCTGTGTGAATCACAAGCCTTAACAAGCTCTTGTTTAGTCCTGAGTGAAATGCCACTGCAAGATCACATTGCTGCAAGAATTGTGTTGGAGACTTTAAAAAACAAGCACAGCTCTCTCTTAAAATGGGTGACTTCAGGGCTGGGCAGAGCTTTCATTTGGCTCATTTGGCATCACCCTGTGATGTAAACCATATGTGCCATCCCAGTAGGGACCGTCAGAGGACAAGGGAGGGCGGGACAAGCTCCTGTCTTCTTTCTCCGCTGCATTTAGAAAATCCAAACCTCAGTAAGTCCAACTGGTTCTTTAAATGCCCTCATATTTTAGTCCAGATTCCAATTACCTTATTTAAAGAACTCAACAACTTGTGCCATCATGCTGACTTGCATTAAATCTATTGTTATGCTTCACTGCGTTACGAAGCTGGGCAGGTAACGTGGCTGAGGCAAGCAAGGCAGCAGTGTGAATATATCAAAAACAGTCGTGTTTTGACTTCACCAGACGAGTATCAATCTAGTGGTAAAAAACAATAGCCACCTGAAAGGCAATTTTTCAGCTTAGTGTGTAAGGTGTGTGTTGTTTGTAGGATGACTGATCTGAAGTTTTAAAATATTAACCATACTTTTAATTATCAGAAGAAGGTAATGTTTGCAGAGAAATGTACACCAGTATCAAATCAGATAGTTTTCCATTCTGAGAAGTAGTTTTAAAATTACAGAAGCAATTGTTTGTTAGAATTTAGAAAGGGATGGTAGCAGAGCATATTCTCCACTAGGAGAGTAGCTCTGGAAGGAACAGAACAGACTTTAGTTTGTGACAGTAAATTAAACAGGGTTAAAGTAAGACTTGTTGACATTAAGCTTCCATGTATCCAAAGCGAGTAATGATAATCTCAAATTGCTATAACATCTAAAATACAGCAGCATCACTTTATTGGCATTTTAAGGATTTTAAATGTAACTTGTAATTTTTTTTCAGTGAGCTGTAAAACTCCAAACTGCAAATCAGTAAATGATACTTTTCAGTTATAATGAGTTTACACCAACTTCTCAGTAAAATTTTCATATTACTCTTACATAGTAAAGAAGATGATAATAATACTTCCACTTTGTAGGCAATAAAAGAGAGGCACTAACTTGGTCACTACATTTCAGGCAAAGGCCTAAAAATAATGTAACCTATTTCAAATGAGAGCATAGACATAAACAAATATTTGCACAGAATGTACCATGAATAGATAAAGAAAATTATTGTAATGTCCTTTTGCTTTGCTTAGGTTTGGGGTTGTGCCTTGATTAACTCAGCCACCCCAGATGCGTGACTTGGCCTTTGTACCATCTATGAGCAAGGACACCAGGAGTTTACTTTTAAAAACAAGACTAAAAACTGATTGCCTTGGGTCTGAGTTTCCAGGTCAGGGAGAATTTAGAAGGGTCTGCTAAAATCTCACAAATGCCTTTAAAATGCCACCTTACAAAAGGGAAGCCTACATTTACTCCTGAAATTAAAAGTCCCCCATTTAAGTAAATCTTTCTAGCAGCAAAATAAAATCATTACTATTTTGGCATCATTGAGAAACTGCATAAAAACATCAAATGAGGTCTGCAAGATCCAGCTTTGCATTTTTTCCATATTTTTACAGGGAAGCAAGTGCACAAATGCTGTGACTCATGTTTGTACTGTCACTGCAGAAATTACCACTCTTCCTCAAGCTGTTAAAAGTTTGCTGTTAGAGAAAAAGTGAAGAGCTTTTGTTTGAGGAAGAGGAGGGGGGTGGCAGGCGTGCATGCAGCTATGTGCAAAGAGAAGAGCGTTAGTGGAGTTTACCTGACAGTCTGGCAATCGGGCCCCCTGGCTAGTTGTGAGCCGTGTGGCGGTATGGAGGCAGCAGGCTGCTGACAATCTACAAGAAACTGATAAATTAGACATATATACAGAGAGATTACAGAGCAAGGGGTTAGTAACGGCAGTACACAGGCTACGCATCTCAGGGAGAGATTTAGTGAGGAATGTGCTCTTGGTGCCTTATCTGACAGAAACACCTTTTTTCTGATAGCAGTGACATTGGCTGCTGCCTTTTTCTCCTTTTCAGAAGAAGCAGTGGAAACATTTTTGTTTGTTTTCCCTCAGCGCTGGCAAATTTTTGTTTAAACAGGCAACAATAACGGGCTGTATTCAGGATCTGGGTTTAAACCTTGTACTTCTCATTCTTCTACTCATCATGAAGTTGTTTTGCTCACACCTAATATGAAAATTGTCAATACAGCTACTCAAAATTTACCCAAGGAACTTAGATCCATATAAAAACAATTATGTCATCTCATTACAACATACAAGAAAAAGCTCATAAGAAAGTCTTTATAATTTCTGAACAGCGCTTGCGAGATTGGGGTTTTTGTAGGAGAAAGGAAGAACTTGGTACAGTCAGTTTCACTGTTCTGTCTAGATTATTTTATCAATTCCCTGTCAAAGAAGTTTCCACATCAATCACTTGCAAAGCTGTATTATGGTTCTTAATTTATTAAATAACAGTAAAGCCAAATAATCCTTCACTGCTATGTTTTCCTGTGATATTCAAAATATGAAGATGGCTTTAAACTGGATAATACTTGTGGGGCTTCATGAAAGCAGTAGAACAAGACAACCTTGCTTTCTAAGTCACTAGTGTCTACTGAGATTTCCAGATCTCAAGATTTGCTAATTTTCCCTGCAGCATTCTGGCTTTTCACTCCACTGTCTGTGTGATTCAGACTGCCACACAACAGTCATCGGGATCTTTTCAAACATTAGAATCTATGGGTGAAATTCTGATCATATGAAAAACTACTGGAGATTATCTTTTGTCTCCAGTAAGACCTGCAGACCGATCATCCTTCCTGACTGCTTCAACCTGATTCTCAACCTCTTTGGTGGAATGGGGTTATTTTCCCCTAAACCTAAAAATGAGACAAGGGAACTTCATGTACTTGGAAAGAATTTCTTTTTTTTTTCCCCTTCAATTGGTTGCTACTTAAAGCTCAACACAAGCAATAATTTTTCTTTACAATGTTGATGTTTTTCAAAACCCCCTTCTATTCTTTGCCTCAGTCAATGGAAGACCATGCAAGTAATTTGCTGTCAAGAGCGTGGAGATGACATCAGGTACTGCAGAGCAACACACCTTCATAGCAACACTGAGCATCATATCCACTGTTGTAACATTTCCCTTTCCTACCAGCCCACAGGGCCTCTTCCTGTGAAGATCTGTGCTGACCTCCAGTGGGTAAGAAGCAAGTGCACCCAAATCACTGGTTTCTTCGTGCTTCAGCCAAGAGGAGAAGGGTTTGGACCTATTTTCTAGTACACAGGTTAGAAAAATACGTGCACAGTTTGTGCTGGCACCACTGTGTCCGGAAGCAGAAGCGGAATAAGAAAGGATACTCTGCCACTCTCATTTACCAGGATTGTCACTATAGTCCTCAGTGCATCTTTCAGCAGAGGAGTGCACGAGTTGGCAATGTATTAATGTATGCATGAATAGAAGGGTCTGTCATTTCAGCACAAAGCTCAACTAAAATAAGAGGTGTCTGAGGAACTGACAGATCAGGATAACTGCAGGCAGAAAATTATAGCCAAAAAAAATTTAAAAATTAATGCTTTATTCTAAACAAAACAATTTGCAGAAGTCCAAAGCAAAGTCATTCTTGACAGCTTATAAAAGGTAGTCAGGGAGGAAAGAAATACAGAACAGAATGCTCCGTGATGAAAAGGTGCAGACAGGTTTCACTAATACAGAAGAAATTGTTCTGACAGGCGTTTCCAGAACAACACAAATGCCTGATTTATGATCCTGCTCTAATATCCCAAACACGGTGCAAATATTTTATGATGCATCTTGATCTGCTACATTTGGCAGAGTGCATGAACAGTGAGCCAGATTCTGGGAGGATTATGCAAGCTGGGTAATAACTATTTCAGTGTGAGAACACCTTGTGTGAAACACAATTCTAGCTGGCGTCAGCAAAGCTCACGCAATCTGGCTCACGTTCACATCAGGACCAGATCTAGTGATCCACATGTCATAAGATGACTGAATCGTCCTCCTACATCCTCCAGGAGTGAAGTTTCTGAGGATTATGCTGGGAAAGAGCTAAGCAGAATGCATATGGCTTACATAGACACATTTCAAATTCAAAGGAGCTTCTTATCTACTTATGTGCAAGTAGCTGTGCGAGAGCTAACTTTATTCCTTCTATATTTAATCCTTTTAAGTATTTTGGAGGATTTATAACACCCTTCTCTAATGTCGTGACAATCATAAAATGATTTCTTTCTACTAAGGAACTCCTGCCTGTATCAAGTAAATGTTTGTTTCTTTCTGAAATACTCTGCTGAAGGTTAAAAGTCTCAAAAAAGTCTTTGCTAATTCTGTGGTCAATGTCACATGCCATGAAGACAAGGTAAGAAAGACATACTCTCTTTTACTAAAAAAAGTAAAAATAAATTTTAAAATCACATTGGAAGAAGCCTGTTACCTGTATTTTCCAAATCTGAGGGCCTGTCAGTCAAGCTACAGAGTGAAAGGACATTCTGTCATTTATGTAGAAGGTACTTGGGGTACAGACACAGATTACACTTTTTGGTGTGTCTTCTAAGACTACCACCAAGAAAATCATTAATAAAGTTATTAAATACAGACTATCTTATTTCTCCATCATCTTATTTGCTGTGATAAAACAAACCAGTTTGGGGCAGGGGATGAGCTGGCTAATCTCAAGTCCTTTTACAATTCTATGAACCTACAATAAAGAAAGGACTTTTAGTTATCATTTCAACCACAGATGGCAAAGAGGAGCTATTGTACACAGAAATCCACATGCCAGTTTTCACTGAATTCAGCAGGACTTGTGCCTGCAGAGGCTTGTGACAGTATCCAGCAACACCTACCACTGCCTCTGTTGGAGGTTTGAGGCTTGACTTGTGCTATGTGTTAGTCCTGTTTCGATTTTCCAGTCCCTGACATTTTAGCCACTTGCACAGCGATGGTGTAAAGGGCTCAGAGATTTCCTCTCTCACAGATTAGCCACTGCTGATTTTCCTTTGGAACCTAATGCCTAGTCCTAATCGGGCTAATCAGCTCCTGATGTAAGAGCATTAAAAAAAACCCAGGCTCAGAGAAACTACATCTGCTCTCATGAGCATTGAATGTGCTGCTATAAATTATCTGCTGAGAGCAAATCACCAAAAAAAGAGTATTTTCCTGTGCTTCCCTTCAGCTCAGCCACAAAAACAACACGTTTCCCTTGTGTCACAAGATGTGCTCTGCCCTCCAGTCTGTGAACTGGGTGGCTCTAACCAGCACAGGTCTGCTTTACTGAGTTATTTGTGTCTGAGATGGGCTTGCCTTCTGTTGACATCAGCAATGTCCTCAGTGAAAAACCTACATGCAAGCATTTCCAGTCCCACCTGCTCAGGACCCAGCACACTGCCATGAACATTTCAGCACATTTTGACTCTCAGTAAATTCCTAATCTCTACACGGTGCTCTCAAACACCAAGACTACTCAGAATCCCCAGATAAGCATAGCATACTTTTAACTGCATTTAGTTCAGTTAATCAATTAAAAACTTTTTTCCCCCCTTTTATCTGAAAGGGTAAAATTGAGAGTCAAACAGCAAACCAATCAGCAGGTACTGTTACATATTTTGCATTTCTGATATGAAAACATTGGGAAAAGTCTGTTCTTGATAAATGAAAAGCTGTCAATAAATGTTTATGACCAAATGTGAGATTGAGGCTTTTTCAGTCAGTTAAAACAAAGCTTCCCTGGCATCCCACTGATCACTTCAGGCCAACACAAACTCCTTCTTTGCTAGTTAAAACTTTTCAGGCTATCTGACTTTGTGTTACTCTACCCAGTGTCAATTGAACTTGCTCCAGCAAGTCTGAGGAATTTGATAACGTGTCTATGAAGCTGTTATTGACAATTTACTTGAAGAGAGAAGCTATCTACATTAATATGGTAATGAATTGTTTTCATCCCTGAAATGTCAATTTAATGGGAAAGAATGAATGGTTAATAGCATGACTTGAAAGTATTGAGCAAAGAACAGATCAGTAGCCTCCTGGTTGTGCAGATGTAAAACACGTTACATCACAGAGCAAGACCTACAAAGACAATAAATCAATCCTCTCTGCTCAAAAGTGAGGAACAAGGAAAATTTCCAAACCAAAAGATAAATGTAAGATGTCAAGAAGAATGGGGCAAAGGGTACTAAGATGCTTGCCCTCCTTGCTGAGATTTGTAGAGATGCTTTCAAGCTGCAATCTGACAGGATGAGAAAAGTCCCCAGACTGTTTATATACAGGGGTGATGAGGACATAAGTTTTACAGCTGACAGGTGGTTTCACTTATAATTTATCTTCATTTTTCTAATGAATGCCATGAAAACTTTGACCTTCCTCAAGGCCAAGAGGAACTTTAAGAGGTGATAGTTATCACAAAGAACAGCTGGTGAGAGGACAGCTGTGACTTATGTTCAGAAAAAGCCACAAACAATGGTACAGGTCAAAGATTAGAAGAGTCTCTCCCTTCTCCTGCTTCCAGGGTCAGTTTGAGCCTGTAAATAACACAGTTACCTCTGCCCTACACACAGCCCCAGCAGATCAGTCTCTCAGCTGAAAACTGGACATAGATCCACATTTCTGCAGGCTGCCCTGGAAGGAGAGGGCTACAGTGGAGCAGCCACTGGGGTTCCACGTGGAGCCTGGCTGGCCTCATTAACCCCAGCTTGCTCAGAGCAGGGTTGACTCAGCTTGTCCTGGCCCGTGAGCCAAAGGAGCAGCGTGGGAGGACTGGCTCTTGTGCAAAGCCATTCTACCACTCTGTGAGGGCCAGCCCCTTCCTGGCACAGCTGCACACGGTGCAACTTAGCTCCTGCACATTTTACAGCACCCACATTATCTGAGATTTCCCACTGCCTGAATTTTACCTCTGCTCTATTAAACTGAATGATGGATCATTGATTGGAGATAGAGATATGTGTCAACCAAGTATCATTTTCAGCCTTCTTCATGGTAAAGGTGATCTACTATGAAATTCCTGTGTTGAGAGTGCAAGTACTCAGGTAACTCACATCTTAAGCTTGCTATTCAGGAAACTTAATAGCTTAGACTACTTTTGATTGGAGAAGTTACAACAACAACTAATTCTTCCACTACTTATTTCTTCGTCTTCTTAAAAACTGTTTAAAGAATAAGAGATGTGAGCATGCTGCTGAACTCCCATTATTTATCAATATTTATATATTGCCCTCAGATGCAGTAGGCCAGCAGTAGGATGCATCTAAAATCCTCATCTCCTGTCATCTCCCCATGTCCATCTTCTTGCAAAGCAGGCCCAGCAATGTCCCAATGTTTCTACAATCACAGGCTCCTGACACAGGCTCTCCTTCTGCTCCTCCTCCTCTGAGCACTTCAGAACAAGGTCAGACAGAGTTAACCTAACAGAGGGCTTGCTGTTAAATGCCTCTCAAGAGTAAGAGCAGGTAGGGAGTTTAACTGCTGTTTTCTCGTGGCATTTAGGGAAATGCTGTCTATCCTGGTGATTTCCACAAACGGACTGGTGGAGCATCACTAACAACTTCACGCACAGCCTGGCACACAGCACAGACAGCTGTGGCTTAGTAGGTCACTGATTCAGTGGCTTTCCAGGACATGTCAGGTTTCTTGGCTATGTCCTGGTGAGTTCTTTCATCTATACAACAGCTACGCTATACGGAGTGCTTTTACCCTTAATTTCCTTCTTCTGCGTGACTTCACCTGTATTTTCTTTTCAGACCTGAATTATCCCAAATCTAGAGAGCTGTTCCCGCATCAGTCCACGTGTTTCAGTGGTAATGTGCCTGCTAGCCCCAAGTAGAGTGACACAGCTATATCCCAGCCTTGCCTTTTCCTGTAGTTCATATTAAGAATAGCTTTTAAAACAGAAATAATACCTTGTCATTAACAAAATTAGTGAAATGCATTTTTCTCCAGTTACAGGCTCAGAACATTAAGAGGTTTCTTGTCAGTTCTGTAGCCTTTTTCACACTTTCTTTATCACGACATGTTTATGTTATTTCTCAAACGGTTTCTGTGAATGCTTTAAAATCTTCCTCATTAAATCTACTGAGAAGCTAAATAATGGGTTAGTAAAACAGCACAAATGGAAATGGCATAAGCTGAAAAATATATCTTCGGTTCCTTTCTTTTATATACAGTTCATAAAAAGCACATTTAGAAAGGTCTGATGATTCATGAAACACTTACTAAAAGACACACACATTTGAAACATTTCAAAAGAGGAAAAGAGAGGTCTTAAAATTACAGAAATCATCACACTTTGATCTTGTTGTTTACCATGGAAACGTAAGTCAAGGATACATTTCAGGTCACAAAATCATCCAGAGCAAAAATACTTGCACTATTATATGGATAAAGATGGGCCTGATCCAAAATTTGAAGTCAGTGGGAAGAGTAACTTTAGTAGGCTTTGGAAGAAACAACGTAAGTTACAATTATAAGGTTCTGTGCCCCTAAAAAATGCAGATAGGGAGATACTTACAACCAAGGACGCTAGTCCTGTTCAAACAACTGCTGTGAGCTTACTCCACACACCACAACATCTCAAGGAACTACTCTATTAGAGAGCTAAAATATCAGCATGGCTAATTTAAACAGACTTACTTCAGTTTTGTCTATTTTATGAGGCAAAAAAAGCACAATATTGAATACTCCTGTGTATTTGATGGCAAAAATCAGCAAGTCATGAAATCACATTAAACTTTGTCATAAAAGAAGATAGAGATGGATGACTTTTGCTATCAACACTGTAAAGATATTTCAATCTCTGTTTTAGTTAATTGATAGGATTGGATTCCAAAGCCCAAAATTGTCATAGAAAGCAATACATATCTGGTAACATGCCTTAAAGATTTGATGTGTCACCTGTAGACCTGTTTAGCTAGAAAAAAACAGAAGTCTAAATAAGACTTTACTGGACAACTTCAACAAATGATGCTAATGTAAACCATTCCATCCAGCAATGATGTCATAGCTTAGATACAGAGAGAAAAATGTCAACAACTTTTAATGAAAATATACAGCAGTAAGGCATGGATTTCACTGCAATCTTTTTTTTTTTTTCATGTTTTATCAATCAAATTAGGGCTTCTATTAAAAACAGATTTTATTTCAGGATTGTTTTCTTTATATAGTCAAAAAACCTAAATAAAAATAAATTAAACTTGTAGAACTGCAGTGAATTCATGCCATAATAGCTAAATCATATTGAAGTAGCTAAATTATATTGATCAGCATGAAATGCATGGGTTTGGTCTCATCAGTGGCAACTGGAAAGCTAAATGCAAGAGAGGAAAAGCACAGAGTGAAAAGGTCCTGTTCACAGTGGCACCAAGAGGTAAAAGTACATTTAGCCAGCTGACTTCATCAGTTACAGCCAACCAATGTCCTTGGCAAGGACACTGCTCTTCAAATTCAAAACCGCCTCCACAAGGACAACACACCATGCTTGAAATGGCGTAAATATGCAATGCTCATCAAGCTGAGCTAAATGAGCATATCAGATGCAGGACACGGCCCTGAGAGCAGGCAGATATATACACATATCTGTATATATGCACTGATACCGCTCATCAAACGATGAACACGTACAGACACACACATGGCATGTTTACAGACCCCACAGAAAATAGGACTATGCAGAACAAAAAAAGAGAACACTGATAATAAGTAAATAATGACTGGATTATCCTTTTTTGTGAAGAGCATCATATTCAGGTTCAAAAAACCCCTTACACATGATTTTTTAAAAAACATACTAACAACATATAAAATCCATTTTTCATGAAGAGCAGAGACAGATTAGACCAATATTGCATGAGTCTTACAGCAGCCAGTAGCCTGTCTGATTGCACAAGCTCAGAGATGTCTTGCAAGCACAGGATCATCATCAACACAAGTACATTCTCAGTAGGCAAAAATACAACATGCCTTCTCAGAAGAATCATTCATAGATCTTTAATGAAGTAAAGGGCAATTTGTACTCAGACTAAATTTGTGTTGCCAGAATAAAGCTGTGGGGTTTTTTTCAAAAATAATGCTTCTGAAGAACTTCCATGCTTTGGATTGCTTGGATGAAGCAAATCAAACTTTCCTGAGGAAAAAATTCAGAGCAGACTAGCCTGACTAGTTAAATATTATATGACTGCATATCTTATATAGTAGTGGTGGCTTGGTTAACCACCTGTCCTGATTTTCAAGAATAAACTCTTTCACTTAATGTACAGAAAAATCCACATTGTTCAAAACTCAGTATAAAATTATCTAACTTAAAAACAGCACAGAAAGAGGTATCTAGATCCTAGTCATGTTGATTTTTCTCCTCATCAATCTATAAAATTTGTTCACAAAGGAGAAGTAAGAAATATTTAAAACTCTTCATTGTGTGACCTGAGAAATCACAAAGATCTACAAAGCACCCTCCTGGCAAAATTAATTTCTGAGCTGGTAGTGTTCTTCAAAGGACTTCTTCCACAACCATTTTTAAAAGAAGCTGTGCTTTCTGTGTTCAGATTTCTAACAGTCCTGCTGTTTCAAAATTAAGAAGTGCATAAAAAAGCAAAGTTGAGATACTGAAGTAATGCCTATAGCAGCAAGGCTTAGAAATTTGTGAGCAGCTTTCTGACATTGGTACTTCAGCTCAAAAGCAAAGCTGAAACTGGTTTTGGCAAAATATTCCTAAAGAAACAAAAAATGTGCACAGCTGAAGACCTTGAACGTAAACCCTTTTCATCACACAAAGAAAGCAGACACAAACCTGCTATCAAAAATATATTTCCCTGACCTTTACACAGGCACAGCTCTCCAGACAGCCTCCTCCACGCAGAGTGGTGACAGCCTGAAAATCTCTGCTCATTTTCCCACCCCCTGCATCCCAAAGGGGAGGGGAACGGCAGCTTCTACTCAAAACACACCTTTTGAAGATGATTTCCCATATCTTCCCACTACCTAAACAAGATGAAGCAGCAAGGAGGAGGAGCCAAAATCAACAATCCTGCCCCACATGCCAAGTTCCACTTAAAGGTTATTTAAAGAAAAACACAGAAGGAATATGAGCTTCTGATTACATACAGATAACCTTTTATAGAATATTTCTCGAGTCACATCTAAAACACTGCACTTAATAGAAGCTCAAAATCCAGAAAGAAAAAAATTTAAAATAGCATGAGAGTGTATTCTTCATCCCTTGAGCCAAGAGGGGTTACTCAACACCTCATATGGACTACCAAAAGCCCTTAATTCCCTATAACACTAAGTGCCACCCTACTCAGAAGACTCTCTGCTCCTTGTTGTGTTAAACTGTGTTTGTTCTACATCAAACAGATCAATGCATTCCCAGGTTTCTTACCTATTCTTCACATATTAAACCACTCTCAGTGTAAAGGCAAGTAGCAAAGACAACTCTTCAGCAATTTCCCTCAAGTTCCAGCTTAAAGATTTAATTATAAGACTTCCTAGGACCTCAACATTCGGGTCATTGAGATTTTTTATTTTCATTTTCCTTGCTAGCTTTAAAAATACTTTCCACCTACAGATGCTGTAAGTTAGTTCTTGGTGACACTACAGGAATTTCCTTTGGGATAGAGTTTTTATAAATTAAGTTAAATTTTAGGGTGAGAATGCAAACCAACAAACGAGCTAGTTATTTGTATCATATTGTGATTCCTGTTTGATTTGCTGTAAGCATAGAGCTACATCAGAAATTAATCCTGGATTATGCTTTTAGTAAGAGTAAGTATTACATAATTACGTATGGTAGGTGGTGAGCTTAGTGCCTGAGCAGTTGCTATACTATTATGTGGCATTCTTTGTGCTGTCTTTATCTTCCACATAAGTTTCTTCTTGTGGGAACTAAATGCCAGACTGTAAACCACTCTTGAAAGACAGCTGAAAAGCAAGCAGGCTTTCAGGTTTAATGTGCTTTCAGAAATGAGCAACCCTACAAAATTACCTAATTTTCCAGGTTTGGTTTTTTGGTTTTTTTTAACAGGTATTTAGAAGAGCCATTTTATGAAATGGTTTGTAACAATGAAGAACAATGAAATCTAAACCCTACAAAACCACAAATTTTGGATTCGAGCAAAATAGTATAATTCTGTTGAAATCCATGGGGCTAGCCTGGCTTGGGTCAACCAAATATCTGACTTCAGCTGGGCTTGGAATTTGAGAGGAATATGTCACATTTTAAGGCTGCTACTTTCCTTTTCTCTATTGTAACAAAATAAAACAGATACGACCACACAGATTTGTCTAAAAGGAAAAGGATTGCTCATTATGATGTTATGATCTGTATTCCTTCAGAATACAAAATACTTTACTTTTTACAGTGTTTTCCTGGGTGGGATTTTAAATACCAAGCAAAAACAATAGGGGAAAGAAGCATCTACCACATTTTATTTGGAGGGCACTCCCACAAAGGAGACTCTCAGGTGGTTTGTTGTTGACTCTATTTGAGTGAGAACACGGCAGCCACTGGGTACTGTCCTTCTCATAACCTGTTGGGAAACCTTTTACTTCAGGTACATCTTCTACACAAGGATCTTGATTTAATTTTAAGCTAAAATAGCAGAACTTGATATTCAACTTTTGGAATTGCCATGCTAAAGTATCTGACAGAGAAAAGAGTGCTGTCGAGGCAGATACTACAGGAGACCTTTTTAGTCTTGTTTATTCCTTGAAGAGGTTGAGAGAACCGTATTTCATATTTGGGACTGTGGTGTATTGAGAGGCACCTTGTGACTTCATATTCAAGGAGTCTGAACACAACCGCAAAGGAAAGGTCATTTTTCAGTGTTACACACTGTCAAAACCAGCAGTAGGCTTTCTACATGCCCTGACTTTTTCATGTAGTTAGGAAAACAAACACAAACACATCTAAAGGTGGGCTGGAATTGTGCTGGGCACATACTGGCTGCTTCTGTCTATCAGAAGAATAAAGACTTGGAAGTGTAAAAACACATGTCAGCAGAACAGAAGCAAAGAAGAAACAAACAACAAAGCTAAGTGCATGCCATTACCTAGGAGAAATGGAACACGATACTTTGGAAAAACATCAGTGGTATTTTTAGCCCCTGTGGGCAGTTAAGAGCTATTAGTTCAATTAGAAAGCCCAGATCAAGTCATGCTGTCACAGCTTTGTGTCAGAGGTGCCTGCATGCTGATCTAGAGCTGAGGGCATTCAAATGGAAATCGAGCAGGACATGACAATCTCTTGTTTGAGAGGTCTTCAGCTGGTGTTCCTCTGAAGAAGGCTGCAAAAGCAGTCCAGCTTTCCCTCTCCAGGTATCCAGCAGCAGTCAGAGCAAAGGCAGCCTCTTCTGCCAAGCACCAAGTCCAGAAGAAGGTGCAAGAGAAACACAGGCACAGCTTGCTACTGCACGGGGCTCATGGGGCAGGGGAACCTGTCCTGTTCCTCCTGATCCCAACTTCAGCTATTTTGGCTCTTGGTCTCCATCAAACACATTCCCAGTTACAGCCTCCCGGTCCCCACAACCCTGGGATCTAATGAAAGGACAGGGAAGCTCTCACATCACATGGGTGAAAAATTCTTCCGAATGAAATAGTTCACAAATTTTAAAAAAAACCCTAAAAACTAACACCAAAACATGTTTCCATTTAATGTAGGTTTGATTCATTCTTATTCCACTCCTGGGGCCTTAGCCTCAAGCCAAGCTACACTTCCTTCCATACTGTTTCACTTTGGATGCTTTTTTTGCACCCTCTCTGAAGCAGGTGTGGGTTGCTATACTTCTTGCTGCTCCGCCTGACTGCACAAATCATCTGAGAACAGAAGCTCTTTGTGAGACAAGGCTTTTCAACATTCTCAATAAAAGCAGCAGAGTAACATTCTTCGCTGTTCCTTACTTCAAGGAAACAGATAATTAGACAGATGGCAAAAAAATCCTACTTGGTGCATCATTCCTTTCATCTGTTAACAACAGTAAGAAATCTCCAGAAACTGGTAAAAATAATGATGAATAATTCCCTGCTTAATCCTCAACCTGGTTCTAACCTGGTCCTGCCAACACTGGAATCTGAATGCTCAGAAAAATCTTGGGTTTGGACCTGTCAGTCTCACAGGCTGAGACTGAAGCCCTATGATGGTACAAAATTCTGACAAATGCATTCAGAAAGCTGAGATTGTTGTAGATTCATAAGGACAACTGTAACATACATCAGTGACCCTGTCTCAAGACCCTTATACTCTAAATATGTAGAGATGTACCTAAAGTGACAGGTAAGACTCCAGACAAACATAATTTTCTGGACAATTCTACCTTTCAGACTGCTTCATCCTTTGGTCTGTTACTGGACAAAAAGACTGTGTCAGTGTTTCTCAATCTGTGGTCCACGCATCCGTGATGTTCCATGAGATATCAGATTCTTCTTTCCCCCCACTCCCACATTTTTCTCCTCAGGAGACAACTCTTTGATTTATTTACTGCAACACACCCTAGGAAAACGTCTTGTTTAGACTCTCTGCAGTTTTACACTTGGCCTCTGAGTGGGTGTTACTTGCATGGCACTACTCAAAGGCAGCTCTGACACTGAAGGCACTAGGTGAGAAATATAACCTACTACAGGGTAATGCTCAGCTTCCCAGAATAAACATCTACTCGAGCAGAAACTACTTTTATGGGTGTTAGGTTTCATATTTTCTTGCTTTTTCTTTTCTCATGCTTTTTGTGTATAACATATTTCAAAACAAAGAATGAACAAAATTACCACCACACAGGACTGCGCACATTTAAAGGCTAAAGGTTATGCTCAGGTGCAGAAGATAAGAAATGATTAGCTGGTCTCTCAGGAGAAGGAACTATCACGCCTTTGAAATGGCATTCCAGTTTGCATTTCCTTTCTATGCCTCGTTCAAAGCAGATATTTTGGCAGGAAATTAAGAGCAAAAGCTTCCTGCACAGATAAACCTAATGACTCAATTTGTATAAACTAAGCCTTCTGTGAGTTGAACATCACCCTTTGGAAAACCCTGACTGAATGCTCCAGGGTGAGAAGATGGGTGCTGTGGAGGCTCCTGCACGCTGCCAGCTGCTCCCTCGCTGGTCCTCACACATCTGACTCCTCTATCCCATGGGATTTGTGCCTTGCAGGGGCACCACCAGGCTAAGCTCCACCCAGGCACAGGGGTGCAGCCTCTGTGGATGCCAGTGGGATTGCACCCACATACACCACAGCAGGACTTTCCACACTGCATCTGAAACCAGTTTGGGCCACTGCCGGCAGAACGTCATCTCCTGCCACACGTGACACAGGAGGAGACATTTTGCTTTTCAAGAAGGTGCCCAAATTAAATTGCATCTGCAGTGCTGGGAGGGTCCCCTGCTCTGCTAACCACTTAGCACCACATGCACCCAAGGAAAAAATGTTTACCTGGTATGGCCACGGTTAACCTTTTTTCCTTGCTGAGACGGTGCCCTTGGATGAATTCACTCATGGAAGGGGGGCCCCTCAGAAGATATGATTCTGTGGAGGCGGGATGAGGGGGGGCTCTTAATAATTTCTGGAGGTAGGTCCCTGAAGTCCTGGGATGGCTCTGATCACAAAGGGAAGGTGAGAATAGTCTTGCAGGAGATCCAAGAAAAATACATATGGAAACAAAAGAGTTTTACTTTAATTACCTTTCAAAGCCTCACAAATGACAATATCATCTTAACTTGCTTAACAGGTAAAAATCAACTATCATTGACACCCCATATCATTTCCAGAGCAGGACACCTTGCCTGCATTGGAAATCCTCATACAACTTAGGGAAGGAGGAGATGAGGTTGGGTTACATCTCAGCATCCTCAAGTCAACATATACAAGGCTCCCTGGAGGTTCTCTTGGTTTTGCATTGTGATTGGAGCATACAAGAAAAGGGAATGATTATCTAGGACTTCTCTAACAGAGTCCTCTTCATCTTCAAAACCATGGAGATGCCCACACCTTTAGAGTTTTGGCAGGGGCAGGCACAAGAAAAGAACTCACTGCTTGAACAGCAAAATATATGAATTAGGTTATGAATGGCAGCCATCCCCCTTCAAAAGGTTTCTTGCTCCCATGTAGAAAAATTGATCTGAGTGAAGACATCCATATTCTTTCCACAATGATAAAGAACAAATGAGCACCAGGGCTTAACAAAGAAATGCAGTTTCTTTCATGTTAAGCACTGACATGCTCATAGAGCACAATCCTTTTTTTATTTCAGATGCTCGTTACGGAAAACCGTAGGGAAAACTTAAAGAAAACTTGTTAAAGAAAATACATTCACACTTAATATTAAAGACATAAAAGATGCACCGAGACACTGACAGAATATAGTTCAAAACACTGCATTCAGAAGGAGGAAATAACAGTGAGTAGGTGGATCAGAACCACATGTTGCTAGGCTTTGAATTTCATACTCATATCCTCCCCGCCTCCTTCTCCCCAGTCAAAGAACAGAAAGAAAAAATAAAAGTAAAAAAAATGAATCATTATGTTTATAATTCAGTGAACGATTTTAATGCAAGTCTGGCTACTGCACTGTACTGTAAAGATCACTGCATGCATACCTTTTCCTCTGAGTGCCACTGCTGACCAGTAAGTTTGGTTGCTGTGGGCCCTGACTATGCAGGAGGAAAGTGTCTATGCTTGGCACGGTGGCTGATGCCTCCTCACTTACTTTAGGGCTGCCGATCTTGCTCTTTCCCAGCTTGCCTTTGCTGCGTCGGGATTGCTCATGGTCGAACTCTAAATCCTCCAGTCGTTGGGTCAGGGCAAGTTTTTGCTGGATAGCCATGCGCAGCAGAGAGTTCAGGGTCTTCTTCTCATCCTCCGCAGCCGCCAGCTGCCTCTGCATCTCATCCAGCTGTGTGACGTACTCATCACACCTGCAGAAAAACAGGGCACAAATCTGGAGGAACGGCCCAAGAACCGACTCTACCAGTGAGCATATTCCTGGGCTTCAGTTACGGAGCCGGATCCAGATCCCAGTTTTTGCTGACCCTAATCCTGGATGCAGGCAGCCTGAATTCTTCTGTTCCCACTTTGAATAAATTTGGACTTGGATCTGAATGATAGCACTTTCCATTCAGCAAGACAACCTGTGCCTATATTAATACAGTCTATGACAATATAACATGTTCCTGATGCAGGTAACAAGCAGCTGGAGGGGAGGCATGGAATTATTTCCAGTTTAGACCACAAATAATAATTTTGGGTGCTGCTTCTACTACAAAGTCACCATGGATAATAATGTCTACCAATCAGAAAACACTATTTTCCACAGGCAGTAGTATCCACTTCAAGAAAGTATTACAAAAGAAGACTGTGAGTAGTTTGAACACCTGACACATGAGATTTTGTGAAATGAGAAACCTTCAGTTATTTACCACTGTTATCCATTTATTATCACGATTACCATTATTTACCATTGATTAAGAGGATACTATTGAGGAAACCCGACACCTGGAAATTATTTCACATTTACTGTTGAATCTCTTGGAGGTGTGTTCATTGCTATGGTCACCTACTCCTTTTTAATCCTCAGACCCTGTTACCCACATGAAAAATTATCTTTACATTTGCTTTAGATCTCTGAGAATTGAAACCACCTTTCTTATGATTTTGTTAGATTTAAGACCAAATTCAAATTATTTCTGCTTTTAGCAATAATTCCTAAAGTTAACAGGAAAAGCAAGGCATTTCAAAATTGTCTTAAAACACTTTTTGAAGTGAAATAGCTCCAGTTTGATAGCAATAGGCCATCTAATAAGTAAGAACCAAGAGCAATAAAAATAAATGTTTCCCACCACTGAGATGATTCACAGACATCAGTACTGCCTGACCATCAGACATTTGTGGCAACATCCAAGGATTTTTCTTGTTGAGTGACGCAGCTTTCACCAGATCTCCTTCCCACAAGATCTGGGTGAATTTAAGTAGCTTTGCTGTGTAATTGCAATTGTGTAATGGATGAGGATGTAACTTTATCAGTATCACTTACAGAAAGAAAGCATAGAAAACTGTTTTAGTCTTCCTTATCAAAATGTGTGATGCAATAAACCTTTGAATTATTGCAAACTGAGGGATGAAACTAATTTCTCTGAAACTTTCATCTTCCCCTTGGGAAACAGAACCAAAGTATAATTGAAAATGTGAAATTAGTTATTCTTCACACACAAATACTTATATATATATATATATATATATATAGTACTCCTCTTTTGAACAATTCAGGCACTGCAAGCAAAATTACTAAGTCAGATACAGCTTCATCTAGAGTTTCAGTATTATCTTTCTTCTACAGGACCTTAATAAGCACGACTGTTGCTACCCAAGCCTTGAGGAAAAGAGATACTTACAAAATGCCAGTTGGCTTAAAGCCAACTTGCACACCTGTTTCTGCTCCAAGCCATGAGACGTCTGTTGATGCTTAAGTCAGTTTCCTTGACAGAGACATGAAATCAGCATTCTGAATATTATGGTAATTCCTACTTCAAATTAATTTACTTTAATGTCTGTGTTATCAGAGTTTTAAAGCTTCATTCTTGTAACCAGATGGGTCTTGTATCCATGTCTCTTATTCTCTCCTGCTTTCCTCTTTGTCCAGGAGACCTCTTTTGTTTCCGTTTTCTGTTGAAAATTTTTAGAAGTAACACCTGCAGCAACACCTGTGGCACACTGCCACTAGAGGAATGAACTGCCTTCCTCTAATATGCCCGTAAGCTAATTTTTTGGTTTTGGAAAAAGATTGATTTAGTTCAGGCCTCAGAAGGTGTTCTTGGTATTTGCGCATCTGATTTGTAAAGCAGCCCAACTGAACAGTTAAGAAACAAGTGCCATGAAGATGGATATTGCTAAAGCAGTCTTAGACAAACCTGCTATGAACTATATCAGCCTGACTTGAGAAATCTGCATATACTAGATGCTGTTAGCTGGTCTCATACTTGAGACAAAACCAATCATTAGTACATTTTCCAACTGTTCTGATTAATTACATGTCCCTCCTAGAAGTGTCCCCGTAAGAGCAACCCCACGCTTCTGGTAGTTCACCGCAGTGTTTGGGTGGTTCCAGTCATCTGACCTCCACCATGACTTGAAGTTTCTAATTATTTTTCACAGACACATGGGCCATTGTCTCTGGGTTTTGCTACTCAAGCTTTTTTTCTTTTTGAGAAACAGTGTTCAGAAAGGTTAAACTTAAATCACCCAAGTAAAGGCCTTAATTAACTTTAGAAACTGCTGAATTAACAGCCTCAGATCTCCTGGAATTTTGCTGCAGTGAAGGTTATTCCATGTAGTGGGAGTAACTACTGCCTGCAGCCATAACATTTCCCTTCACGAAATATTCCCAGCTATGTGTAAGTGTGGGATAAAAGGAGAAGTGTTTCCAATTAAAAAAGAAAAAAGCATTGCACACATCTATATTGCCTTTCGCCCACACAGTTGATAAACATTCATCAAGTCTCACAGGAGGAAGAAAAAGGTTAAGGAGCTTCCAAAAGAAAAAGGTAAAGAGCTCCTAAGAAAGATGACTTCTGGCACGGCAGAGACCATTGCAGGGCTCCAGGATACTCCAGGGCCCTGAATAGGTCTTTCAGAAAGGCTCACATAGTGATACCAAAAGTTAGGTTATGTCCTCCTGAGTCAGAACTCTTTCCCAATTTCCCTCTTGCCCCAGGACAGGCTGTAAGCTGCAAGTGGCTATTAAATAAACAGCACTGTTTTCTTGCTGTCTGCTGGTCTACTTATAGTCAGAGCAAAAGTCAAGGTTACACCTCTTTTTCATTTCTCTCATCTCAGAAAGGAAGCAGACAGACACATAAGCCCACATATTTTTTTATGCACTGATCCAAGAAGCTTATATAGGATTTTAAGGGATTTCTGGTTCCATCTATCCCTCTCGTCTAGGAATGTAAACCAAATACCAAATCAGGCTTATGTGTAATTTAGGTAACATAAATCATAGCAGAGCTTGAGCTAAAACCCAGTGACACTGACAGGTCCCTGCTCTAACCATATAATCGTCATTCTCTTCCGTTCATAAATGTTTTCTCAGCTCCAGGAAGTGTCCAGTCTTCCTAGTCCATCCCTTAAGCACACATTTTTCTTTAAAAATTAATCATAAGAAAATATTTTGATGGATGAAGAATAAAATCCATGCATGCAGTGTCAGGACTATGGCAATATCACATGCAATATTTCCTGCTCTCTCCTGTTAAGTCTCCCTCTTGAGGCTGGGAAAGCAAGCAGTGTAGGGACTCAGTGAAGTTAGCTTCCTGAATCCCTTTAGGATCCTGCTTAAAAGTAGTTCCTTCTCTCCTTCAGCGCAGGACTTCCTCTCACAGGGCAACACCTACTCTAGGCTGGAAAACTAATGTTTTAAATAATTTATTATTTATTGTTCCTCTGGATGAGTGCTGCTCACTGCTTCACACTCCCACAGCTCTCACCCTGGGTCAGCAACTCAGGGTTAGAAGGAGGGGAAACAACAGGAGGGGCAGGAGAGGCTTCTCTGGGAATTCCCCATCTTCTCTGGGAATACCAGAAGCAGCCCATGACAAAATAAGCAGTTAAAGGTGGCACATGGCCCTGACATCAAACAGAAACTTCGACTCTGCTTTGCTGACCCCTTGAATCCCACAAAAGAGATTTCATACGTTGTTGCTTTCTTTTTCTAAGAGACATGTTCTGGGAAATATTCTTGACAGGTCCAAAGCACAAAAATCCCAGAAAGCAATCACAAGGCTAATGAAAAGGGAAGGAGGAAGATGTAGATATCAGAATCTCAGAGATTTTTGGATCACGGAAATAACCTGCTCCAGAAGGAAAAACGGCAAAAGCAGAGGGACAAGCAGGACAGAAAGACTTTTGAGATGAAGAACTGAAAGAACTGAAAGAACTTAAGCAGCAAAGGATGAACAAGTGTCAGGCAAAACACAGAGAAAGGAAGGCTCCTGCTTTCTGCACAGGGGAGCTTTGGAGCAAAGTGTCAACTTTGCTGCTCAGAACAGAAACAGGTGTGCTGTGCTCTCCTCATGATGTGTGCTATGACCTTTAGCCAGTGTATTTGAGGAAGGAACCATACAGTTCAGCACCAGATGAGCATCCATTTGGGGACCAAAATGATGGTTTATGGAAAGAGAAAGGATATTGTTCTACCAAACAGTATAAGCAACCATTTTCAGGTCTATAATACAATTCTACTATCAGAAGGATGATCTCCCCATGGTACAAATTCAGGAGTAAGTACCACGTGATGCACTATAACCATGGAAACCACTGTTTTATTCAACTAAGGACTAAACAATTGCTTTTTTATGCTGAAGGTTGCTACTGCATCTAACATTACTGCACAAAAATCTTACAGCCTTGTATTTTCAAACAGATTTCTCTTCTTCAATGGACTTACAGAGTATATCAGCTCTCTCTCATTTAAACAAATGCTCTTCCAAATGGACTGTTTGGAATGAGTCAATGATTTGACCATTTAGGAAGATTGATTTAATTATAAAGGCCATTAAACTCCATGCTAGGGAAGAAAAATGAATATATTACAAGAGAAAAATCTATAGGAGCATAATGATGTGGAAGACCTTGTAGTGAATAATTTTTTATAACAGTGCTCAGAAAATACTGGGCAAAACTTAGGACCTCAAGGGCAGGCATACATTCCACAGGCCATACACTGAGTGTTTAATCACTAAAACACGGAGTTTACCAACAGCAGTAAATTCTTTGGGTGGAGTTTATCTCTACTAACATTAGAAATTTATAAACTAAAAAATATGTAGCTCGGCAAGTCACACAGACTCCCTTTACAGCTCATAGAAGAGAAACAGAAGCTTCTTTGCATCTTACTCACAAGGCATCTAGAAGAGGTACCTGGAAGACTGGCATCAGTGAAGCCTAATTCCCACAGAGGGGATGCTGCTGCCTCCCATCAGCTTTAGGATATGCCTTGAAGTCTGCACTCAGGATGCCCAAATCGGGTAAGGAGCATTCAGTACACCAACAATCTAACATTCCCTTTAACCAACTTCTAAATCTTTGCAGACTTCTTTTACCTCGTATGTTGTTGATTTATGGCCCATGCAAGACCCGTGTTCGCTTTACGCTCCCAAAGCCACTCTTCTGCTCTGGAGTTACCTGCCTTCCATGAGGTCTTACAGAGTTAGTACATTCCTGGGTCTCCTAGAGTGAGGAGCTTGCAAGGAGAGGTCAACACATGCATTTTCGACACACACACACACACACACACACACACACACACAGAGGCCTCTCCTTTCTGGAAGAAAATCTTTAGATGCCAATGAAATCAATCAGGCTACCTTGGTTCACACCACCTGCTGAGCTGGGTCTTCGTTTCCATTATGTCGCTACACGCACTCCTCTGACGATGGACCTATGATGAATTTGTACACAGCACCAACGTCACAACATATAAATGCCCCTTTCCTCCTTCCTTCCCACTTCTCCCAGCTGCTGCTGCCACTGCCACTAAGCAAAAAAGCACCTTAGAAGTCTGGAAGTGGTGAGATAGCACTGCAGGGAGCACTGAAGAGATGTTGGCAAGAGGCACAAAGATGTCTTATCATTTATGGACTAAAGCACAAACAAGAAATCTGTACTGTGTTTCACCACAAGGGGGAAAAAAAAGTCTTACTTGTGTATTTGCAAAATAAGAATTTATTGATGAAAATGGTGGCTCTTTAAAAAAAATTATTTTTAGGTAACCTTTTAAAAAGCAGCTAAGACGACAAGACACAGTCTTAAGCTGTGCCAGGGGAGGTCTAGGTGGTCATTAGGAAGATTTTCCTCACAGAAAGGATGATTAGACATTGGAATGAAGTGCCCAGGGAGGTAGTGGAGTCACCATCCCTGGGGGTGTTTAAGGAAAGCCTGAACGTGGCACTCAGTGACATGATCTGGATGACAAGTTGGCATTGGGTCATAGCTTGGACTCGATCTCAGAGGTATTTTTCAACCTAGTTGATTCTGTGTAAAACCAAAAGCTCTTCTGAAGAAGATATGGGAGAAGGAAAGGTGAAAGTTGATTAATTACTGCCCTGACAGAAGGAACTATGTTACAGAAGATAAGTGAAGCTTTTATCCTGTGAAGAGAAGACAATAAATTGAACATCACAGTGGAAGAAAATAAGAATTTATGCTGGAGTGGGAAATTACAGTGGCCTTACAATTATTAGCACTGGATTACAGCATAGGCTGATTGATGAAATAGATTTCACTACTGGTAAGTAATAAATCTCACTGTAATGAAAACGTGGGATTCTGAAGATCATCATTAACCATACGATAGCTTTACACGACAGAATCACTGCTTACTTCTGAACGGGAAAATCAGCCACATAAATCCACTATCTGATTTTCACTTTTAAAAACCCTATAAATGCAAATATGCTGGAGGCATATATTGTCATTTATAACACTTTACTCAAGGTTGTATTGACATTGCTATTCTTCAGCTTTTTTTTTCCAAGACACGCATCTCAGCAGCACTTGAAAGCTTGCAAGTTTTGCACAGTGTGCATTCTAGGACTCATTCACCTTCATCCAGCAAAGCCCTGACCTGCAGAAAATAATTTCTCTATCCTCCTAAGCACCCAACATATACAGCTAAGTGTGTTCTCACTTAGCAACACACATGTTTACTTTTACAGTGCTGAGCTAGATGGTGACACCATTTCCCTTACCTGGTTGCAAACATTGCTCTCAAGGATGAGAAGGTTGCTGCATCTTCCTTCAAAGCCTTTAGTTCATTCCGTAGTTTGGTCATGGTCTCAGTCACCATTGCTTTTTCATTTTCGTATTTGTTCTTCAAATTGGCCAGTGCCACTTCAGCTGTCTAAAAACACAAACAAGGATATGTGCTTATGAGACAGAGATCTGAGGACAGCTAAAATCCAGTGTCTGATTTTGCTTTTGATGTCCCTCTTCATTCACCTAGCAAAAGAAATTAAACCTGATCTTCATTGTACTGAACCCTTTAACTTCTTTTAAGTTGTACTCCACAAAACCAGGAAAAGGAGGAAGCAGCTGAAAGGACAAAGCCCATTCAACAGCGGCTGGCAACAACTCCCTGCCACACTGTGCAGCTGTGTGTGGAGGACTCAGGCAAGTAACTTACTACAGGAGCTGCTACCGTGTTGTTTGAGCTGCAATAAACAACCAAGTGTGTCCCCTGGCCGCTTTGCAAACAGGACACAGAGCACATGAGGCTCAGCCTCTGCAGCCAAGTTGTCAATCATCATGTTTGCTGGCTGAGGCTTTCCTTGGGCACAGGGATGGCCAGGACCCGGCAGCTTGATTTATGTCTGAGAACTGGAAATGTTCACTGCTGTGCAAACCAGCATTATTTTAGCAGTTTTAACCACTACCAAAAAAAGAAAAATTAAAACAAAAAACCAACCTGTAAATTACAATTTTCATGTAACAGGAAAGCAAGGCTTTGTATTTGTCCTATTCCTAAATTTTTGCTGCTCCCTTCTTTCTTTTTTCAATTTCACCCATTAAATTTCTTTAATTTACTACTGTACTGCTTTTAATAGCTACATTTGTCTTGTCTTTGCAAGACTTGAACATTCTGCTTTACCTATGAATTTAGTATCATTTTGAAGTTATTCAAAATACATAGTTTTATAGAGGCTTTATACCTACTGCTGCTTGAAACATTAAAAAACGTTGCCTTTGAAGTGAAGAAAAATTTGCTTCCTTTTACATTTACTCAGAGGGTGTTATGGTTGTTTTTCCACTTCATTTAGTGAAGTGTTTTTTCACTTTATTAAGTGCATAATAAGTTGCAGCAATTCATACAGGCAATCAATTTCCCCTGTTATCTTATGGGTTCTTGAGCCACCACCAGGGGAGAGAAGTTTAGAAGAACATTAGGTTAAAGTAGCCAGCAAGGGAACAGGACAAAAGATGGTAATGGCCAAACAGTTGGAAACCTATTTTAAACTCAGTTTTCCGAAACTCAATACATTTCCCACTAACAATGTCTCTTAACAAAAGGACACATTAGGACAAATCTCCTACTAAATTACAACTTTATTCTTTTTGTCTCATTAAATAGTACCATTGTAAACAGCAGCATTAAAATATTTTTTTAATTGTATACTCACCAATAATATTTTCTTACTTTCACACCAATTTACATTAAGAGAACAGATTTTTAAAGGGCAGTAGTAGCAACCACCTATCATTTTAAATAGATGCGTTTTTCCAATCCAGATTTAAAATCATCAGCAATACATGTTAAAATTATCAATCACTTCGGGATCTATTCAAATCAATCCTGCTTTGTTCAACCGTGCTGATACATGCTTTGGTGCAGTGTAGGATGGTGGACACCAGTGTATGTCTTGGCAGGATAAAGCAAAAATCAACAGCTTTTTGTCTGTTTTCAGCCATGACCAAAAATGTACACTCATAAATTAACAGTAATTTACAGATCACTGAAACTGTGCACAGTGATCAGACAGATCGTGATCCCTATGTTTTAGTCTGGATGTCAGGGTAAGTTAAATGGACATGCAACACTACAGGATAAAAATATAGTTTACTTGGTGAATAAAAGTAACAGAGGAAGGACTGTGTCAAATCTTCAAACACTTTTTCCTTCCTATTAAAAGTTTCCTCTAAAACAACATATAGAAAACAAAACAAAGCATAAGTTTCAAATCCTATGGGATGTGCTTCATGGCTCTCCATGCACCAGCCAAGCTGCTGAGGATCTCCCTCCTGAAAGTCTCCTAAGTGAAGAACAAATGGGCACAAGTGCTCTGCTAGAGAAGTAAACAAAACTAACAAAAAAAGTGGGTTTAGTAGCAAAAGAAAGAAGGGGAGAACAAGCTGAGGAAGCTTCTGTTGGAAATTTGGGGAGCCTGAAGAGACAGGAAACTTGCCTGAATCCTGAGAACACCCTGAAGCCTGAATGTGTAATGGAGAGTGAGGCAGAGGATAGAAAAGGAACTCAGCCTCCATCTTTCAGAAACACCAAAGCATCTGGTCACCTCAGCTGTTCTGTCACACTGTGCCAAACTAACAGGGACAAAAAGAACTGAAGCCACAGCTTCATGTTACTCCTCCTCCAGTGCCAGCTCTTGTTGAAGTTATTTCTATTTGTTCCCCATCTCAGCCAATCTCCAAAATTGTACTCATTGAGCCATATATGCATGGTTATGCCTGAAACCAGTTCTGTAGGATAATCTAGACTTAGGTAATCTAGAACAGTGTATTCAGAGAGTTCTCTGAAAGGAAGGATGGAGCAAATAAAAGCCTTCCTCTCCAAGTAGTGGGTGCCAGAAGGAAGCAGATGCCCAGGACCTGGCTTTGTTTTAACAGCTCTTTGTAAAGCATTTGTTTTAAAGCTGTGGTTAAGTAAAAAATTCGTATCAGAAAAATCAGAGAACTTTGTTCCACATAAAAATGTAATCTCTCAAGACACAAGTAGATGGGGAGCAGAAGAAAAAGATGAAAACACAGAAAAAAAAAATGCATTCATATTCTTTAGTGAAGTAAATAATGCAATAAGACGGCAGAGGTGCTCATGTCACTCTTGTCAGACCAGTCATGCCGAGGAACTGGGCAAATGAACCACCCAGGCTCTCAGCCAGCCGCCTGCAGACATGGGATTGATGGCTCACGTAGCATTTACTGTGCAGAAGAAGTCACCTGGAATTGACAGCAATGCCAGGAGGGAACAGAGAGCTCCAACACCTGGACTCAGCAGGGTGTGAAATACCAGCGAGGAAAAGAGAGCTGGGGAACACACAGAGCTCAGCTCCACTCCCCATCCCCAAACCCCAGCCCTGGAGGTGAATAGGCTGAGGGGAGCACACACCTGAGCCCAGGACTTCAAGCACTGCCAGAATTAACAGAGTCCTTTCCATCCCCCTCCATATCCCTACAGAAGAGATGTTTGCCCAAACCCATCTGCCTAAAGGTTGCCATCTTCATCCTGAAATCTGCGAACAAATCTCATTTTCTAAGATGGCTTTGTATCCCATTTACTTTACATCAGCAGTGTGAGAAGCAGACCAGTTAAAATAATTGTTAATAAATATGAAATCCTGCACTGGTAGGATTTTTATTTCACACAAGAAAGCAGAAGACTATTCTGTGTTTTTAGAGCAGAAGTTGTACATGGTACCAGGTCTTTTCATCAAGCCTCTCCTTCACAGCAGAAATTCTACTGTATTCTGTCCATATAATATATGGGCATTTATTTATAGATAAGATTCTGTATGTCTGGGGTTATCAAGATATTTTTTCTGAAGGACTTTTATGGGTATTGCAGTTATGGAAGCTGGAGACACCGTAGTTAGTGCTAATGAAGACAAGAAGGTCTTGCTGACTCAATTCTGTCTCATTGAACTATCTACCCAAGAAAACAACTGATCAGCTTTCCATCAGAACTTCAGGATATTAAACTCCCCTCATAGGCAGCTTTGCTTTCTGATTGCTATTAGAAATCGAAATCAAACCCATTATTGAACTTACTGCATCATTAATTTGATTTTACTTTCTCATTTATGCTACTTGTTAAATGTTTATTCCACCAATCTGGTGCAGACACAGTAATTTGGGCTACGAACAAACAGATACATAAATCAAGACAAGGTAAGCAAGCAAGCCAGCAAGACCTACGTGCCTTGCTTTCCTGGGCAATTGATTTAATAATCCATTTTCGTGGACCTAGGTTTGCATCTTCTTACACCAAATCTTGCTCTCTTTATCCTGCTAGAGCTTTGTGTAGTCTAAAACGCTTATTTGCGAATACTACTGACCATCGCTAGATACCAACTGTGCTTCCCTAGTTAAGGGTGTGTTTTCACTACAGTACAGTCCAAAATACCAGACCCAGGGAAGGGTCCCACAAGGGAAAAACATCCCCAGCCTCTTGCTGCTTAGAAACTTACTCTTTTGAAAGGGAAGACCTCAAGAGGATAAATCTTAACTCCTGTTTTTTGAACATGAGTCAAAACGTGAATTTGGGTTCTGGGATACACCCATCACTTGGGGCTGGCACATAATAAATCACTCTTCCCCTCTCCAACTTTAAATTTCTCCTTCCCTTTGTGTTATTACATCCTTTAACTTGAAAGTTTGAGGAAGCTGATAATAGGTTTGCATGAAGCAGTACTGCAAGTTTCTGTACCCAGTTGTACAGTTACCAATATTTATGCTGCTATCCAATAAATAAAAGATTAGTTAATAGCAGCTCCTTAGTAAGCAAATCTATCTTTTCCATTTCAGTGAGCATGCCTTAGGATAATGCATTATTTCTGACAGCAATAAAAGAGTGAGACTGAGATAGATCTTCTGGTAGTAGCAAAAAATAAATGATAGCTCAATGCTAATGGGAAAAATCTTTAATTTGGGATCACAGAATGTATACCCACATACATCAATTCCATCTAACTTACATTTTAATTACATGGAAAATCCACATATAATTGCTCAGAGCTATTATTGCATAGCTAGAGATGGTATTTAATTACTTGAGTTAATATTTAACATGTGTTGTATCAGAGGGGGGGAAAATGCTATAAAAGACTCAATATATGTTGAAATATTGCTGCAATTTAAAAATCCCCAGTACCCTAGAAATGCAGTTAGCGATACAACAATCAATTAAACTTGAAACTGTAACTTCAGAATAGTTGACTATTGGGAATTTTAACACTGAAATCCCATCTGTGTCACCAGCTAATAGTGCCAAGCTGTTAACCAGGATTCAAGCCCCCATGTGGTGATCACTGCACTGTTTTCAGATGGGAAAAGTGCCAGGCAACCTACAACGAAATCAATGCCGCTGCAGCCTTTTGCATCCAGATTTAATTCTGGGCAAAAAGGAGATGCATCATGGTAAATAAAACTATTTGCATGTTTAATTTTTTTTTTATTTTTACAGTGTTTTCAGACCTGGAATCTAATGGATGCAAAGGGTTTGGTAAATATACTATGAAAAGAAAATTGACAGTACTCTTGAAAAACATAGCATTAAGGTGGATTTCTTTTGGCATTTGATATCAAGTACTATAATTTTTGGCTTCTTTTCATTGGTGAAACATCAAAAATAAAGCGGTTTGATGAACTTAAGATTTGAAAAAATTCAAAATAAAAACTTGAAGGCTTTTATTCTCTTAAATAGAAGAGCACACCTCTGAGAGCCTCTCCACGTACATTCTATTTTGTTTTCCAACCCCGGTGATGTTAATCAGTTTGTGATAATACCAGCAACATGCCTGGGCAGTAGCTGGTCCCTGCCTACCCCTCTGCTGAATGAATAGTGGGAAGTGCTAAGAAAAGCAGAAGTAAAGTGCTTAAAAAGGAGGCTGGGACGGGAGGGAATGAAGGTGTGCCCTTGCTGTGATTGAGTGAGAGGCTAAATAACCTGTGAGTAAAACCGCTCCTCCAAAATACCCCTGGGAAAGCTTGTAAGTGACCTGTATAAATAACAGACTTTCCTGAGTGCTTTATGAGCACCTTACCTGCTTGTTGGCTTTCAGCACTGCTCTCAGGGTCGCAATCTGCTCTCGCTTTGTACTCAGGAGCGATTTCAGCTTCAGGATCTCTTCCATTAAGGCCTCCTTGTCTTTGTCGATCATGGGCGCCAGCTCGCGGGCCGCGGCCCGCTGGCGCGACAGCTGCAGCGACCGGTCCACAGCCTTCTGCAAGTGCTTGATTTGGTCCCTTATTATGGCATTGAGGTTGTAGATGTTCATAGGCTCTTTGCGGATGTCACTGGTGTCAGAGACAGGGGAGGAAGGAGGGGCTGTGATGACAGGAGAAATGGAAGGTGTTTTTGTTGGGCTCTGTTCCTTGCCGGGCTCTGCGGCCTCTTTCGTCACCTGCTCGGTCGGGGTCCTGGCTTCTACAGGCGATGCCACCCCCCGCCTGGCAAGTCGTGGGGAAAGGAGACCTCGAGGGTCATCCGGTCCCTTCAGGCTCCCGCTGCGGGTGACTCTGCTCTGCCTGTAATAGTCCAACATGACCCTGTTTGGTGTCTCGTTGTTGCACAGGCAGACATGGTGGTAGAGCTGAGCCAGCTCCTCACTAAACGTCACCAGCTCATCCTGGGCAGTGTTGAGGGTATTGTGGTTTTCGTTTGCTATGCTTGTCATCCTTTGTAACTCCTTTTCCATGTGGACCATTTTTTCCTGGCTTTCCTTGGTCGACTTCTCCAGGCTTATCACCTGCTCATCATACGTCTGGATTCTGCTCTCATACTTGGCCTTCTCTTCGGTGTAGTTTTCCACATACTTATTGTATTTCTCCTTTAAGGCTTTGATTTCTGCTTTAAGGTCTATCACCTCAGTAACAGCTACTTTGTATTTACATTCCAGGATCTCCAAGCCATTGATGTCCACTTCATAGTCATGTGCTTCCTCGCCGGAATCTCGGCCCTTCTCACAGTCAAGCTCAACTTTCAGCTCCTTGTTGCTCTGCAGCCCCCTCATGGCATTGACGTGCTCCGTGAGCCTGTGGACGCGCTCGTGCTGCTCTGTCAGGGCTCCCTTGGTGTGCTCTAGCTGCGTCTGAGACTCCTGGAGGTTGGCCAGAAGAATGGCCTTCTCTCGCTCCACCTGCAACAGAGTCAGAGTGAGAAACCCAGGATCTCATCCTACCTATGCTGAACACCAAACTCCGCAGTCACAGTCATCTCCTTCCACTCCACCACTGCATGCAGCTTGAGGGCTTCCAAGAGATTTTAGCCATATACACCTAAACCATAAAATTAATTTATAGAGAGCTGTGTAACTCTCAGAGGTTTAGGAAGTCCCAGCCTCTGTTACAACTTCCAGTGTCAGCAGGTCACAATTTTACATGCTGCTCACTGACGAATTACCAAGTGCCCAAGCACTGTCTCGTCAGCTAGAGTGATGATCCAGGATTTATTAGGACATATGTTCCCTGAACACAGAAACTGCATCACTGTCAGCTGTAAGCCATTTCTCAATGGAGTTTGAATTTACATTTCCCATTAACAGTTCTACCAATCTTTCACAATATTCATTTACATCTTTGAACTGTTGCACGCTTCCACTAAGGCAAATGGATACAGTAAATATCTGTAAAAATACAGTAAAAAACTAGCTGTGTACATTTCCACAGATTAAATAACCTACTGTGTGGAAATGTAACACAGATAGGGTCACTGAGAACATGCAACTCCCAGGACTCCCCACGCCCAGCACTTATCTGTAAGCAAAATCCATTTGTTTAAATTCAAGCCAGGAAAAGCAAGACTTGTGGTGTAACTAACAACCCACTGGTTGTAACCTAGTAAGCGTCTTTCCAAATATCCATAGAGAAATGTGGATGTTGAACAACAGAAGACATCATGAAGGACAGCTCTAGAAGTTTTAAGACACAGCAATTTTAAAGCAAGTGAACAAGACAAACTTACAAGTTTGATCCGCTCAGGTATTTGCTACTTATGATAACACCCCTGAAAGACTTCCATTTCAAATTTAAGGTGTAATGCTCCAACTTTTTCCTGTGCCTTTGTCCTGTTCTGAGGTGTAAATTGGGAAGCAGAGGAAGGCTTATAGAGATAGGATCCTTCTTCCTTTCATGGCTTTTACAATAGGACCCTAAGCCTACCAGGTTTACTGCTCTTTTCTCCCCCTGTTGCAGTATCTCAGCACATGCAGCAAAAATGGCACTTCCCTTGATGAGTGGTGGAATTACTAATTCTGAGAATTCAAAGCTTTCAGTTGTGAAAAAAACTTAAAAAAAAACCAAAACACAAACTTTCCTTCTCTATCAGTAGGATGTAGAGGAGAATCAAATTAGCTACCATGAATCTTAGCAAAGGAAAAAAAAAAAGCCTTTGAGAAACTGAGAAAATATTAATGCCATCTCGCAAAATGTTCTGAGCAGTGCTTCAGACTCTTGTTTCCTCTTAACCAGGCTTTTGAGCCACGGCTGCTGCTCAGAAGTACTAAGACATTAGAGCATACAGTGATGCCTGGTTTTACAGAGAGGCTCTCAAAATGTGGCCTCCATTAGGATCCACAATCCACTGCAGGCAGAAACTGTACAAATAAAAATAGAAGCCATGATAAAAACATCTAAAAAAATCAGCCTACTTTTCTTGTAAACAGGGGACTGATGCAGTAAGAATTAACAAAACAGGGCCAAACCTCATAATTATTTTATGATCCAGGAAGAGTCTATCTCTTTAGATATGAAGTGTTCCATTTCTGGCACTACCTAGTCTGTGAAGAAGAGGACAGCCAAGAACCACAAGTATTTTGGTATCCTCCTCCATTTTTTGTTCCCCTGTTGCTATCCCAGTATGTCTGCACCACCCTAATTGTTACTCACCCCCCATGTCAGCCCACTCCTGTTGAGAAAATCCAAAATACAGCGAACTTCCCTTTTGCCAAGTGCATCTTCTTAAAAGGTGACCACCTTCTACAGATCTCTTGGTCAGGCCCGTCCTGGGGACCCTGAGAGATCAACCCAGCAGGAGTCTCTTCACCAGCTTTCCTCTTTTTTTCATCAAGCTGCCTGCCCCAGCTCTGCTCTCCCCAGAAACCTGCAGCTGAACTCCAGTTGTTACCACTTGGTACAGCAGGCTTCCGTGTTACTTACGCTGCCCTCATCAGATGATGAAGGTATTTATTCCTTCAGGCTGCTAAGGTGAGCTATGTATACGCATTAAAAATCTGTGTTTTAATTGAAAGGACCATCTCACCTTACAGTGAGAAATTGTACTGATAATAAAGAACCACATAGTACACACCAAAGGCCATTGGCTTATTAAAGTGTACGAGTCCACTGTGGGCATGTTCACAGCAAAGCAGCCAATTCACTGTAGACTGCACTCGTATAAAAATAAATATTTATTTTTAACAATATTTATTGATAATAAAGCCTTCCCTTTGAGAAAACACCTGTGTGTTAAAGCAGCACAGTGCTTCAGTGCCTGCTTAAATTCATCAGACAGAATTGATCCTGCAGGACTACTGATCTGAGCCATTATACCCTATCATGAAGAAAAACTGTAGCACAGCTAATTTGGATCTTGATGATAATTTCTCTTCTGAACATAAATGTGTTCTGGAAACATATTCCTTTCAAATAAAAAGGATTCTTTCCAGAGAAAACATTTTAAACTTTTAAAACCCATATATCAACTTGCACAGCAGGCAAAAGGAAATACACACACCTACTCAATTTTATTCATTCTGGACCAGCAATAACGGATTAAGCTAATCCCCTTCTGTTTAAAATCATAAATCCATGCTCTTACTGCCAAGAGAAAAACCCCAAAGCTCCAGCTCATTCCTGAGCACACCTTTTGCATATTAATGGCTCTGCTGTTCTCAAATATGGTAATGATATTTCTCGTTCTAGACAACACTATACCCTTATTTCCACCACAGCAAACTTATGGCAGTTCCAGGTATTTTTCAGTCCAGTTGGTGCATTTTTTTGATATTGAAATTGGTAGCTGCAGTAAGGATTTTTATCATCTTAAAATGAAAATAAAAGCAATTCAAAAGTAACTGTACGTATTTAGCAATGCATCCTTCCCTTCAAAGATTTCAGCTGGAGGAGATTTCCTTCCCAATTTGCATCTATAGTTCGCAATTATGGAAAGCAATTTAACCATAGCCATTTATCTCCTCACCTTTTTTCTTTTTTTTTTTTTAAACAACATCAGAATTTCAGTGAACAATTTCTGGAGGAGACTGGAACAAATTAGCAGGAGAACTCATCCCAGGAATCCTGAACCTCAGCTGTAGCATATTTGTCACAGAGTACAAGGCAGCTGAACAAGAGTGTCAGAAACTGAGCTGCAGGAATTTTTATTTTTCTTCCTTTTTTCAGAGAACTTAATCTAAGTTTTACAAATATTATATTAGCCTCAGAAAAAAGGAACGTGTGACCATGGGAAGAAAAGGAGTCCTAGACTTCAAAGATGATACAGAGAATTCTTTCCGCTGGACAACAAACAGGAAGGAAGAGCGCAAAGCCCTGACCTTTTCCAAGAAAATCTCAGAATATGAACATATTCAGCAAGACATTTGTTACACAGCAGATATATAGATGGAAAGGGAACAGTTGCAATCAGATCTCTCCTGGAGACCTGCACAGCTCATGGAGCAGCAGCACCCAAAAGCTGTAGATGGAATTCTATTTGTCTTACTGTTTCAGTCAAGTCTTCCTTATGAGACTGAGGAGCAAAAACAATTTGCCAGACACACTTACAAAATGACAAATCTGAAGTTTAGCTTTCTCCTAAAAAGGAACCTGCTGTCCTATAGACATGAAAATAGTTCCCAATAAATGGTCAGTTCCTTCAGAAACTCTGTCCTAGTGCAGCCTCTTCAGAGGAAACAGGAGGAACTCATACCAAGTATTGAGATACAGCTTAACAGACACCACATGGCAAAGACGCTGTAGAGGAAAAAAAATTCCAATTTTGCTGATGAGCTACCTTTTGTCAGCTTTTAAACCTGATTAAGTCTCCCATCTACCACACAGAAAACTTTTGGAGGAATTTTTCACATTTAATTTGTATGAACCAAATTTAATTTGTGTGACGTGAACTGATGTAACTCAACAGAGAAGGGGATCACTTGGTAAAAAGTGCACATCAGCATTTTGCAGTGAATCTTTACAGTAGCTAAAGAAATAAGGCTTTCACAGAGGTCTAGTCTGTCTTTTTAAACCATAAATCTTTTAACAGGATGTAAATGCCAAGCAATGGTGGCCACTATTGGCACAGATGTGCTGGGGCTCAGCACCAAAAAATGCTATGAACAAAAATAGTTATAGTTTCTTTTTTAGGGTCCTAAGATTCTTCCTAGTGACTGTGAGAAGGCTGCCTCTTTGTTTAAGCAATATAAAATAAGTTTTTAAGCCAAAGAAGATAAAGACAATTGCAGTATCTTTCAAGCAGAAGTTTGCTAACTCATCATGCTCAGTATTTAATTTAATAAAATCAGGAAAAAAGCATACCCAAAGCAGTCCTTTTTTTTTTTCATTTCTAAGCAACTTTCATTCCAAATTTATATTGCATATATTTCATTGTAAATTATGGTTTAAAACACTCACAGTGTATTTTGAAATGTGAAAATTTCAAAGCATTTCTTTTGAAACTGTGGTTTTAAATTTTTTAACATTGCATTTCTGAATCAAATAGGAAGCTGCAAATAATGTATATGTGCACGTATTATATATATACAGGTATATGTACTTACAGGTGCATATTTGTACATATGCATATATATACAAAATATACACTGTGTATATTTTAAAACGGGAAAAGTTTAACAGAATTTTTCACGAAAATAAAATTCAAAGTTTCAAGCTTTCACACTTCAATGACGTATGCTTTGTATCAAAGTTATTGGTGCAAAGCACTAGATGTCATCCCTGTTCACCATGTCACAGCTCAGACCAAAACTTCCCACAGTGAGTTTGGCAAAGAGGTAAATAAAACAATTAACTCTTCAGCAAATAGGACAGAGCACACAGGGATTTGTTGTTCTCTAGCAAGCACTGAGAACCGGTTTTGCTCTACTTCACTTCCAAACCACCTTTTACATTTGAAGCAGGAAAGGGCCCACATTTACTCTCTTTAGAAGAGGCGCTTTTCAGAAGCCTGAAGCTAGAAAACGCTGGATGTTTCCCTGACGGTGCCAAACCCTCTCAAGCTGCAGTGGCAGACGAGATGCTCAACAGCTTGGGCAGCAGGACCCTCTCTCTGCGCGGCACTGCACCCCTTCTGAGATGATGTCAACATCGGGGCTGGCAGCTTGAGTTTTTACCTGGCTCGCAGCCCAGGCTCCTCTTCTGGCTGGGCACGGCTGAACAGAGAACAAACGCTGGCTGTCCCGTCCCGAGGCACCCCCTGCAGCCCGCGCATCCGCCGGGACTGCCATGGGGACAAGGGCGCTCTGTGACAGCCCACACGCCACATGCTCCCTGTGCACGCCTGTCAAGGGGAGCGCTCCTCTCCTTTTGTTCTCTCCTGACCGCGTGCCAAACCTTGCTCGAGCCGAATTTCATGGCAAAAACTCCCTCTGGCTTGGAAGGGAGCATAATCAAGTCTGTACACGCAAGTATTTTAATGGGTTTTTTTGCAGAGAGCTTTAGTCCTATTGCAGAATACCTTATTTCACTCGCAATTTCAGGGATATTTACCATTATCAAAGCAGGAGAAAAAGTAATCTAACCTTCTGCAACCTCAGCATCTAGGTCCCTTTCTCCTCTTTGCACTAAAGATCTGCTCAGGTCACACTCACTTTTGTGCAGACAGATACTCTGTTTACTAGAGATATTTCTAGCAAAACCTGGATATGAAGAAACACCAAAGCAGAAGTCTGGAAAATGGACATATCTGGTTAAGAACATCACCGGGAATAATCACTGCAAAACTGGCACGAGGGTTCATAGGATGTGTGCCTAAACACTCCAGGACATGAAATTCAGCCCTTACCTGCATGAGTTGCTGCTTCAGTTTCTGTATCTCTGATATGTTGAGCTCACTGAAGAGGTCAGAGACGGGGTGCAGAGATTCTCCTTTCCTACTCGTGGGGGTTCGGTAGTCACCGTTGAGTTTCACAAGAGGCCCGTGGATGTGTCCGTTCATTTTGTCGTCGTTGTTGGGCTCACCCCCATCCTCTGAAAACTTCAACCCATCTACTGATATATTAATATGGTTATTATACATACTATCATTGAGGTTGATATACTGGGAGAGTTCCTTTCTCAGGTTGTTCTTTTGCTCTCTTTCATTTTTTAAAGTTTCCAGAGCTTCCTCCAGCTGATGCTCAGCAATCTCCTTCAGCCGGATGGCATCTTCTAGCTGGCTATTAAGCAACACTGTCTCCTCCTCAAATCGTTTAATCTCATGCTTTAAGCCTTCGTATTCAACCTGAATTAGACAAGACAAAGAACATTCATAATACTAAAACTTGAGTTGTGAAAACCTGCCATTTATCAGCCCTGTTGAGACAGGTGTTAGAGAAACTATGGTTTGGAGTACCAGACATTGCCTGCAGCTGCAAAGAACTCAATGAACAAAGAGTGCAAGTGGAGCTCACTCTGTTAAATACACCAGTGCTCACTTTTTCAGCATGTGAGAATCAAGAAATAGAAAACCTCTTTCTGAATAACTTATGATAAGCAATGTACTTTCATGGGAAGAAGGCTGTTTATTAACAGTGTCCTGGTAACAACAGATTTACTATGAATTGCCATAAGCAATGTTGGTATATCATGGTATTTGTAGATCCTAGGTTCATATAGCCTGATTTATGATTTGCAAATATTCTGAAGATGAATTCATATCACAATTCTTACTAGATGTAAAGTCATGCAGGCACAGATACTCTCAAGTAACTTGGTAGTTTTCAAAAATGTGGATGGAAGGTATAAAACTAGTAGAAGAGCCTCAACTCTCTTCTCTGTATTTTACAAGGCTCTCCATTACCCCAGAGGCATTTAATTTTAAAAAATCAAACAGGAATCTATTTGTACAATCAGTTTAAACTCTAAGATTCCCCAGAATTGTTAGAGATTTTTAAACTACCAGAAGAATGCAACAAACAGCTCATTCAGCCCCGCCCACCCCAGCCCTTGGACCACGTGTAGGGATGTCGTGGAGCACACAGGAACCTGTTGCTGCAGCCACAGTGCCTGGAATGTGTCCCAGTGACACCCCTGGGCAGCACTGCAGGGGCTCACTGGTCTGTCCTCCTCAGAGGGCAGCTCCCTGCCCCACACCAAGGTGTGGTGTTTTATCAAAGTATTCATGGGCACTGTGAGCTGAGCTAAGCAGCAGCTTCTTCTCTGTCCTTCAGAGGCAGCTCCCTTGTTCAGTCCTCTGCATTTCACCTCACAAGAAACAAAGCCTGGAAAAACCCAGCCTAGCTCAAAACCAGTTGATCAGCAATACCTAGACAGTGCAGCAGATCCCCACTGCAGAATGCTTCCCCTTTGCTGCCCTTCTTCATCTTCCTTTTCACTGCTGGAAAACCCCACAGCAATGAAAAGGAATAGGTTGGTTAGTAAAGGTCCATGTCCACACTCGACCAGCATTCGTGGTAAAAATGATGACACTTTGATTTTTAAAATTTAATTCTAATCATGTTAGTCATCTGCATCTTAATTTTGAAATTTAAAAAAAAATCTCAGTGTCAGGTGAAATAATTTAATAGCTTAGTGAAAGAGGGAAAAAAATACTGAATTTTCCTGCTTCCATAAAAAGCCCCAATTTTTTGCAGTTGAGGCTTTTATAATTACTATGTAATTACACATTACTATCTGCAATCTTAAGGCATTGTATAGAATTTTTTTATATTTGACGTACATGGATTTTTAATCAAACTAAAATAAGGTTCTGGTAAAAATAAAAATATCCACCATTCCTACTGAAGGAGAATATTTATCAACCTGTCAAAACTCTTCAACTAATAAATCTTTAGAAAGGCAAGCTTAAAAACCAAAGCACTAATCTTCAAACCCAGAAATTGGAAACATATCAAACAACAAAGAAAGTTCCAAAGTCATTTTGGGCATTCTTAAATAGGAAAGGAAAATCCATGAGAGTTTCAAATCTACGTTTGGCAATTTAATATCTTTCCTTACTGGAGGAATAGGTCCATCTAGAAAAATTATGAAATGCAGTCAAGTAGCTATTTTTATAACTTAAGGACATGAGAAAAAGCCAAACCCAACAAAACAACCAACACTTTTTCAATTTTAAATCCATACAAAAGCTAGAGGTCTATATCTCAGTGGTTACCTTCTCATAGACTCTTACTTCAAAAAGCTACAAAAAAACCCCAGCATGTAGATAATGACATTTTAGCACCAAGACTTTTAACATATGGTTTTGTAAATTCAAGCATTAAAGTATAAAATGCTCTTAAAATTTTATCTTGTCGATTAAAGTGATTTTAGGAATCACAAGTGAATGGATCTGTGATGCAAAATGACTGATTTTTAAAGCCATTCAAAATGTGGCAATGTTTTTTCTCTCCACAGACTGCTGGTATTCAGTTTCAGTAAGAATGAAATATTATGACAAATATAAACACTTGCAAACAGATTTTATTTTAAGGGGAAACTAGGACAGTCCATAAAGGGGTCGTTTACTTCCTGAAAATGTGAAAATGTCTCCTACGAGCTTGATGAGAAAAAAATCCATGCCTCAAAGGAGGAATTTGCTGGTTAGGTAAATAACTCTGACAGCAAAGATGATCTGCTATAAATTCAGTTTCAGGAGTGTGAAAGACTAGGCATCTCCATAAATAAGGAAATTCTGCACTGTTTCCAGTACCTGTGTATTCCCTGCGGCACAGCTCTGCTGTTTTAAGTGTTTCAATCGCTTTTGTGCTAGAGCAGTAAAAAAGCAGTAAAAGAGAGCTGAAATAGCACGGCTTATTCCTGCAGGAATAAGGCAGCTTTGTTCCCAGGCTGCCATCAGCAACTGTGACAAGGCTGGCTCTTCCACAGAAGCCCCAAGGGCACCAGGCAACAGGCCAGGACACAACCAGGGGCTGCAGTGCAGCGTTGTGACCCTCTGAGAGCAGGTGAAGTGAGGGTGTTATAAAGTGCCATGTTATGATGGTCTGGACAGGATCTAAAAGGCAGGAAGTGTTATACCATCTAACCTGGATATTTAAATTTTGATTGCCACAGGTTAACTCTTCTGACAGGAAACCAAATCTCTTTTGCTCAACTTAAAGGACAGCTGGCCACTGGGCACTGAATTCCTGAGGAACAGGGAAAGCAGGAAGAAAAACTATGCAACTCCAACTCTTTCAAGAATTCCTCTGTGATTATACAGTTCTGCAATGAAATATTCCACCATAATTTTTCAAAACTTAGGTAAGGGCCTCCCCATATTTCAAAAATGGCCAGTAACACCATTTGAGAATAAGTGATCAGTAAAAACCCAACTGAAAAAAAAAATAAACATACAAAGAAAATTCTATCAAAGTGCTCTGCAGGATCAGATTATGGAAACTGGAGAAAACTATGCCAATTTACAGTACAGTGCCTTGAATCTTTTGATGCTTACTTGATTCTGTTTCAGTGTGGACACCAGTTTCTGTAAAGTGATGTTTTCTTCTTCCAGCTCAGTGTAGTCCTGCAGGAGTCTCGCCTCTCGAAACTTGTACTCTCGAATCTCATCTTTCATTCGTATCCTCTGCAGTTCCACCATTTCGTTATTCTGACGAGAGAAAACACAAGTACGTTACCACTTGTGCACAGCCACTGTAATGCTGAACACTGCCTTTAGAAAAGGCCAAACACAAATTAATCCTGAAGCAGAAGTGATTTAACAGTGCACATCAAAACACTATCACCTATTAATTTGAGACCAAGCAATAATTTCAGGTGAGTGCTGGCAATGCAGAAATGAGAACGTCTGATAGAGAAGCCTGATTAAAACAGTTTTAGGATTAGATGCTTATTGAAATGGAAACCCTGGCAAGGCTTTAGCATATCTCATTAGTTTCATTGCTCTGCAATACAGCAGGATTTAAATAAAATTACCACCTGTTTTCCACTGAAGGAGGCATTTCACATTCATACAGAAAAGCAGTGAGTACTGACATCTGTTCTCCAAAGACATCTGCTAGGGAGCAAGGTGCACTCCCATTTGTATCTGCAGGCACTGGAGAGGCTCACAGGCTGGCACAGGGTGGACAGCACTTGTCAAGAGCCTGACAAACGCCTGGCTGTGCTGAGCAGGATCACACCCGGCACTCCGGGAACACACAAGGTCACCATTTTATTTTTCCCATTAGCACATACAGTGCCCAGACAGCCTTATGAGAGAGAACATGAGGGATCAGTTTCACCAAAAATCGATTCCATCAGATTCCAGCTCTGACTGAGTTTGACATCAAGGGGCAGGTTATTCTGGAAAGACTCTGCTGGCATAACCACAATGTAAATGCACTACAGCAGGACAGAGTTAACACACAGCTGGAAGAGAACAGTGACTGATACAGCTGGTTGGCAGGAATAACCTCCTGCCCTGCTTTGAAGAGAAGTCTGCATTTGTCTGATTAATAGAAATGGGCATGGTCAATTGCATCTCCTTTCCTGCAGGAGGATCCTGAGCATTGCCACAGCAGCTGGTGGAGAGACCTTATTGATGGGGCAGAGCCCCCTCGCTGCTGGGATGTCAGAGAGAGCACACTGGGAAAGCAGTAATGAGTTTCTGTAAAAGATTCCAGTGTGGAGGGGGGGGCAACCACTGGCCTAATAGCTACTTGAAAAAAAGTCAAATGTTTAAGCAGAAATTGTAGTCAGGGAGCTCTAAAACAATCAATCTGTACCACTCACCCTCTGCTACATGAAGGATAAAACCCCACATTCTGAATTAAGGATAAACAGAACTTAGCATCTACGTTAAATAATTACAAACTCCTGGAAAAGAACCTTTCAAAGCATGAAAAAAAGTATTTTGATTCAAGACCTAACAAAAGGGGTTTTAAAAATGAAAACTTTTTTGTTAGAGAAAGCTAAAAACCATCACCCTCCTCCTAGCAGCTAATTGAAAAGAAATAAAGAAACTACCTAATTTCTTAACCAAAAACAACTGAAAAGATTCCCAATGGAAGAAGAGTCACAGAGCACTAGATAAAAGTAACTCTGTGTAAAGATTCCTGCATCCATCACTGCCTAATCAACCTCTGAGCAAACTGCAATAACAGCACCACAGATGATTTCAAAAGGTGAAAGCATTTTATAGCCTCCAGGCTGCCTTTATACCTTTTGTTTCTGCCAGCACATTCCCAGCTATGGCAGGCGTGGGTACGTGTGCCAGTCTGAGGCAGTATGGGGACAACACCAAACGCACAACTCCGCCCTGTCAAGGGTAATTAAGCTGCTCTGCAACTCTCCCAGTGTTTGAGGATGGTCAGCCCAGGGAATGAGGCTGCTGACATCCATCCAACACTGACAGGAGCCCAGAGGAGATCTGCTCAGCAAGTCATTCCCAGCAGCGCTGCCTGCACCTCACTGGGGTGAAACCACCACCAGCAGCAGCCAGGACAGTTCTGCTCATGATCCAAACTGCCTCTGCCATCAACGCTGCTGAGGGAGAGGAAGGGCTCCCCAAAAGGCCAGGCTGGATGGGGCTTTGAGCATCCTGAGCTAGCAGAAGGTGTCCCTGCTCACTGTGGGGGGAGTTGGAACCACGTGATCTTTAATGCCCTTTTTAACTCAATCCACTTTCTGATTCTGTGATTCTAAAAGGGAAGAATAAAAAAGGTGGCCAGAAATGGAAGACACAAACAAGGAATTTTTATGGCCTCCTGATATAGTATTTCCCTGACAGAGAGAGTACAAGGCAGGGTAGTTTGAAAAAGCCTTGAAAATGAATTCTGTAAGATGCAAGCACTCCTTTGTCTCTCCTGTCATTGCAAACTGCAACAGAAAACATGAGCTATCACCTCTCTGGAGTGCGCCACCATTTCTTTAAGAGAGGTACCACATTTCTTCAGCATTTATAGCTGCTGCTTCCTACATAATCTTGGAGAGATAAACAGAACCATCTATCGTTCTCCTCTTCTTACACATGGAAAAACTCTTTGTGCAGCGCAGCCTGTGTTTGTCCTTACTCGTGGCATTTCATCAAGGAAGAAACAGCAGGAAAAAGGAAGACTCGCCAGTTGGAGAGGCAGTGCTCGGGCAGGCATCCCATGTGCCATGCCTGCCACACTCCCCCTGGCCAGGGCCAAGGCCTCTGCTGGAAGCAATCCCACTGCTCTGACACAGGGACAAAACCAACTCAGCACATTACAGAGCATGGCATCACCTTTTCAAAGAAATACGAAATGTGAGTTTAGTCACTGCAAATGCCCAGGAGTTACTCTCCATGCTCCAGATCCCTCGTCCTACAAACATCTGCATTATGCTGGCAAACACCCAGCTGAGCTGCAAAATGCTCCAGTGCTCTCCATGCTTGCCAGGAAAGGCAGTGATTCCACTCCACAGGCCCAAAGCCTCGTGTTACTGAGGTTTACAAGTGAGTAGCCACAGCACATGTGGAGAGCTATTCTGCTCTCCCTTATATAAGACCTCTATGTATTTTCTGTAAGTGAACTAGTCCTGAGCCTATTAAAAAAAAAAAAAAGTTGATTTTATTCTCTTTTACTGTTGGTATGAAGGATATATTCGTTTTCATCAAATGCTTTGATTAAATATATTATCTTCTCACAATCCTATTGTTATTTTGAACTATTTAAAATACGCCTTTCTTAAGCAAAATACCTGCAGTTATAGAGGAGAGATCTTGCTGTACTGATAGAGTGGCAGTAAGAGGCAAATTTTTTATTTGGTAGACTTGTATAAGAAGAATATGAGAGGATTTAAAAACCCAAGGCAAAAGGCTTCTACCAGCAGCGCAGTTATCTACATGAGCCACTAGAGGACAATGTAACCCAAATCATTAGTAAAGTAATCTGTAATTAAACTTTACTACTCATCAAGCACTGAACTTGCAGGACAAAGCAATTGAGCCAGATGTTTTTTACTAGGGCACTGCCTCAGGACGTTTTACATTCCCAGAGAGAATTCCCCTATGAACTATGTACTGGATCTGCAAAAACCAAATTAATCCAAGAGGTGGAGCTGATGACACACGAGCAAAGTTTTAATGGCTGAAAATTACTTTCAATCCCAGCCATGAGCTGAACATGGTGCAACGGCTTTAATGGATGGGTGCCAAAGAAGAAGGAAAAGGCCTTTCAGTGAAACTATAGAAAACAAGAGAGTCCTTGTCAGCATTGCATCTCATTATATGTGAGCACTAATTGTGGAAGATGTCAGCCCCACAGCATCTCTAATGAACATACACATAACGGAGCAGACCATGGCAAATGAAAAACAGGAGGCTCAGTCGAGACAAAGTCTGCTCAGGTCACCTATTTACTGGTACTTAGATATATTTTCAGAATTGCAATATGTGAAAAGTGAAAGATATCTCTAGGTTTTGGAGAGGTGAGGACCATGTCTGTATACTACCAGCCATCAATCCTGACAGGTCTCTGAGCATTGGTGGAATATTAAATAATAGAAGTTTGTACTTCTTAGCAAATTAAATATAATACATATTAATATATTTTTGATTCAGCATAGACTTTTAAAATGCTATATTTCATAAGCTACATGCAGAGCACGTTGTATTAATTGTGTGTGGATACATTGCAATACATTGTGTAATATCAAATAATTGCAAGTGAGAAGGCACTTTAAAATGAAGGAGTGGAAATAGCTAATGTTGAACACTAGGAAAAAACACATGATTTTCATGTCAGAACAGTCCCAAGTGCTGCACTAGGAAACCACTTGTTATGCTCCTGTGGCCTATCAGTTCACCTAAAGAAAGCAAACTGGGCAAGGAAGGCACCCCTAAAGCTGGGTACTCTCATCTCCAAGGTGAGAAGTGAACTCCAATGGCTTCTGGCTGCCTGAACTGTGAACAAACAGAATTTTTCAGAAAGTGGCAGTGTTTTGAAGCCTTCTTTTTAAAGTGAATTCAGTCCCATTAACTCTTTTGGTCCCCCCCTATGCTGGAGTACATAGAGGACTTTTTTTTAATTTTTGTATTTTGTCTACTGGCTTTTATCCCCCCAGAAAATTGTGGAAGTAGTGTTTGGGCTTTTTCCATACACTCTGTTCAAACAAATGTTCATTAAGAGATTTCAGATCCTTACTGCAGCAAAACGTACTGTTTTTCACACTGAAAAACAGCCTTAAAAATCATCAATTAATTATATGCCCCAAACCACCCAGACTAAATCCCTACTTATATGCTGGAATATGCAAGCCATAGCAGGATGCTGTGCCTAAGTTTTTAATTTTCATAACTCACAAGAGAGCATGAAAACCATGGTAAAATTGTATACTTCCAATTAAATGGCATTGTTTTATAGCTGATGCAGGATAAAATCCCATTTGATCTGATGACAGTTTTATTGCACTAGTAATAAATTGAATATAAGAGAAAGTTTATGCTCAGCCTAATATCCATGATCTTATGTGTTTGTTGACAAGTCTCACTGTAAATTTGTATGTCATGTTTACTTTATACTGCAGAGGAAGATAAAAGATATATTTTTAATGAAGAACAGTAATAGTGATAGAAAATTCAATTTAACAGGGGTTGAGAGGAGGGAGAATGAAAGTGGCAATACAAGAGCAAAAACCATTTTCTTTATTTGTCATCAAGTGTTTTAAGTCCCCAGAGTCCTCTACACTAGCCTTAAAGTTTCTCTTCCTCATATACAGGAATACTCAACTTGAACTGTAAGAATGGCATTTTCCATGCTTCCAGATATAATTAAAAACATAAAGGGATTTTGCGGATGACCTGAAGTGACCCGGTCTGACCCTTTTGCAGAATTTGCACCCCAGTCCTCCTGATTCATACATGCAGATGCCCAGCTAAGCAGGGCTGGAGCATCTCATTCAGAACTATTTTTGCTTTTATTTCTATACATAGATATCTTTACACCCCAAAATAAATTATTTCAAAGATTCTTTTTCATCACTGTCAGAAGTCTGCATCCTCCTTTTTAACCTGAATTTATCTGATCTTCTCCCTCAAAAAGCTTCATTCAGGCGGCTTTATTAGAGTTCATGATATTGTATCTGCTCTAAGCAGCTGTATTAGCATCCTACTTTAAGAACACAAATACAGCTCCTATTGTCCAAACCCAGAAACCATTAACTTTTGAAATTATGTACAGTCCTGATATCCCTTAGCTTTAGATACATCGCTCATTGTCTAAAAGCCAGGAAAATAAACATGCTGTTGTGCACAAGATATTTTTGAAAATGTATCTGTAGCATAATACAAGTACTTATAGTCTTTCCCTTTCATGGATTTACGTACAGAATGGCAGCACTATCAAAGTCAAGGATGAAAAAAGCCATATATTTGTTGTCTATAGCATACAGATTAGAAGCCAGATCATGATAATGTATGTTTCAAGTTCCTTCACCAGTGACAGATCTCAAATAAAGCATTTACAATACATCCAATAATTTAATCATCTGAAATGCTCAGTGCATTTAATTGGAATAGCTAAATCTAAAGAAGTAGGGTGAATTTGTATCAAGGGCAATTAAATGGCCCATTTATGCACTTATCACAGAGTATGAAACCCATAATATTTAAAATTGCAAATCCTGCTCTGTATAAATCCCCACAAAGTAGCTATTTTATTGACTTTCATATATAAATATATATAAAAAGATATAACTAAGGAATGTTCTGGTAGTTCAGGTATTAAATTTTCCTGCTGAGTATCATGGTCACATAACATTATGATGACTTCTTTACAAGATGGTATGAACCACAAATCTCTAATCATGCATATTATCTGAAAAACAGTGCTTTGATTTGACTGCATTTATAGAAATTAATGCCTTACTATGAGTGCATTAATTATACATAAATTCTCTTAATGTATTAATTATACTTATTTATAATTAATAGCAGCACTCTGGTACAAACACCGCTATAATATTCTTAATGCCTTCAAAGGATGAGAAACTTCACCAAACTAAACTTTATCAAAACAGTGTGAGATAAAATTCAGACTCCAGGCTTACAGCATGGCTCAGTTAATAAGATTCTTCTGCATATCTGTGGAACAGCATCATACATGAACATATGATCATTGCAAATAGCAAAATATCAATTGGCTGGAACAAATTTTGCCATGAGGAGGACATTGTGGATGTCATCTTGTTTAAATTTAAAACTCTGCTACTCATCTGTCTCCTGCAGCTCCAGTGGCATTAAACATATCTAAGAAGTGGGAGGATTTATTTCTACACTCCACAGTGACTGGATAAAAGAAAGGCAGTGACACATCCGTGCCTTGGAGCAGGCTGATAAGCACATCCTGCAAACACAGCACTCCCTGCAGTCCATTCAGGCCTAGAACGGCTTTCAAATTGCTCCAGGTACCAGTGGACAAAACCAAGTTCACCCACAGTCCAAAGAACAGTCCCACTCCCACTTACCGAACCATTTAGGTTGGAAAAGACCTATAAGATCTTCAAGTTAAACTGTTAATCGAGTGTGGCAGAAAGGCTGATGGGTACCAAAGTCAATCACAGCCATCACTGCTCCCCCACCTCTGGAGTGCAGTAACTCTGAGCATCCAGACAGGTCCTCCTGCAATTCCCACCTGGAGTACTTATCTTAGGAGAAACCGTATTGCCTGTCAGGGATGGCAAGAGAGAGAAGGTGCTGGTGGAGGGAGGATGTACCTGAAGACCAAAGACTTGACAAGACCATCTTTTATCACCATCACATCAAGCACTGCCAAGGCCACCACTAAACCACATCCTTAAGTGCAACATTTACAAGTCTTTTAATTACCTCCAGCATTTATGACTCAAACACTTTCCCTGAGCAGCATGTTCCAGTGCTTGACAATCATTTTGGTGAAGAAGTTTCTTCCTAATATCTAATCTAAACCCCCCCTAGTGCAACTTGAGGCCATTACTTCTTATCTTATCAATGTTTGGTTGGGAGATGAGCCTGACCCTCACCTGGCTACAATCTTCCTTTCAGGGCATTGTACGGAGCAATATGATCTCCCCTGAGCCTCCTTTTCTCAGGTCTGCACTCTCTGAAGCAGGGGCTGTTGCCCACTCCATATCACCCAATTACCTCGTAGCTGGGTGAGCAGTATTATAAAGATACCAAACCCAAATTGCTCTTGACAGATTAGTTCAAAGAAAAAAAAAAGAAGGGGTAGATCTGGGGCATTTTGGACTGAATGGAATGGATTTTTTTGCCCAGTTATAACCTTTCCTATTACATTGTCACTTTCTATATACAATTTAAGAAGCCAACAGCAGTGATTCTACATGACAATGCCTCAAGGCAGGCTTTTTGATGGAGAAGCTGCACAGGCCTTTTCAAGCTCATCATGAGGCCAAGAGCTGGTTTTAAAGCCTAACTGATCACTTAGGAGAAGCATCTGCCAGTTACATGTATCTCTTTGAGAGGCCATCTGTCAGGTCCAAAATGCCAAATTTCCTTCCAGACCCAAAAGGGGCACTGGCTAACGAACAAAAGAGAAGTTGTGCTAACAGGGTGTGGGGCTGTGATCAGTTTAAGCTCATCAGTCCCACAGCTGCTGTTCCCAGGTCCTGACCCTCCCTTGGGCCAGTGCTACCTTTCACATCACCAGCCAGATCAAGGGCAGCAAGTCACTCCAGAGAACAAACAAAGAAGATAGTTTTAATGGTGTTTATACTCCCTGACTTTGCTGAGAGGCTGGACACACAGCCACTGGAGCTAACAGGAGGTAGGGAATAGGAAAACATGTCATTTTTAATTTGGATATGCTTGCTGCTCAGCTACAACTGTATGATCTGTTCCAAGTTCCAGAGGTGGAAACCCAGCCCCATCGATGTAAATTGTAAAATTAATATAGCCTTCAGCAGGACTAAGATTTCACTGTTTGCACTGAAAGGTTGAGGAGCCGGGAGCAGTAAAGGGAATGCCTGAAGGTGGAAAGGAAAAAAGAGAAAAAACACCAAAGCACCCAAATAAGAAGGGTGAGCTTTACTATTTTAGGCTCCATTATGCTTGGCTGGTGTGGAAAAATATGTCCCTGTTTATTGGCTCCTTGCTTTCACAGCTTTCTTCTGTGTTTCCCTAACTTTTGCTGTCAGGATAGCTTCAGAGCTTGCTTTGGTAACCTGTCCCCAGGCATGCTGGGCAGTGGCTCCACTGTCCCATGTTTCAGGCACACAGCTATCCTCCTTGTAAGCTTTCCATTCCCCATGGTGACTGCCTCTCCTCCTCAGGACTTGGAGCTATTTTAATTACAGCTTGCTGCTGGCTCAATCCTACCTTCCCTCTATTCCTCACACCAGTAATCAAACCGTGCTGCCGACGCATGCACGTGCCAGGTCGGGGCTCTCAGCTCAGCCTCCCCATCCTGCACTGCCTTAAAACACTACTCAAGCTCTGCTTTTTCCAATTTGCACACCAAGCCAATCTTTGGTCTTGTAAACACCAGCCCATGTCTGTGCCTCTGCTCTCCCCTACTGTGGGCGGGCTGTGCTGCAGGACTGGGTGACAGCATGGAAAGATGAGAGAGTTGACACATGCAGACCCAGGGCTGGGCAGCAGTACCATTAAATCTGGTCCCTGGGACAGTGCAGCTAAATTAGTAGGGGGCTGAGTTTAAATTATTCAGACATGTAACTAATCCTGATCCTCAGCTTACCAAAGATCATAAAAGTAATGAAAAGTGGATTTCAAAGAGGCCCCTGGGCAGCATCTAGTAGTCCATTTATCTTTCCCAAGATAAGAGCAACTACATCTATGACATTCTTGGTATCCATCTCATCTCTTGTTAAACATTTCCAATTATCCCATCACCTTTCCCAGAAACTTGCTTCCTGGCTTTCCTTTTGCTTTTGCCAGAGATCTATTTTGAATGTTGAATCTGAAGCAGAGTCTTTCACACTGAAAGAGGAAACAGTATTTCTTCTCCTACCCACAGAAAGGAGGAAAATAAATGCATCTGTTCCTCTCTGCAGGAGACTTCCATTTGCCCACTCTATCCATCTTCAGCCATCTCTCTGTCCTCTACAACCAGAAGAGCAGGTAAGAAATGAAGATTCCAGATAGTTCCCACCCCAGAGCAAAATCTTTAGATGCCCTCGCACGACATACAGGGAGATGGGCAATGAACAACAACAAAAAGTAGATATTGGGGGGGAAAAATAATAGGAAACGCCAAATAACAGTATTCCTTCACTGTTCCTCACACTGGACTGGGAGAGGAGAAATACATTGAAAGAAAGAAGAATCCTTTAATACTTTCTAGAAAGTGGAGTGAATAAGTGGCTAAAGGAGATTAAAAAAAAAAAACCTTCACAGGTACAAATCTATTTCAAGGGTCATCTGCTGGTACATTCTCTATTGTGCTGCAGAGGAGCTGTGAGAGCTCAACATCAAAGGAGCTCCATAAGCCCGTGCTCATAGCAGAGCTTCCCTCAACAAAATTATTCCTGCAGATTGTCAGCTGCAGAGGTGTTTTAAAAGCTCTGTGAATCTACACCCACCACCCTCCCAACGACAACAGGCTCTTTCAAGCTCCCCTTGAAAAATATCAATAAAGTATAAAAGCTGCTATGAAAAGAAGAACAACAAGAAAGTTAAACTTCAGTAATTATTCTTCTCCAGATGGGCAGAGGCATGGCATCTTTAAACAAACACATCTGAGCCACAAAATTTAAATATAATTATGTGGCCAAATCTGTCATTATTAAGGGAGAGTACTTCCTCAAAGTCAGGAGCAATTGCAGTAATTAAAATCCATGTAACATTACCCATCTGCTGCAAAAAGCAGCACAGCATTCTGCAGCTTATTTGACCTTGTGTGCAGAGCACCCACCCACCCCCACTAATTCTTCTGTGGCATGAGCAGAAACATCAATTCAGAAACAGCAGTTGATTAATATTAAAAAGATGAACATGGCTTGATGACTAATGACTTTTCTTCATCAAAGACTTAGGGTCTTTATTTTAGAGCATATATTTGAGTGACCTAGGTGGCAAATACAGTCAAAGATAAGTACCTCATCTGTCTGTAAACCACAGCTTTTAGGACCGAATTTTACACTTAATTGTTACTCATTGCAGCACACATGGTGATTCATGAATACAAATGTCCACATAAAAGATCTGATAAAGTAAATTGCACTGAAGATTACTTGAATTTATTGATATGGACAGTGAAAATACCTGTACCCAGGAAGTGTGGCTGTAACACTGTAGTACTCTCCACTAGTCAATATAAATTGGTTTGAAACCTGATCTTGGCCCGTTTATAATCTGCCCTTTCTTTTAAAATTTTAATACGGACTGTAAATTTCACACATTTACATTTTATTTATATATTACAGTCAACAGTAGTAATTTTCACGTTGACAGTTTTCTATCTTTTCCTTAAAAGGCTGAGCAAACAAGATTCTTACTGCTCAGCATGCAGGACAGAAACACAGATGTAATACATGCCATAAGAACACAGTGCAAGGACTGACTATTAATGCTGCACAGAGATTATTGAAGCATGTTGCCTATGGCTGCACAGCCTTAGAATTAAATTATTCCTTTGGGAATTGAATAAACACCGAGTATCATTAACTGCCTGCAATGCATCAAAATGGAAAAAAACCGCCATAAAATTCTGTGTTTGCTCAGGGAGTAAAATATCAAGCAAGTTATGGGATGGTTTAGCTACGGGTATCAAAATTATGTTTAAATCTCTTTTTTTCTACTCTCTTGTGTTCCCCCTTAAAACCACTGTTGTTTTCCTCTCACCATTTATTTCTACTTGACTTTCAGCCAGCTCACAATGGGTGTTAGTCTGATAGCAGAAGCCTTCTGCTAAAACAGATTATTGATATATTAATAAGATACAGATAAAAGAACTAACTGGGCACACCCACAAAAAACCCCTGCAAACAGCCCTTCAGTAACCTGCAGATAAATCCACCAAAGCACTGATAATTTTCTATAAACACCTTGTGGCATGAGGAGGACAGTATGTCATGGCAAATTCTAAGCAATCTTGATGATCATTATAGCACACATGAGCAAAGAGACTCAGCAGCTCTGGGGGCTCAGCTACAGCAAGAAAAGGAAGGAGTTTTCTTGTCCTTGCTGAGGCTGTGCTCAAGGATCCTGATAAATGAAGATCTACTTTCTTTCCAGATTTACAGAAATCTAGAAAAACACATCCATGTGAGAAGTAGAGGGGAAAATATTGAATTTCAAAGACATGTTCACCTAAGCCTCCTCTATGTCAATATCAGTGTTTCCAAATTCTGAACTCAACCTTCTCTCAAGCCTTCAAGCCTGCCAGTGACAGCTGGGTGAAATGGGGGTGCCAGACTGGCCCCACTGGTGGCCCTGGCACGCTTGGTGGCCAGGGAGATGAGGGCAGTGTGACAGCTTCCCCATCCAGCCCTCAGCCATGCCCCCGAGGTGCAAGGGCACCCACGGACAGCAGGGGAGTGCTGGACTGTAAATCTCCAGGTATTGTTAAGAAACTTCCTTGGCAGTGAAGGATTGCAGTCCGAAGTCTTAATTGCTCCCTCTGCTTCCTACTGATGCCAAAGGCAACACTACCATCTCAGCAGACCACTGCTGATTGATAGCTTAAGCTCCCTTTGGTTTTGTCCAACTTATTTTTATATTAAATACAACAAAACTTTAGAGGATGGCTCCAAATTCATTACGGTGTTCTTAAATTTTCTCTGAGTTCTTAAAGCATTCAACCATGTCCTTGACATGCCATTATAATGAAATTCAGTACCAATTTCAGCAAATAACTATTTAAATGCAAGTTTTTCAGTCCTAATTCTGTTGTATGCCCAATGGCCTGATACAGCACAACTGAACTCAGTTATACACTGCAAAAAAAGTGCAGCAGAATAATCAATCTAATAAAATGACAGCCAAACTCAGGGAGAAAAAACAACATCACATTTGAACTATGTCAGAATTCAGACAAGCAACAGGAATAAGATGAAATTTGTGAACTCCCCTTCGTTACCTAATCAATATATTCTATGTCATACCTACACAGCTGTGGACTATTTTCAGGTTTTTCATCACTGAAATACTGCTACCAGTGTCTACAGGGAAAACAATCCAGGCTGCAACAATTCCTTGGGCTCTTAATTATTGTACTGAGGGTGAGTTTACCCAGCATATCAATCAGAGAATCGACTTTGCATCTTCCTGATCCTGTGTGCCTCCCTACAAATATATATATGGGTCATGGGATACACAGCACACCTACACCATGCTCTCTGTGCAGGGTAATGTAGGACATTGCCAAATACAAGGGCAGAATGGGAAAAATCCCCCAAACAGAACTTCTGGTGTAATCACAACCTTTGGCAGTGCATTACCCCTTGTTTAATAGTCTCTGCCTTTGCTCATATCAAAACTTCCATAACACAGGTAATTTTTCTTCAGCCTGTACAGTATAGCTTGTGAAAGACAGAAACAAGGAGAAAAAATTAACCCTGCAGCCACATCTGTCTGTTCTTTGTCCTCATCCTCCCCCAGTTAATGGAGACTCCTTAAGATCAAGTGGCCAAACTGCCCAGTATGCAAAATTAAAGTGCTACCCATTTTAATGTTCCAGAGTAGGATGGCCATTGCTTTGCAGCAGTTTGGTGTCTGCTACAGGAGTGCTGTAGCTGCAGCAAGCACAGAGCTGAGCTGTTTTAGGAAAGGAAAATCCCCATTACAAATCAGAGACATTGATTGTGCACCTTGGGAGGTACCATGTCAAAATCCCTGGGTTTTCATAAAGTATGGAATTCTTTCTATGTGCAGTTCAAAGCTTCAAGTTTAAGCTAAAAATCCATTTCTGGCCTTGGTCCTCAGAAAGTAGGAACCATCACTTTCCCTGTGGACCTTTCAAACTATCATCACTAAATGGGAAGCTTTTGAAGACAGCTCTCACATAGCAACAAAAGGACAAGACGTGAGCCTCTGAATGCTAAATGATTTCCCCCCACACTCCTGAGTCCCTCAGAAATGATGTTAGCTGTGCTTCAGGAGATCCAGACAGAAAGCAGATGTGCTCTTGGTTATTAGCCCAGCACACCATGGTATCACAACCCCTTCCACCAGGAGCCTTTTTTTGTAAATAAACGCAGCATAAAGCCTAAACATTTTCCTCAGTCCATCCCATGAAGGGACTGGAGCTGCTGTAGCACTGTTCTGACAGGCTCCTGTTGGACCCTAACCAATCTGCTGTTTTATTTAGAAACTGCTTTTACTCAGTAAGCTACCTATTTCAGAGTAGGCCTGCTAGTTTCCTAACAGAGAAGGCAGATTTCAAGCAAAACTAAACATCCCCATTCCAAACAGACTTTCATTTTCTTTTTTCTCATTCTCCCAGGGAAGTGTTTAGGAGACCCAGAGAAATTCCAGTAAATCTTTTCTTAAAGCTAAACATTGCACTGAAAGCTTTTCCTGCCCTTATTTGTTCTAAACTCAGCAATAAAAACATCCCACCCTGACTAAAATCACTACCAATTCCATTTTTGCTCTTTCTACCATTTCTGGAAGTTTTTCTTCCCACTAAAGACTGCCAAAATGTTTTGTTCTTTTGCCCCTCCAACCTTTACTTCTTATTCAACATTTTCTCAACAGAGGCATCAGTGCTGAACTTGCATCAAATACTAATTTCTCCCCAATATCTGCCATTTGGGTTAAACGGGTTAATGAGAAACATACAAATAATGTTTAATAGCTAAATTCAAAGTTGCAAGAAAATAAAAAATATTTCTAATCTTGCAGGCTGATCCTTTGCCAAACCTGATCAATAAAATGCATTCATATCTCAATCTTGACAACTGTTTTAAGCTACTTATTTGCTAAAAAGGAAGAAAATATTACGCCCCCATAACAGAAACCAGAAACAGATCAACAGCAGCAGTCTCTGTCACTGTGTTGTCTGTCTCATGGACAGAGAGACAAATCAGTCTCTAATACTCTTAGTGAGCCTCAGGATATCTTATGGCAATCAAATTCCTTTTTTTTTAAAACTAAACTTTTCTCCCAAATCCTCCCTTCATTTTAAGACCATAAGTGAGAATGCACATTTCAACCTTTACCAGCTAGTGTGTGTTAATCAACCCACATTAAAAGCATACAATGGAAACAGTCAATCATAATATCATATATTTGACATATGATAGATATCCTATCATAGATATTATAATAGGTCTTTGTTTTCCTGTTGACAAGGCCCTGAATGTTTGCTTGAGAGGAAGGGTAATAAATCAAAACCCCTCAGAACGTGACTAACCACAAACAAATATTTTTCCCCGACAGCAGAAGTCTCTTCACATGTTTCACTTAGGTGTAACAGACTGTGGTAAGAGATACCCCATGCCATCATCCCCTTTCTTTTACACAGAAATCCTGACTCTGACCCAGTACAATCAGGGGAAGAATTCAGATAGGAAACTTTCACACGCTGTCAGTTTGGTGAGCTGGGAATAGGATCCCGTGTTTCTGCTAAGCACAAGACTGGAAGGGATGGGTAAGAGGGCAGCAGGTCCCACAGCCTACACCAGCCTGTGGCACGATGTTGGAGTCCAAGGCACACCTCTGGCTGCCGTGGGAGGTCAGGACATGCCTCAGGATGTCCTGGGTGGTCGGGAGCCCCGGCAAGGGGGTCTCAGACCCTGGTAAAAAGCTCAGAATAACACTGTCTTTGACCTTAGCCCATGGGAAAAGTTACCAACATTACAAGAAACAGTGCAAACCATGAGAGTGTAAAAATGAGTAGTAGTTTAGTATTTTACAAGGTAAAAAAGTAGATTTTAGGGTTTTTAATATGAGGACGAAGGGTTTAAGATGGAGGATTTTGGGCGTTACCCTCTTCTTCTTCTTCTTCTCCTTCTCCTTCTCCTCCATCTTCTCTGGTAGTTGTGGCACAAAATGATTGGTAGAATGAAAAAGAGGTAGAAATTACGTGTCTAGAATAGGTGCAAATTAATTGGTATAAAATAATAAATAATAAATACGTTGTGAAGAATGGTTGGATCTTGGAAAGGGTACAAAAAGGACAGGGACGGCCCAAGTCTGGGCAGTCCCCACTTGGTTTCGGCTGGCATCAGACGTGCAGCCGGAGCTGAGAGCAAGTTAGAGATAAGAAGAAATAAACATCTTGAAACAGCACCTGCAGGCGTCTCTCATCTATCCGGACTCGAGGTAAAACTTCCCAGAGGTGAAGATAAGAACCAGCATTTGTGCGGAGTGCTGAACTCCCACAGCACAGCTCTTTTCTTGCACTGGCCCTGAGGTAAGCACCAACTCTCTGCCAGGCTCAGCACAAAGCCCCCGAGGGCTCCCCTTCTCCCAGCCTGGGATATGGCTCAGAGACAGCCCCACTTGTGCCAGTACCACGTATTTCATCACCCCAACACCGGTGCTGAGTGTGACTCATGCTGATAAGGACAGCCGAGGCTCTGGACAAAGCTCAGCACAGCTCTTTGAAAACACTGAAATGGCACAGCACTTGTTTCGGACAGGAACTCTTGTTTTCCAAGGTGAAAGGGGACTGTTTTATATAAGGCAGTCTCCATTAGTATGGGCTTTCACAGGAGAACAAAAGCCAACAACGCAATTTTTCCTGCCTAGAATCTCAATTAGAAACTTGGATTTAGCACTGGTAGACAGCTCTGGAAGTAAGTGGGAAATGGAACAGAAGAGTTTATGTAGAAGGGATTTCTTAAGTGAAAAAACCTTTCTTTACAAAGAAAGACAGTTGTAATACCCTATAATTGAATAACAAACCAAAAAGGATGGGAGGTTCTTTAAATGCTCCGTGAGGGAAAGTGCTGAGCGTTGATAGTGATTTCCATGTTTAAGCACACAAAATACATGTGAAAGAGCATTGCTACATCACAGTCTGGGTCTTCTTTTGCAATACCTAAAGAAGAATCAATCAGATTCATATTAGTTCTATCAAAAGTTCTTCAATATCAGGAGCACTGGAAAAAAGATTACAATTTTTGAACTTTGGGTAGTGAAAGCAGTACGCCTCAGTTAGCGTTAGGGGTACAAGAATCCCAGGAATTTCTGAGCTTTAGGATGCAACACAAACTTCCTCGAGCAGCTCACACAGATCACCAAGTGTCAAAGAAACCAAAAAATGCAAGAGGGCAGCCAGTTAATAAAAACAAGGATCTGAGCCTCAGTGCCTCAACATCCCATTAAGGGAAAAAAAAATCATCTCATGATAAAAAAATCTGTATAAATTATACACCTTAAATTAGAGCACATTTAAAACAGTGCAGATTTGCTATTAGCAGTCAAAACAATGCATGCATTTATATAGAGAGCTAGGATATTTGCAAAACATGTCTTGGTTTAAAAAAAATAGTGTAACTGCAAGCACAATTTATTTCCACAGTATTTTATCCCTCATATGAATAAGATAACTGTGTGCTATAGGAACAGACTGGTCAAATTATCTCACCAAGGAGGCAGGGAGCTGAACAGATGGCAGCACCAGGCCTCACTAGTCCTCGCTTATCGAGATGATCTTTATCATTTCCATAAGATTAGAAAATTACTCGCCTAGAAAATACAACTTTCTGAGGGTGTTTCCTGTGGAATCAAAGATTATGGGCTGTCCACCATGATAATGTTAGTGGTTCTAAAAGGAAATCCCATACAGAGATAGCTCATTTCTGCTAATTTTTGGGCTTTCTTTTTTTGAAAGAGCACTATTCAGAATCAATGTGAACTACACGCAGTCTGCTGTAGCTGCCTTGGTTTTGGTTTCTCTGTAGGCAGGATGTTCTTTTGGAGAAGATTATCTTGACCTGCACACACACCTTCATCTTATCCATAAAAAAGGACAAGTTTACAGCACACTTAGTGTGCCCAGCCCAAACGTGTGACAGCATTTATAGGGAGCCAGTCTCTCAGTCACAGAAGGCAAACCAGAAGGCTGGTTTGGGGTACTTTTTGAATTTATAAAATTGTTTCTCTCTCTGACCAAAGCACTCTTTCCCACTCTGTGTTTCATACAAAGCTTTGTTCTTCCTGCCTGTTTATCCCATCCTGCCACATGTTTCAAAGGAGAAAGGTTTTAATTGCAGCAGTTACTGGAGCACTTCCCTGCCTACAGAGCACAGCAGAGCCTTTTCAGAAAAAAAGAATTGGTTTTATCACTATTTTCATTAACAGCTAAAAACTCCATTTGTGAACTCCAAGTGCAGTGTTGCACACAGAGGACAAGAAAATTCATTCAGTTCTACTGAAAAGAGAAGCACTGAGGGTTTGTCTGATTGATTTTTCCTTTGACTTAGCATGCCATCATGAGAATGGTTAAACAGCAACATGTAGAAAATTTTAGTATCAATTTTCAAACAATGAGGCAAATATATGCCAGTTATAGCTCAGCTGTTGTCAAAGAGAGGGGGAAAAAAAGCACAAGCACTTAAGGTCTCGAAAACTTATCCCTCACATAAACATTAGAAAAGAAGAAGTCAAATAAGACCACAGACTGGAGGTCTGGACTTCTCAGGTCAGGACTGGCACCAAGTAAGATGCTTCTTGTAGCCAGCTGGCCATACCTTACAGGGAAAAAGAGCCTTCTGGGGTAACTCTTGCAATATAAGAAGGTTGGAAATGTTTTCTGTGCTGCAGAACTTTAGTCCAATGCAAACCTTGCATTCATTTTTTGACAATAACTGTGAAGTTATTGGATGATGTTTTTTCTATAATGGCACAGTGCTGGAGGGCATAACCACTGCATTCCCTGAACAAGGAGTTTTTTAACTAAGTTGAAGATGCAGTACATGCCTGAGTTTGCCTTCAGGCTGTTTTTACACTGAAAATAGTTGAAATGCATGTATCTGGCCTGAGTAAGGCACAGAATTATTAAAAGTATAAGGCTATAAAATATCCTGAAAGTCAATAATGCACAGGTAATGAAAGAAAGACAGTCCTCCTGGGAGGTGATGCACAGCAAAGATGTTTGAGTCCACAAGAGAGGACATACCTATAGTTCTCCCATTACTGAGAAACAACAGCAAGTGAGATCTGCAAAAGCCATTTCCTGGCAGAAAAAAAGACCTGGAATCAGCTTTGAATGTTTTTCTTTTTTCATTAGCTCCTCTTAAAACACCAACTCCAATCCTACTTACCTTAAACAGCAGCAATCTTGACAAACAAACAAAAGCCTAGCATCCCATCAATGCAGAGACAAGGCCCAGACACAACCTCTTAATGATCATTATCTTAATCAGCAAAGATGCTCTGTTAGTGCTTTTGGCTTTCTTTCATATCCATGTCCCCTCATAACTCGACTGCTGTTCTGCTTATCCACTCCCAGAAAAGCCATGCTGGAGCCACAGGAAATTCATCCGTCTCCTCTGGGAGAAAAATCCTCTTCAAATAAGCCCCAAGTGCTGCCAGCCAGCAACTCAACACACAGGAAACCTCTGCTAGGACCACATTTCTTGCAGTCAGTGCCCTCTGAAAGCCCAGCCATGCACAAGGGAGCTCAGCACACCCAGAGACATCTCCATCATCACAGGTAAACCTCCCAGGACAACTACATCTCAAATCTGGCTGGATTTAAGAGAAGGGGTGGGACGTGGCTTGGACTATGTGACAATGACATGTGATGAATAATTTGCTTTAAAGGAAGTTTGAGGCCTCTTTTGAGAAAAAATAAGTAGGTAAGTATAGAAAAATGTTCACCTTGGGAAAACTATCTCTGCTATTAAAAGAATTTGCTTATTCTTTATCTAGCTGCAGAAGTTCTTTAAATAAATGACATTTTTATCTTTCAGCAAAGCTTCTCACTCCAAGGTATGTGAAAATTCTGGATACTGATACTGCAATGGACTTGCTGTTCAGCTGGCCAACTGCATGAACACCACACACATCAGCAGGAGCCACAGCACGGGAGGAAAGGTGAGGGTGAGAGACACTTCATATTACAGGTGCACTTTGCTGAAGGGTCAGATCAGTGCTTCAGTGCTTATTGGTATTTTCTAAATGAAAAGTAGTGAAGACTCTACGAAAATGCTAAATAATTTAAAAAAAAAAAAAAATCTATCTTCTGGAGAACAAGAAAGTGCTTCCTAAAACCAAAATCAAAATGTCTACTTCATACACAATCTCTCTCAGACCAAAATCAAAATGTCTACTTCATACACAATCTCCCTCAGACCAAATTAACTTCCCCCTCCTTGGTTGAACAGTAATAGGCTATCAAGGCTGTGCAATAAAATCCCACACTATAAATTGAAAATTACAGCAAGAAAAAAAGAACCTCAATCTAGCTGGAGAATATCCTAGCTGAAAACACAAGCTCCATCTCTGTATTCATGAGAGAAAGCAGCACTAAATCATGTTTAGACGTTAACCCCAATCATGCTGAAATAATGAAAGTCTCTAATGGACTACAGGCAGGACATGGAAAGAGAAAGCCAAAAGAGGAGAAGGCACATGGCTCCTCACCCCAACAGACCCTGAATTATGTGCTTCAGTGGAGGAGGTGACATGTGTGTATTTTACTTTACTGTTGTTTTCACAACCCATTTTACCATCCCATTGAATGACACCTTTATAGGGCCTGAACTGTTTTTCAGCTCAGCACTAGATTTAAAAATAACTTGACCTTCCAGACCTTGGATGGGAATGATGCTTACAGCTGCCTCCACTATTACAAGGCCCAACTAAGAGAAGTAATTTCGTTATAAAACTCAGCATTAAAAAAAAAAAGAAAAACGCTTAAACACATATACAACAAAAACTGACTGTGGTTTTGAGTTACAGTAATAAGACAAATACTGCAAGATGGTGTAGCTTATAACACATGTAGCTGATATATTTTGCTGCAGTGTTGGACAGAAGAGAAATAATCATGGCTAAATTTCCTTAAGCAGTGGCATGTAATAAAGAAGAAACCAGCCTATTTTGGTTTTCATGTCTTGGACTTGCTTACAACCCCCCTGAGGAAGAGGTCAGTGCCATATGATATGAAAAACAGAATGATAACCCATTTGCATTTGCTTCTTGGTGGAAAGAAAGATTATCTCTCCAGTTCACTCTGAGTTATTGCCAGGACTTTTAATGAAATGACAATAGGGATGAAAACAATCTCCAATGTATTTGCAACCTTGCAGCTGGAAAGCAAGGAGCTTTTCAGTTGCAGTCAAAACCCAACATTTTTTGCTAACTATCCTGCCTTTAAATAGATGATCATGGCTCTTTCTGCCTCAAGGCATAGAGTTACAGAGGCTGTAGCAGTGATTATTCTGATTGTGCAAAGAATTGGTATCTTTGATATTTCTGAATGCAGCTAAGAACAAAAATATAGACTGTGGTAAGGGAACTTCAGCATTTCATTTTGTAACATGCATTTAGTGGGTATGATAAGGAAATGTGATTCCCCAAAGTGTATCGTAAAAGAAAGCTTCAGCAACATTTATGTAAATTAATCGGAGCTGGTTGCTAATTTTCCTTGCCTTTCTGAGAAGTTAGGTAATAGTATGCACTGAATTCCTGAAAATTGGTCCTTAGCTCACCCAGGCAATCCACAGCCTGAGCTCAGCACAAGGCTGGGGGGTGCAGCTGCCCCGTGTTAGAGCTGACCACAAAACAAGAGTTCATTACTCCTGATAAGATGATAAAAGGTGGAGGTTTTCTTAAACAGAACACCATCAAGGCTGTGCATTTCTCATTTTAAATTTAAAGACCCCCCCCTAGTTTTATTTTTCCTTCCTAATACTCTAAAATTTTTCACTTTTTAAACTTCAAAACATGCACTGTCATTACTTCTTTCCCTTGAAGAAATTAATATAATTTCAAGTGGACTAACAATACAGAAGTGTTTTTAAATTCTATTAGCAATTTAAGGTTCAATTTCACTTATAGCCTATAAAGTGATTTATTTTAAAACAGAGTTATGGCAGTTATGACTCTGGCAATAAAGCCCCATCCCACAACTTTGGTGGGAAGAAATTAGGTAGTCAGGTTAAGAGGAAGAAAGTGTAAGTCATAAATTCTAGAGGGCAAGAAAAGTGGTAATGCAAAACTCGTAATTGGCTTTTTTAAAGTATTTACTATGGATAAAAACATAAAACAGCGCAAAAAAGAATACATGAAAGCTGCCAAGGGGCTGACTTCAGATCACCACTGACATTTATAGAGCACTGGCAAATCAAGTTGCATGAAAAACAGCTGTACATCCTAGCCTCCAAAACTAAAATAATCTGATGATGACTCAAAGATCTTCAATAAAATTAATATCAAAAACACACCAACCATATAAATCTACATCTATAGCTATGTCTTATCTGCTTAACAGCTTACTGTGCAGTAAAATGGCAATAGGCATTGCTGCCAAAATAAGGTGAGCTCCAGCTCTACAAAGTGCCTATGAACATCTTGCAAAGGGATGCACAGATTCAGTCCTTCCTCCTCACCACATTTATGTCTTGGACAACAAACCAAGGACATCCTTTTCCTCTCAGATTTCTGGAGCAAGCCAAGGCAGAGCAAGTTTAGGAAACCTCATTGTTGACTTGATATAGACCAAAATACTGAGTTTTTCCCTTTAATATATTCCCATTTATTTGACAATCAATCCCCATCCATACCTATTTTTTGAACTTTTTTACTTTTTCTTCCCTGCTTTTCTTACACATCTCTCTGTGTGCCTCATCTGGTGAGGGCAGATAGTCATGGCACGTGAGAGAAGCTGTCTGTGAAAGAAACACTTTCCTTCCTCCACACTGACCAGAGTTGTGCCCTTGCCACTTTAATCATATCCAGCTACTAAGCGGAGAACCAGAATCCTGTATCTTCTCGCTCCCACTGCGTTGCCACTTCCCTTGGGAAATCAAGAGACAAGGGAACCCAAGAAACAAATGAAAAAAACCCTGTATCACAAGCCAAACGTCACAGTGCTGCATTTGTGAAGAGCACTGCCTCTGGATCCCCTTTTCGTGACTAGGTGTGCAGGACTGGTGGGAAATGACCCATTTTTAACCCACCTCACTCTAAGCTGACACTATAATGCCACAGCCACTCTTCATGTAGAGTTCACAGAGAGTATCAGAGCAGACAGCCCAACCATTTCACTGAAGTGAAAAATCACAGCTCTACGATGGTGCCTTCAAGGCACATTTAGCTGAAAGAGCCAACACACTGTGCTTCAGGAGGAGAAGAAAGACTACATAGGCAGAATGAATGAGCAGTGAAGGCAAAAATTGCATTCATATCTAGTCCTACCTATTTGATGGGGTTTTTTAACAATAACATCATAGAAGCAGACAAGCTCTGATTATGTATGTGCATCTGCACGTACACATCTAAAACACTGGCCAGCAAAAGTGCATTTCTCTCAATCCTGAAGCTTAAGAGTGGATTTGACCATCACAATGAAAGGGTGATAACACTGTCTGACCTCTGCCTGACTTGCTGCCCACCTCCTGGATGCTGACTGGCACTGACTGTTGAGAATAACTAAAAATAACCAGCTTGTCTCTTATATTGTAATAAGGGCAAAGGGAGAAAAAGAGGTGGCATATTTAAGGCTCTTGCTGTTCACTCTTCTGTCACCTTCCTCTTATAAATTTTCCCCTTGAGGACAGAGTTTGTTGTAGAAAGCACAATTAGTAGAGATGATGGGAGCCAAGAACTTATTAATGATTTCATACCAATGGCAAACTGGTAATGAGTTAGAGGTTTTGAGGCAGAAGTGGGGAACTGAAGAGAAGAACCTGCCCCACAGAGGGCCCTGTTCAAGGATGGCATCACGTTGCCACACAGAACAGACTTCAGTTTTGTAAGATGTGGTCTGAATAAATCCAAATGAGAAAATACCAGCATAAAGAGCACAAAAATATAAACCCCAAAGATGCTAACTTTTCTCATATTTTTCAGGGTTTCATAGGTTTTGATTCTATGTGGTTTCTTTCTTTTTGTTTGGTGGGGGATTTTTGCCAAAAATCTCTATAGTAGTTGCTTACAATACAAAGGCATAATTTAGATGTGTTTTGCTCCATCTCACTCTGATTGCACCTCGCAAATCATGCACTTCTGGGGTCAGGTCACAGGCAATGCTCCATGTCCCAGCAGCCAAGACATATTCCCAGGAAAAGGTAAATCCCATTTCCCAAAATTACCTAATAAATCCGAGGAGAAACCCTTACAAATAAATCAGTATTGATTAAAAGACAAGAAAAAAAATTAGACTGAAAATAAATGTGGGTTTTGAACAAATAAGAGCAGATGTTGAAGCTCAAGCATCTTGGCTGGTAATTATTTTCCACGTGTGATTGGCAACCATGAGTTTCCCTCAAGGCCCGAGTACTAATCACAGTTCCAGTAGAGATCACTAGGTTTTTCAGGTTTGTTTGGTGGATCCCATCTCTGAACCAATGACCAGTCAGTGCCATCCATTCTGCACTGCTTAATAACAAGCAAAAAAGTTTAGGAGGAAGGAAAACAGGCAGTGATGCATCCATATGCAGGGAACAGGAGAAAATCAACAACAGAAGGTACAATCACGCAGGGCTACTCTGCATGTGTGGCTTCCCAGGAGAAGAGAAATGTGACCACACCACTTGTGTACTGATGGCTGGGAATATATCCAGATTCCTGTTCTGTAATCCCAATGAGAACTGAAGACATAAAACATTCAACAATTTCCAGACACACTGTAACACTGAATGACTGGGAAGAACAACATTAGTCTCTCAGGGAAGCTTTAACTATCTTTTTTTTTTTTTAACTGAAAACAGCTCGGGATACTAAGAAAAAAACACCAAAAAAACCCAAAAAAATCCCAAAGGAAATTAATTGGAACAGGGGCAACAAATTTACTTTCATTGTTTAATATTCATTATCAGTGACACATGTCACCACAATTTATGCTCTATTTGCTTATGCACTCAGGCAATGAGGACTTTCAGCAAAAACTTTGCTTTCTCCTTATGCCTTTACTTTATCTGGAAGGCTGCTTAAGCTTTTGGACCCAAGTTTCAGAAAGTCTGGCACCCAGGGTATTCTTCCATTCCCACTTAATCCGAGGCAAATGAATGAAATCACAAGGTACTAGTCAATACAGCTCCTGGGTTCTTGCTCCTGAGAGTCCAGATCACATCGCAAGGATTCTGTAAAAACTGGCAACTCAGCTAAACCCAGCACTGCCAAAAACCATCTTACTCTACACCACTTGAATAGACAAAAGCCCAAGTTATTTTTAACCAGCAAATTAATACCAAAAAGAGTCAGCACAAGCAGTTCTTAAGAGGGCTTCCTCATCTAGAAACAAAAGCAAGGCAGAAAAGTTATGCATTTTTATAAACATAGAGGCCACAAAGAAAAAAAGAAATAACATTTTGACAAGTTCAGAGAGCTGCTAGGCCAATATCCAAGCAGCCACTGGTGTGTGATACCTGAGAGCCAGGGATGTTATATGATGATGCTTTCCCCAGCATCCCCTATCAGCCCTGGGCACTGGGACTGGATCTTCAGGTATCAGCAGCACTGGTGGCCCAATAGCCTATGAAATTTGTCTCACTCTTCTTTAAACCCAGGTAATACCTCTGGCTTCCAGAGCTGTCCTCTCAGCACATGCTCACTCAATACCCTGCACAAGGGGGGACTTGGCACCACCTCGGCACAAATAAGGGGTCATTCTTTCAAAGAACTTATGTAAGAACCAGCACTGCCAGATCCCGATTTGATTAATTACTGCCCAAAGATTACCAAGGGCAGCTGAAAGTGCACCCTCTTTCATTTTCTATTTGAGGCCCCTTTTCTGAAAGAAGGAGCTGGGAATTTGAGTATTTTTAATAAGGCACTCTGTATTTATGCAACAGTCCCTTGGTTATGCTCCATTATCCCACTTGGCCTTTTTTTGACCTCCCTAGTGTTCATTGTTTGACTCTGCTATTCCCAGCAGAGCTAAATGCCTGAACCTTGCCAAAGAAAACAGTCTCATGAATGTGTCAAATCCCAAATTTGTATCCAAAATCATTGTTTGGGGTCATTAACAGGAAACACAACCACTCAAAGATGCTTTTCGTGGCTTGCAAGAATATTTGAGGGTAAGAACAGCAGAACAATGAGCTGGTTACCCTGAGAAAACAGTGCCACAACAAAATGTATTTATCCTGAACTCTTGACCTTCCTACTCTATTACAGTTGGGGCTTACGAGGAGTATGCACTTGGAAACACATCCATCTTATGAGTGATTATAGAAATTTAGGATTATGAACCACATTTCAGGAAACAAAAATCTTACCATAGCCACCTTTGGTTTCACCTGAGTGGTTTGTCGGCCAAATTGTGAAGCAAGAACCCAAAGAAAGTGTTTGGTAACTAAGTAGGAAGATGGAGTTGAATGGCAGATTTGTAATTAAATCTTTGTCTGTTAATAAGGACACTCAGAAGCAGTCGACAGTGGTCTTGCTGCCTATACTCAAAGCTCTTTCTCTGACAGACAGTATCAGTCCATTAGTATACCCATTAATTTCACAGCATGAAGAGAGATTTGGTAGGATTACAAGTCACAGCTTGCTGTATTTTTCTGTCTCCACAACAAGGAAAATAATTTTGTTTCTTTTCAGAAGTCCTGTGGACAGAGAGAGCACATGTACAGAGCAGAGGAAACCATTTAGCAAGCACTGTTTCAGATAAAGCTCACAGAAATTTTTCCTGAAAGCAGAAGGAATAAATATATTTTTAGCAAATTTTGCAGTCTCTTAAGGCAAAAACATCACCCCTTAACACTATCAGCTGAGGAGGGAAAAACATTTATGAGGGTGGCCTAGCAGAATCTCCCTATGGCGGGCCTTTCTAAATACAGGAGAGAGAAAATAAAAACACCCCTCACTGGGCAAAGTAACACATTTATATTTTATGCCTAATTTAGAGCTGGTTCTACCCAGTTGACAGTAACTTCCAAAACAAAGGAATGTAAATATTGTAAACCCTACTGACTATGCTAATAATGCCCTAAATTGAGATGTGAGCACTCTCCTGACAGGAGGAACAGTTCTGCCATCTCTCTATCACATCTCTCCATCACAATAAAGCTCTACTTTATTTCTCAGACACCTCTGACACCCCCAGTCATGTCCATGGGCTGCTCTAGCATCTCACTCCTACAGCTTCTTTTCCAAAACCAGTGCTTGCATTAAGGTACATTAAGATCAAAACACCATTAACAATGACCATACTTCAGCATATTTTCTTAATTATTCTCCCTCTAAAAATCATCAAATCATTCAGGTTAGAAAATACCTCAAAGATCATCAAGTCCAACCATTAACCCAGCATGGCCCGTGCACCATTAAACCACACCCACAAATGACATATCTGCGTGTCTTTTAAATGCCACCAGGGTTGGTGACTCCACCACCTCCCTGGGCAGCCTATTCCAATACTTGACCACTCTTATGCTAAAGAAATTTTTTCTTAATATTCAATCTAAACTCCCCTGGCAACAACTTGAGGCCATTTCCTCTTGTCCTATTGCTTGTTACTTAGGAGAAGAGACCAGTCCCCACCTTGCTACAACTTCCTGAAAGGAAACAGTGATGAAGGCTCCTCTGAATGTCCTATTCTCCACATTAAACACCCCCAGCTCCCTTAGCCCTTCCTCACAGGACTTGTGCTTCAGATCCTGCACCAGATCCACTGCCCTTCTCTGGACTTGCTCCAGCACCTCAATGTCCTTCTTGTCATGTCTTTCAGGTCACAAACCTGGACACAGGAATTGAGGTGTGGCCTCACGAGTGCCGAGTACAGGGGTACAATCCCTGCCCTGGGCCTGGTGGCCACACTGTTGCTGATACAGGCCAGGATGCCATTGGCCTTCTTGGCCCCCTGGGCACACACTGGCTTGTGTTCAGCTGCTGTCGACCAGCACTCCCAGATCCTTTTCCACCAGGCAGCTTTCCAGCCACTGTCTTTCAGGTCTGTAGTGATGCATGGGGTTGTTGTGGCCCAAGTGCAGGACCCAGCACTTTGCCTTGTTGAACACCAGTCCGTCATCCTCAGCCCATCAATCCAGCCTGTCCAGATCCCTCTGCAGAGCCTCCCTACCCTCCAACTGATCAATATTTCTGCCCAGCTTGGTGTTGTCTGCAAACTAACTGAGGTTGCACTCGATCCCCTGGTCCAGGTCACAATACCAAGCCATTGCTGCAGGTGCCACCATAATAATAGCAAGCAGATAAATATTTATAACGCAAGCTTTAACTGGTGTAGATGCCAAAGCAAACTTCCATTCTGGAGTACATTGAGTGGGATAAGGCTGTTGATGCAGACACTGGAAAGCACGGGACAACACCACAAGGGAGCAGAGGAGATCATGTAAGGTTGCTGCATGGTCAGAGTCAACACTGCAGTCACTTAAATCACTTCACTGTCTGGGGTAATCACCAGAGCACAATCACAGACCCCCTATCCTGTGCATGAAGAAAATTGGACAACTACTAGAAAAGCAAGCTAACAAAACTGAAGAAAGTTCTCAAGCTTTGTCATTAGATCCAAGCAGCTAAAAGTTGCTTCTCTGCAGTACATAATTTCTAGCAGTGATTCCTCTCCCAGACTTAGCTTTTCTGTCTTTTTTTCAGTGCAGAGTTGGTAAAAATCATCTCACTTGGTTACCCAGAGTTACCTTCCTCCAACAGCCATCACAGCCATGGGAGATAAAGGCTGCAGACCATGCTCTCTCTGAGGGATGAGACAGCCTTTGCTGAGGGCTGCCACCTCACAGAGGAGAGGCTGGGGTTCTGGTCTCTGCCCCAATTAATATTTAAGTATTTCTTATCCAGTATTAATTGAAATAGGGACGAGAACTTGTTCCCTATTCCCATCTGAGTGGTTTAGCCTTTAGGCTAGGCTACCGTCATTGTCATCAACTTGCTCAGTCCCACTCTCCCTCACCCACAAAATACTATCTCCCAACCATGTGGAACAGCTTCATCTGAAGGAACAAAGAGCCTGCCAGCTGACTGCTAGGGCACTTTCTTCAGAGAAAGAAGTAGATTCACAAATCCTGGGACAGAGAATAAACTGGAGCCCCAAACCTCACCACAGTCACAGAACCAGAGAGTGGAAGGACATCACTGGGTGAGAAGGTCAGCTGGGAAGCCTCTCCTTGGAAGATGCCAGCAGTTCCTACAGCAGTGCTCAACATTCAGCAGCAGGGTAGTGACAGGCCTCAGGCCAAGCCAGACCTTTAGATGGACAGAAAATTTTACAAAAGGTGGAAATTGAGGCACCTAATGTCTGCAGAAGCTCCCAGTAGTAGATGATAATTGAGTGTACAAAGGATCCAAAGGACATCCTACATTACATAGGATGTACTGTGTACCCAAATCTAAACCCAGAGCAGCAAAACAAGAATCTGAAATTGGTGTGTTTGCCCTGGTTACACCATGGCAGGGTATTGACTACACGTGTCCACATTTAAAGGTTTTAGGCTTTACTCAAAATTGTAAAATGAGGAAAAACCCTAATTTTTCAGATTGAAAAACTCTAATTTCTAAATAGGAAACAATCAATTATGATTTAAGCCACATTTAATATAGAAAGTCCAGTTCTTAATATATAATTTTTTAGATGAAAGTCAACTTGAAGATGATGACTGTAAATGTTTGTTGTTCTTCAAACATTATTTCCCCTCAAAAAAATCCAGGCTACCATGCCCATACATTTTCTGATTAGCATGAACTGCAAGATTTTTGTACTGCTGAAGTGAATAAATCTTTAGCTATGGATTTCAAGGGCAACAGGACTGCATAGCTTCACCTTAGACATTTTTTCACCTGCTTTCAGCAAATAATACATAAAAAAATTGTATTTTTCCCTCCACCCACTCTTCCACTGCCTTCATTCCCATTTTTTACCCTCCAGAAACTGAAACCCAGGTGTGTGCTGTTTCCGTGGCCCATTAATATTGTCATCACATAAACCTCCCTGTTCATCTGTTATCTCACGGACTGCAGGTACCCAGGTGCTGATTTCTTTCTGCAATCCCTGCAGTTGCTGCAGTGAATTTCAGCAGAGAGCCTATGAGTTTTAACCCTTTTCTTCCTGGCTTTCTCATTTTTTACTAGTCTTAATGGGAAGAAAGAGCTGATCCATACCTGCCAGCCCCTTCAGACACCAGAACATTCACCTATCCACCCCAAACAACTCCTCAGCATAGTCTCATAACACCTACAAAACTTGAACTGTACCATCACTCTTCATCTCCATTTTCTACAGTCTCACCTGCTTCATCTTTCCCTCATTCTTTCCCCTCCAGTTGCCACCTGTTTTGAGTCAGATGTCCAGCTCCAAGGTGTTCAGCCTTCCCATGATGGAGGAGTACATACAGACATCACCTCTATATGGAGATTTCCTGTCTGTGGGCATGGAGAGCTTTCTCCAGCTTCTGAGCTGGGTCATCTGGGCTTTCATAACCATCTCTGTCAGCTATCAGCTTCTCAAGGTAGTGATTTCATCTTTATGTATCTATAAAGGGCTGATGGTCACCATAAAAAAAGATTTTTCAGTGGCACAAATGGAAAGAAAGTTACTCATCCCCCAACTTATAAGTGAACAGTGCTTTTAAAGAGGAGAAAAACAAACTCCAGAAAATTAGAAAAGGATAAAAGATTGCATTTTTAAAAGATTTTTTTAAGAAAAGTATTTCTTTAACGTTTATAATAAATGAGGGCAATTAACACACTGTTAGAGAAGATTACATGATCTAACAACCATAATGATTGCTTCATGCAGAGAGGCTATCTACCATAAACTATGTGATGCCTAATTATCTAGATTTTCTAAATCTGGTCTCTGACTGCCAAAATATTACCTCTCTGGCCTCAGTTTTAAAATCTGTATATTTTTGGTTCAAATTAAACAGCCTACATTCCCTATCTGAGGTCTTGGTGGGAGAAAAAAAAAAATCTACCAGCTTTCCAAAATGTATATTTTATTTAATAAGGTGATAGTTAATAAGATTCCTATCCAACACTCTCAGGATTTTTATTAGATCAAAAATAAAGCCATTTGACTCTTTTAATCATTTTAACATGAAGTAGAAAGCTATCGACATACAGAGATTCTTGGTTCATCATTACCCATTAGGGTGAAACACATGATCAAGTTCTTGAAAAAAATCCTTTTCAAGATACGGGTACTGAAATCAGTTTGTTTGTTTTTGCAGTCTGAGATGCATAATCTCCAGAGACCGGAGCCTGATACATTCCCTTTTATAGCAAGGGAGATCCAGGTCAAGCTGCCCTGCAGACATCAGCTGTGGCTGTAAGGCAGATACTTGCTAAAATGCATGAATTTTTAATCTCTGGGCTATGGAATTCCCAGGATTCCTAAAAGTCATCAGCATTCATGTGAGTGTATTCTGATAGTTCAGAAAATGCTCATACACATTCATATGACCATGGATTTCTGTGCAAATTCAGAGAGCAGAATGTATTCACCAGGTAACTCCCACGATAGGCTGGGGAGTGCAGAAGCACTGAGTGTATTATTCAGGAATGCAATACCAATAACAGGGGTCATTTTTTGAAAACCTACCTATCAGTCTTCAGTATCCTAAGAGGCTGAGTGCATGGATAAACTACATTTCTGTCATCCATGCAAAAACACCACTCCCAGAACCACATAGCAGTTCTTCAAACCTTCACATTAAGGCTGAAGGTGAAAGGAATTATTTTGTTTGTTTGTTTAGTTTATAAGATGTCTTATTAAGGCTTAGAAAACAACTATAAAGCATGTTTTTTCTTGAGGGGAAGAGGTAGTGGGCAGGGAGGGGTAAAGACAGGATACAATCAGGTAACTTATGTCCAGAATCTACCAATCTATCTTTGCATCACTCAGTAGAGAGGCCCACATGAAGATCATCTTTTTTCTTTCATTTTATTCTCTAACTAGATTTCCAAATTTACTGCCTAAAGAGACAAACTGCTTCCTTATTGTAGCAATCCACCCATGGCAGCATCTAATTCTGACTTTACCCCAAAACATACCAGACACTTCAATACTTTTTTCCCTCCCCTTGGTAGCTGTCAAGATTTGGAGTAAGTTTAGTCTGCTTTCTCCTACTTGCAGGAAGCAGAATGAAGCAGACAAAATTCATAAACACTTACAGGACAAGATCATCTCATTTCAGCAGCAACTTGGACACCACAGCCGTAGGACCAAGGGATACCAGGCTGGGTACAAGGGTGAGACTCCTTTGAGCCCAAGGTGAAATACCAGTGTAATTCAGTGTGAAAAGATCACAGGGAGCCCGAAGTAAGTGTCAATCACCCTCTATCTCTTATTATTATTCAAGTAATTAATCATAATAGTGTGTGGTGTAATGAACTGACTGCGCTAATCCCATTTATGTTTAAGTACATTGATTGTAGTAACACAAAATAAAAGTTCAACATAGTCAAGGACTTGGTACTCGGGTACATCATCCTAATAACAACAATCAGTTTATCAGCCTTAAATTTATTCAAGTAAATTCCTTTATTGCACTTTAATTAACTACTATGACTTGTTTCTATTTAGCATTAGAGCAGGAAATAATTGCAGCTGGCTTCACACTAGGGGCTACTATTATCTCCAAGGAAATGAGGACAATCAATACTCCAGCAAGGACAGGTACTGAAACTGCCTCCTGAACAAACTACAGATCAATAACCATGAGAGAAAATGGAAGGGAGATTTGCATTTGAAGGAATCCCAAGGAGACCCCAGAAGAAAAGAATTGAGTACAAAGACAAATGTGTATCTTCTCTAACTTGGGTGTTCATTTGTGTCTGAATGCCAAGTCATAAGGACCTGGGAGCTAAACCAAACAGGTAGACATGTCAGCAGCTGGTTGTCTGCCACCAAGATGACTTTAGAATAGGATTTTAGGACAAGTAGATAAAAAATAATTTAACAAAAGAAAATCAAATATATTTTAACCACTGCAACAGCAATTACAATCACATATTTTAATTGGAATATGTGAACAAATGGCATGTATGTACTTCTTCCTGAAACCTGATCTGTATTATGGGCAAGTCCAGCACAACCATTAAATAAGGATGTTCACTGGGAGTAAAGGACTCAGTTAGGGGCATACCCTACTCCAGGGCTTTCTGTAGGCTAAAAGGATGCCATTCCATTCAGCTACAGAAGACATGGTAATCGTTAATATTAACAAATTAATGCATTAAATAATCACTTTCCAGAATCACACAGAAAATATCTCCTTCGGCAGCTGAACAGTGGGGAGAATCCCTATGTCTAAGCATTCCTGGGGAATGCAGGGAAGATGTGGGCTCATTTCCAAGTGCTGCCTTCCCCTGCATGCAGGAGTTCTGCTACATTCCGTAACTTCCAGATTCCAAGGGGGAAAAGGCAAATTATTAAATATTACTAAATTCTCCATCAAAATCATTCAATGTCTCATACGGTCAGTAACTACATTTGACTTCCTTACTGTTACCCATTTTCTAAACATGAGAATGCATTTTAATTTTGCTTTACAGTAGAAGAAAACCAATGAAAGCTTCATTTAATTCTAGGCAGTCCTGAATACCTGAGAAATTATGTAAACGCTGGGAAAGAGAAGAGTTGCATGAATCCCAGAAGTGTGCAGAAAATGTGTTTATGTAAAATTCAGTACTATAAGATACAATGCAAAATGCTAAGGGTGCTTAGGAAATTATAGCTTCTTGATGGGTTTTATTATAAAAATAATAAAAAATATAAAAAAAGGGTTTTATTATATTTGTAAGGTGGTGTTGTATAAAATCAACAAAAGTTATATTTTCTTCTTTCTAAATTGTAGCCTTCTCACGCCATGTGGTTTCTGGGAAGATCACAGGCTGGGAGGTGAGCATTTTTACTTCCTGTAATATTTTCTTTACTCAGAGCCATGTTATCCATGACACCCTAAGGAAATTCAGCCCCATTTACCTCTTTCAAGTCTTGGACAATAGCAGTGAGCCTTTCATTCTCTGCCTGAACGTTGGTGACCACGGCTCTGCTCTGCTTGAGCTCGTTCTGCATCTCCAAAATCTTCCCAAGGTAATAGGCTTCCTTTGATGCAGACTCCTGGAGAAGAGTCTCTTCCCGCGTTTCGCCATCTTCGGCCACTTTGCGGTGAACAGAGAAGGACTGTCCAAAAGCCTGCAAGGGGAAAACAGCACAGTAAAAACCTACTGAAGCCCTAGAACAATTATCAAGAGTAACGAGCAGCGGCACAGCCAGCAGGAATGGGATAGATCTGCAAATCCCAAACCCTGACCAAATAAACACTGCCTCAGCAGCGTTCCAGCAGCTGAGGGCCACCATCCCCACTCAGCTGAAGGGAAGCATCTTGAGGCTGCTCCCATTTGCAGTAGGGATTTATGGCCCCCATCCAGCCAACCTCCACTGAGATCAAGATGGTGCTCTGCTAACTGGCCTTTAATTAGCACCAGTGTTTAACTCTCCTGCACGAGGCCAGCCCATAATTCATCAACTCCTTTCTTCGCTGGTTCTGCAAAATAAACGCGTGGTTTGTTTTGCTTTAAAGAGCACAAATAACTAACAAGTCTTTCTGAATTGCTTTCCGTTTCCAACAATCTTTTCTTACAGGACCTGCTCTCCTGGTATGGAAAAATGTTCCTATAACCTGGAAGAAAGATAAATGAGCTGAGTACCAAGCAGTGGCCATCTACACCTCTGGGATGCTAAACACAGAGTATGTCAGCCCCTTTATTTCATTTATACTCAGTGTTTTCTGATTCTGCTAAACATTTAACTATTTGAGAAGCATCTAAATATAATTTTTCAGTGATTGTCTTTTTGTTACAGGCTTACACTGATCAACTTAATAAGACAGTATTTCTCAGTGACAATTTCTGATGTTATTTTTGACAGCTCTGGAGCAACCTGGAAGAAAGCAAAGTACAAGCCATGACAGTAGACACGATGAAGATATCATTTAACTATGAAAAACGGGGGGAAACCCAGCAATACTATAATAATATAAAAAAATAATGTAATAAAATAATAGACACACAAAAAATAAAAACAGCAATAAAATAATACAAAAAGTAAAACAAAAGCAAAACCTGATTTGAGTGTATTACACCTTTAAAAAAAATCAAAAACCACTTAGTTGAAAATGTCATGACCTAATTCTGGAGAAAGACAAAAACAGGCTTCTAATGTTAAGAGTATTTAGCCTAACACAGGCAGAAGTTCTCTCATATATCTTAAATCAAAGTGAACACATCTGAAAGACCACGATTTTAATTTTTTTTTCTCCTAATACACGAGAGAAAGATTTGAGTCATGGTAACATGCTACTTCAGTGAAAAATTATCCTTAAAAGCCTCGTTTCTACCCAGTTCTATAGAACCAAAAAGCACAGCACACATTTGTACCCCCTGTAAGCTGTGGCCTCCTTTGCCTCCCCATCGATAAGACTTGCCAAGTTAAATCCATTGTTTTACTGCTGCTATTTATAGCCTTTCAGAACACGTTCTAAGCTTTACTGGCACTAGAACTGAAGCACCCCCTTAGAAACTTCAAAGTAAAACTCTCTTCAAAAACTTCTCAGCTTTTAAGTCTACTTCACTTGGAGAATCCTGTGAACTCAGCATTAAAGGATTCTAAAAATATTCAATAATGTATTAACCCAGCTGTCTTCTCAAAAAGCTGTAAGTTACTGAAATAGCAAGCGTCAGCAACTTGCCAAATAGGATTTTCCAAATAACAAGAAATTCTATTTAATGAAACTGTTAGGCATTGATATCTGTGAATCTAAGACAACTGTTTCAGGAACAGCACTAAGAAATGAACTTACTCTACATACTTACATTCAACAGCTCTCTGTTCCTAGTTTGAGACTGAGCAAAAAGCACCAGTCCAATAAATATCCTACAAGACAACTGTAAAGGCCACTTTTCCAGGGGTATAATCAAAACACAGCAGAAGAGCAGGTAGGACTTGCAGGGATGGAGAAGCTCATGAATAAATGTAACCTGGAGCCCTCTCTACCAGAGAACTACAGTTAAATACCAATACACAGTGATGACAGCCTTCCAGATGCATGCCAGATTTTCCTCAAACGTACTTTGAAAGTGCTTTTTTAGCATGTGTGATGTCTGAGAACAGCTATGAATATAGATTTTGGGTAAGGTGCATAGCATAGTGGAAAATTACTGTGTACTTCATGTTTCCTTATACCTATGACTACAGAAAAGATATAAATTCCTTTTTTCCTATGAAATCAATTTGAATGCTACTGTATCACAGAACGGGTCAGGCTGGAAGGGACCACAGTGGTTCATCTCGTCCAACCTCCCTGCTCAAGCAGGGTCATCCCTGAGCACATGGCACAGGATTGCATCCAGACGGTTCTTGAGCATCTCCAGTGAGGGAGACTCCATAAACCCTGAGCAATCTGTCCCAGTGCTAAGTCACCTGTGCAGTAAAGAAGTTCTTCCTCATTTCTTTGATGGCCAAGCCACCATGTAGCAGCTTTTAGCCTGTCCCAGCTCACACATATCATATATTTAATTTCTTTTTCAAACTACTATCAAGATCTTAAAAATCAGGGCAAGGAAAGCAAGAAATCACAGTCCTCTTTCCATATTGATGGTAATTATGCAGATCAGAGCAACAAGGAGATGAACATGAAATACCTTTTAATTATAAGCAAGGAAAAAGTTCTGCTTCTGTATTCCACAGCTTGTACAGAACACCAAAAAGTTTAAACTTTCCAGACATGCCCACTTTAAGTCTTCCATGAGATTGATCACTTTTCAATTAAACCACATATCAATATTTTTCAGCTGGTAGCCAAATATTTGTTCTATTTTGATTTTATGTTCTAATAATTTCCTTAATACATTTACTTATCTATAAAACCTTATAACCTTGCTATGATGTGAAATATTTCAAGTAACTGTGCTCATGTGAGAAGGTGATGACCTGGACTGCAAGTTAAAGGAAGTTCACTTCCATTTGAGGCAAGTATTGGATACAAACTGGTTTGCTGAATAGATTTTATGGTACTGTATATGAGAGAATAACAGCTTGCTATGGAATTCTGACTGGAGAAACAGCTTTACTTTGACATGACACTGAGGGAGAGGAAAAACTATGCAGATGGATCCCTGAATTCACCATTGAATATCTTGGTATTTTCACAGAACCATAGAATGGTCTCAAGTATTCTGAGTAGGTGCTGTACTACATTGTGCAGCTGTAGCAGTTAATTACCCTGGTTTTTTCCAGCATGGTGCTGCTGTGCTTGGTGGGACTCCTCATTAAAACCACTTAGAAATCACAACTGGTCCCTTGGTGGCTCTTGGTTTCAGTAATCACGGTGTGGGGCTTTCCTGACAAAGTACCTCATCTTCCAGATTCAAGTTTGGACTCAGAAGGGGCTGTGTAGCCCTTCAGGGCTTCTGTTTCCTTGAGAAGCACCCTCCCAGAGTAGGCACAACAGCTTAAATCAGCTACAAAGACTGAGGCAAGTTTACTGCTTTGACAAAACCTGTCCTAACAGAGACCAGTCAGATTTTCACCTTACACTGGTCCCATCACTTCTCTCAAGATTTTGTTTGAAAGGATGCTCTTGATTGAGTTAGAAGATACTTTTTTTTTTATAAATTGGTCATAAAAGTCATGTAACAATACACCATTATACTATATATATATATATATATATATATATATGTGCATCTATATCCTGAGACCTCAGAATTGTATAACACTACAATGATTATTTTACAGGCATCTTAAAATTTTAACTTTGAGAACAATAAAATACTGATCACTATTTGAGGTCATGATACAGGATGGTAAAAGTGAGTGCACAAAGAGAAGAAAAGAGGTCAACTTGATCATGCAGAAAGGTGTAACTTTAGAGGAAAAAAGCCATTTACTGTTGAACTCTAAATAACCCCAGATGGAAATTTCAGTGTCAGAAGCAAACAAGCATGACAGAAATAATGCTGGGAACAAAATGGGCACATATTTACAAAGGAACAATAGAAAAGTGACTGCTCCAGACATGTCATATTTATGTGATAAATATAAACAGCAGTAGAAAGCTAATGTGCAGTGACAAAAAATGATGCCTAAACCAAAAATTATATTTAGCACTTCAAGAAAGAAAGGGAAAAGAGAAGCTGGATTTCTAATTTAGGCGTAGAAAACAGCACACATGCAAAAGATCAATTAAAAACTAAGTGGGTAATGAAGGCTGCTATTTCTGAATTTCTCTTTTATTTTTACTAATCACCTCCTGGGGCTGGAATTCTGAAGCATTTCACAGAAATTCATTCTTCTAGTCTGGAATGATTAATAAGCAATAAAACATGACCTGACTGCTATCAGGACAAGCAGGCAGCCTACCTTTTTGGCTTTGACACTGTAGTTTTTTCTGATGCATAATGCAACAGCATTGAACTAGTTCAAATGATTACCTATTTGAGCTGCTAACTTGCTGCAAAGCAGAATGTATTATGTATTAGTTACCTCCACATTCATAGCACAAAAGCAGGGAAAAAACAGCCTGGATTATCCAAAAGAGTAGCATATTTCCTAGTCAAATGGCAGTATGGCATCACAGAAGGAAATCTTTGCTCAGGATGCTATGGGTTAATGTCAAGGACAGGCCTTATTTTGTTGCAGAGCTTGAATGTCTATTTATCACCAAATATTCCTTTAGTCACTTGCAATTCTGTGTCTCTCAGAAAATATTTTTTTAAGCTTACTACATACTATTTTCTCCCCAAAAATTAATTAACAAAAGCTCAGGGCTCTTTGAAATTTTTCTGCTAAGGAGCAATCAGTGGCAGACAGAGGTCTGTGAGGAAATCCCCTCTAGGCAGGGCTGAGCAGAGGAGCAGCAGCCGAGCAGGGTCTACACCTTCCCTCAAAATCAGTGGGTACAAAACTGCCTCCTCCATAATGTGTGGTGTGGCACTGAGTCTAAATCCAACGTGGTTTTTGGCCATGCAACAGCAAAAAATACCCTTGCAGAGGTGACTGATGGGCTCCAGGCGTATTATATCTGCTTTCTTAAAACCTGGGAAAGTTTTAGTCCTCTAAATTTTGTCATAATGTAGACTAAATCTTCACACAGCTAGCATGACCTCCTCATGTTCATTTAAGATGGCTGAGACAGATCAATAGTTTCCTTTCAGAAGCCAATACTGAAGTGATTACAGCCTTCAAACGCAAATACTTGGCATATTGCAACCAAAACACAGGCAGATGCATGCTTAACGATGACAGAAGTAAAAAAATTAATAGGCATTGTGTGGATAGTGCATATGAGATGGACAGCCCTTGCAGGGAAGCAGATTGAAAACTCAAGAACAGATTGAGAACGCAGCCTGAATCAGCATGGGCTTAGAGGCAAGAAAACTAGATCATGAACTTCTGGGTTGATAGGCTAGCTGAAAACAGCTGATTGTCTGATTCCTCCTGCGTCCAGCAAAGCAGGAGACTGAACTCTTCAGCAGAGGCAGAAGATTGAGCATCTTTCGATCTCATCACTAATTTAGCTTTCAGCTCAGAACAGCAAACAAGGTCCCTACACTTAACAGCCTCCCAGCCAAAAGGAATGAGATAATTTATCAAAATTCAGTTGTACCCAAGCAACCGGCTAAGCACTGGCCATTAAAAAACTTACAGACTCAAGATGATCGGTTTTATGCTCTATGGAACACAAGATAAATAGGATTTTTGTGTGTTTGAGTTTTATTTTCTTAATGTAACAACATACCTTTTGCTTCATATGCCCCATCTTGCAGGAAAAAAAAAGGTTAAATGTTTTGCAGTCAGCAGGAAGCAAGCTAACAAACTGGGGGTTCCTTATCTGTTCTCATGCATGCAGTCTGCCTTTTGCCATTTAAAGTTTAATTTTCACCATTTTCGTGGTTTTTTTCAATTCATGCTACAGATACTTCAGGAGGCTGTTCCTCAACTTCTCATTTGAAAAATGTAGAGGACAGTACCTGCTACTCAGTGAAAAGGATGTTAGGATGGATCCATTCATGGTCTGAAATAAAATATACTATAGTTATGACAGGACAAGAGGAAATAGACCCAAGCTGTGCCAGAGGAGGTTCATATTGGACATCAAGAAGAATTTCTTCACTGAAAGGGCGGTCAGGGATTGGAACAGGCTGCCCAGGGAGGTGGTAGAATCACCATCCCTGGAAGTGTTTAAGAAATGACTGGACATGGTACTCAGTGCTATGGTGGCATTGGGTCAAAATTTGGACTCGACCTTAGAGACCTTCTCCAACCTTAATGATTCTGTGAGCATAGTGCAGGCAACTGAGAAATCTATAAAGGATACTTGAAGAAGCTATTTTATTACCACCTAAAGGCAAAAACCATTTAGCTTTATTTCCAAACATCAGCTTACTTAATTCAACTCTCTTCAATAAAAATGCAAATGCTGGTGCAATGATAAAGTCACGTAAGTCAATATCTGCATGAGAGATTTCACTTGCAAAAGGGACTTGCAAGCCAAGGTGATGGAGGTTTTGCCTATACCAGAAATGCTGAGGAGATCAGATACATGGAAAACATAACTAATCCTGAGTCTATTTACCGATGTAGAGCAGTAGGACAAATGTCAACAATTCACAGGCTTTTCCCCAAGGAAGATTTGGATAAAAGCATGAACAGTGTGGATGCTTCTGTTTGTTCTCAGTGGATCCCTTCAGTGTCTACAGTCCTCTTGAAATTCATATATCAGATGCTAATCAACAAAGCTTTCAGAAAACACAGAGAAATTTATATTCAGCTCAGCTACAGACAAGGCCATGCTTCTGCAGTCCCAGCACAGAGCGTGCTGATTTCCATCAATATGTGTGAGGCCTCAGGCAACCACTCTGCCTTTTTATAAATAAGGAACAAAACCACTCCTAAATGTGATGGTTAGGAAATATTTATAGACAAGAAGAAAGCACTACCATGAAAATGAACATTCAGTGCCAACGTCCATTGTTCATCTGCAAGCCAGCAAAAGGGGGAGTGAGTAAGAATTTCCATTTAATTGCCTTTAACTGCACTCTGGATGGGGATTGCAATTCCCCAGCCCTGAGCATTCCCTCCAGGCACAGAAAACACAAGAAGGGGGAAGCTTGTAACAAAGAGCACCACTTATCTACAACACAACTAATTCGTTTCATGCCGGTAATTTTAAAGCAGCTCTGTTCAAAATTCCTATGGCAAATAATTAAATTATTTCTATAAACAAAATAATTCACGCCTTGTTAATTAAATGTAAGGTGGCTTACAATTTCGCACAAATTACTATCAGACCAACATCCAACTATTACAAAATTTCAATTAAAACCAATAGAAGCATTACCATAACAAGCATGTAAGACTGTCAGAGATTTTAAAATTTTTTTTAAACAAAATGTGCCTGAAGGCAGAGATGAAACCTGCCTCCAATGGAGGCCCTACTACATTTGCGTTAAGCACCAAAATCCCATTTTTACAAAAACTTGATTTTTTTTTTTGCTTTTCTAACTGATTTTCTTCTCTTTCTCTAACTATGGAATGCCTGAAATAATTGTAATTCTATCTCCTGTGCTTGCTTGAATAAAGCTGCAAAGAATGAATACCAAAATCCAGTTCTTTTAAGAGCTGCCAGCCTGCTGGGACATTATAGTTATTTCACGTTAGCTCCCCGTATGTAAACTCACATTCCATAGTCAGAGCACACTTAGAGAGCATTTTAGGAGAAGTCTAAGCAAAGTCATGTTGGTAGTGAATAATAAAAACAACCCATTGCTTATTGAATCACTTGAAAACTTCAAATTAGCTGGGCCTCACTTTATGAGGGCTTCTGGGATTTGGTCTCGAATTTGGAAAGAAATGGTATTCTTCTGCTGCAATTAGCTGTATTTACACATATGCTAGGAGCCACAGAACATCTACTTTATTTAGATCGTTTTAATACTTCTTACTGTTTTCTTTCAATTAAAGAGAAAATAAGGTCCCTTCCAAACCAAATTATTCTATGAGTCTATTAAAAAAACCCCAGAATATCAAAACTGGATTCTGAGTGTAGGGTTAGTGGTGATATTTTTGCTAAGCAGCAAAATTAAGGATTTGTTTCTCCAAGAACAAGAAGCTCCTCTCCTTGAATAAGAAAACAAGTAATATAGTTACCATCTTATCTTCAAAGCACTGTAAAATGTCACTCTCAGGGGGAAGCTTATGCGCAGAATAATTCTCTGTCATTTAAACAAAAGAAATTAGAAGCTACAGTGGGCATTTCCACTCTCTGCATTTTCACAGAGGACAAGAAGCCCTATCTCCTTTAAGGTATTTTTGAAACTCACAGGAAAGGTCTCAGATAACCAAAACAGCACTATATCATCCTTGAAGTGACATTTAGAGACAAGCATAAAGACTTGCTCTGCTCTTCTTTGTGCTTCTCAATCTTCTCCAAAACCAGCCTTTACGGCTTCTCTATCCCAGTGAGTCACCAAGTAGATGGGAAGAGAACTGACTACAATCAGCACGTGCAGAGGTAAACACTGACATCCCAATCCTCATAAATGCTATCTTTCCCAACAATTTGCAATCCCATTTGAACCTTTTCATGAACACCTAGAGGCTGATTTCTATAGTTTTTGTAAATGAAATGGGAGAATAGAGAGGGGGCACTCATTGTCATAATAGCACAGTGAAACAAGAGCCCTGGAAGAGCAGAAGTCAGGAAAGCAAAGTGAATTTCGAGGGTGTCTGAAAGGTTCCTTAGAGAAGTGCTGAACAAAAACCCCAGTTACAAGTAGAAAAGGTTAAGAAAAGGGAGATCTACTTGCAGTCTTTTCTTGGCTGAAGGGGGATAGAGAAGAGGGTCAGACCCTTCTCAGCAGCGCACAGGAAAAGGGCAGGATAAAAGGTCACAACCTGAAACCAAGGAAATTCCCACAAAACAAAGGAAAATCCACCCTGAGAGCAGCATGGCAGCAAAATAAGTGCCCAAAGTGGCTGTGTACTTTCCATCCCTGGAGACTTTCAAAACTTGTGTGGGACAAGACCCTGAACAACACTTAACTTTGAACTTCCGTCAGGGGACAGACAAGATCATCTTCAGGAACTTCTTGCAAACTAAATTCCATTGTGATTCAGGGAGCAACTCTCTGGGCTGGAAGGACTGGGAGACACTACACTTCTCATGGGCCATACAGACCCATGACCTATGAGTCATGGTTGGCCATTTTCTTAGTTGTCTTCAACACCAGTCTAAAATTGAAGATGACCAAGTGCAAGACAAATATGGTTTTACTGCAATAAACAAATCTGGTTATTTAAATGGAGCACAAAGGGACCTTGAGTTTTACCTCTTTGTGACACCAGCACTCTCAACCAGTTTTACTGTAGCACTCATAGAAATCAGAGACATCAGAGAAATCAGAGATCTAAGCCAAAATCAGAGTAACAAGGCAAGATGAGGCTTAGGCCTACAGCAGTCAGAGCAGAAAAAGGTCTTCAAAAATGAGAATTTTCAAGAACAACTATACTTACAGAATACATGTTTTCTGTATATCCCACTAAAGCAATTATGCTAATTAAATTTAAAGCCTTAATTTGCCTGGCTACACTTATACTCCTGTTCTCTGTAGTTCTTTATGTGAATTGCCAGCACAGCAGTTCTGATTACTCCATAGGTGACTAACAAGAATAAACTCACTCCTTGTGAACACACATGACTCGCTTAATGTCAGCACGTGGCAACCAGAGTTGTGCTTAGCAAGTACCCCGGACAATGGAATGCAGGGAAAGACCTCCACATTCCAGTTCCTGCAGCTGGAGTATAAACTGGCAGGGGGCACACATTAACTTTTAGAACAATATTTTTTTAAACCAAAGGTTTGAAAGGGAGAAGATTATTCAGAGACTTCTGCTGCTTCAGGCATTTATAGAAACTCCTAAAAAATTTAAGTTGGAAAAATCTCTAAATAAAAGCATGCCCTTCAGAACAAGAGGTCAAAATTACAGACCTCTCGCTTATTTTCAAAGGAAGGTTTAATTAGAGTGCTGCCAGCCACAGACTTACCATGGGGAACCTTATGCTTCCATTGGCATTGATTAGTGCAGGGCACACAGCTGTTTCACAGAATGCTCTTGCAGCTGGGCACTCACTGCAAGTGATGGATAATCTCATGCCTCTACAGCAAGTGAGATTTTAAGGCATATGGTGGTATTGATAATCATGTTACAGCAACAATAGCTTGCCTACTCAACATCCCAAAAAAAGTGAGATTCGAGGAATGGGATTACCATAAATTGTCCCACTGTAATCCTCAGGGAGCTTTAATTCATTTTGCATAGGCTGAGAAGAAAAAAACCACCTAACAAAATACCCAGTTTAAAAAACCCTGCCCATTTACTCAACCAAAGCAGAGACGGTGATGAAAGGAACTTGGTGCACACTGCTGGCCAAAAGATCTGTTCACAAGGAGAGAGGGACGTGTCTGACACAGGAGCTTGCGTGAGAAGGTGGATGGCCTGGCACTCCTCCAAGCACCACTGCATCCACACCACACGTGTCTGTCTCAAGCCAACCTAATGACAAATCGAAGAAGGCAGACCATGCCCCATGCTGTGCATTTATACACCTACTTGTCCAAGTGCAGCAGGGCTCCAGACTGATCCCATTTGTCACCCCAACACAAGCAAAAGGCAGTAGTCCAGCAAAGGTTTGGCTTTATAAGCAAGAAATCTGCAACCCAAGCCATGTGTCCAGCCACAGCTCTCCCAGTGGTTTTGCCCAAGGGCTCAGCTATCCCTACACAGCTCGCCTTTTCCTGCATGAACACACAGGAAGCCAGCTGCAAAAATGATGGGATTTGAAAGCCACACACAAAACAATGAGACCAGGAATCAGAGGCAGCATCCAGGGTTGCAGGCATGTTTATAGGATGGACCTGTCTTAGCTCACCCAAAATTTTAAGTAGTTCCCAGCCTTGTTCCCTGACAGTGTTAAATACATAATACTGCCTGGTGATGAAAACTCCCATTTGTGAAATACATTGTCTCCCAGTAAGCAATTTGCAAAGGATAACAAGTTTAGGAGGATAATATGCTTTTGCTTTGTCAGCAGCTTTGTCTCAGGGTGACCTATCTCCCAGACTGTAAGATAACTGCAGAAGCCTATGCAAATTGAGCATCCATGGCTTACCCAGTTCTACTGAGAAAGTAACCAGAGAGTGCACTGGCTTCAGTGAAGCCCAGATTTTACCCTCAGGTATTTATTTCTGGATGACATACTGTATTCTGGCTCCTGATTCACTATATTTGCTCACGTGGAAGTTGCCAGCAAATTACAAACCGTTTAAACAACAAACTTTTGAAAATCAGCAAAACCTATCAATCTGAGCTCTTTCAGTAACCATCTTATTTTCACAGAGGCTTTCAAACTACTTCACCAGCATCATCAGGATTTTCCCTCTAGAAAAACTCGCTTTTCACAACAGCAGTTCTCATAAAATAGGAAGTCTTCTCTCCTCCCTTGACACCCATCCATGGGAGCGTGGCCGGTGGCCCGCAGAGCAGAGGATCAGCGGCACAGACAGGAGAACACCTCAGTCAGCAGCCAGCGAGGCAGTGCTTAGCTGGCTGGCTGAATCTGTCGCGGCGCCGGATGCGGGAGCTGTCCCTTTCTTTTCCAGAAAGGAAGCTTTCACACGTCTCTGAACTCGATACTTAGCAAACCGTCATGGAACGCATCGCAGCACGAGCTGATGGCCATTCGCACAAAAGCAATAGCAGAATGCAAATATCAAGGCTGCCTGCTTTTCTAAAGAGATTTAAAGCTAAGCTACTAACATCAGTGCCACTGAAGTACAAAAAAAACATATTTATACGTGTCTGCACATCTGCTCACATGCACAACACAAGAAACAGCAGAAGAGGGGTTAAAAGGAACATTAGCAGTTACTTGCTACAGTATCATACATGTGATTCCATGTAAAAGCAAAGGAAGAACAAACTGAACCAAAGATAAGGCGTCAAGACAATGAAGAACAGGAGTGGAGCCATAAAATACCCAGACAAAGGAAAAGACAACTGTGAAATTCACTCTTCTGGAGGAATGAAACGAAATACGATGCACAATATCAAAATGACTGTCCACTCCTAATGCACAAAGCCAGTTCGGCATTACCAGTCAGTAAGACATGTTAAGGACCTGTCCCATATCACACAAATCATGTCCCCTGTCCCATATCACACAAATGCTCCTGATATGACCACTTGTACACACATACATGTCTTAGTTCTTGAGAATAAGAATGTATAAGAGTGTGAAAGGATGAAACCTACATAAAAGGAGTGCAGGTAGATAGAAGTCAGACATCTGATTCATTCTGTAAAATTAGCATCACCTACACACTCCATAAGGTCTCCAGAATCACAAATAGTTTGCCTCAATTGGGATATAAGGGATTTTTTTTTAGAAAAAAATATATACCTCTCTAAGATTAAAGACCCACTCTAAGACCTCTTCATATTACCAGAACTACACTGGCTCACTAGGCAGGTGAGTAACACAGTGAGTACTTTGTCAAAAGCATAACTCACAATTCACAAGTTTCACTTCACCCTCCAATGTTGTAGTGAGCGGTGGAGCTGGAAAACTGTGGTCTGGAGTCAGCGACCCACACCCTTTCTTCCTTCTCACATGTGTGTTCCCAGCAGCCCATCACACCAGCCTGCCATGGCAGCCTAAGCACCACTACTGCTCCTGTGCATGCCTCAGACACTGTGTGGCTGTTCTACACAATATTATAATGAGGGTACACAAAATCAATGTGTATATGTACAATATATACTCAGATGTAAGTATATGTAAATGCATTGCATTGTCCTTGAAATGTTATGTGCACCTGTACAAGAGCTATCATTTTACTGATAGGAGATAGTGGAACATATCATCCAGCAGGCTTTTCAAAGCAAAGCCCATCTTCCAAACTTGACCACTATCAGTGACTGAAGAACACGTGTTACAATCAAGACCTTCTAAGAATTCCAGGTGAACAGAAAGGCTGGTGACACTCACCACGGACAGAAGGGACACAGGATGCTCTGTGCCATCCTGGGCTCACCCAATGCCACAGCAGGCAAGAATCGAGCATCAGGAGGGATGCAAGACTGCTATCACTCACTGTAATTCCCACCTGTCATTGGGTAACTTGGATACCCAGTGGCTGTTTATATTTCTTACGTGGATCCCAAAAGAACCTGGAGCACCTCAGTGCAAAACAAGCTGTAAGCAATTTCCATTTACTGTTAGTCTCTCATACTCTGTGTTTTGAAACACTTCCATTGCTGAAAAAAGCATTTCTAATTTACATTTGCAATTTATACTGTATCATATTTGATGATTCTTTAGATGAAAAAAGACTATTACAACATGACACCTGACAGGGATGCAGCTTGCTGTAGGGATGCTCATTTTCAATTCATTGCTTTACAGACAAAGAGCCTTTTGAGAGTGTCAGACAAATCCACATTGGGAAGATATGTCAGTTAATTGAAGTATTTTACATTAGAAGGGGACAAAGAGCTCCCTATGGACTTGCACTTTGAGGCAATTCCTGAGAGATTTGATGGTTTCTTTTCTGTTTGTCTTAAACTTGAACCTCTGAACTGCAGCACATCTATGAGTTAATTTGTAGGGAACACACATCATTAGAAAAAGAAGCACTAAGTGAAAATACACAGTGTCATCAAACAACACATTTCTTTTGCAGTGGATTCACAGATACTCCATGGAGTCAAAATATAGTTGCAACAATCTTCATTGCTGGGAATCTGTAAGCCAGACTTTTAAAAGCAGTGGTAACTTCATATAAAATCTATGCAGATGGCATTTTAGTCAAACTTCACCACTTAGTATGGCTTAGAAAGAAAAACCAGGGAAAGAAGAATGGAATGAACTATTTTTCATAGATTTCTAGTATAATGTTACCATACATTTCTGCCCTAATGCAAATTTAAAAGGCTGTCCATACAGAGAACTCAGACTTACAGTGCTAGATCTCTGAAAAGAAATCAATTAGGACAGAATTCAAAGGAAAAAAATGAACTTTGTGCTATTTCTGTCATAAGCAGCCGAATCATGATGCATTAAGACACTGTGCTGCATATTTACATGCACATACACCTAATGGCACACCAGTGTTGGTGAATTCACAACACTCCAAGATGGAGATTGATTTATGCCAGATGAAGAATTGCTTGCACCTGGTGGGTTAATACAACAATCATTTTGCAAAATCATTAGCCTATGGAACCATACAAACATTAACATATGACAAACATTAACCAAGGAAAGAAGTAAGAAACTACCCTTCATTGATCTAAGAGCCCACAAATTAATGCACTACACCAGTTATGCCAACTTTTCTCCTCATTTGGAAAGTAGCTCTGAGTTTATGGAGCAGTCAAAGTATAACTTCAGGGTGGCCAACCACCAGGAACCACTGGAGGGATCCCTAGGAAAAGGGAACACATGCGCCAGTGGGAGGAAGTGTATGCTAATGACTCTGGGGAAATGGTTATCATAGGCATATTTCTTCTGGGAAAACCTATGAATATGTAGGTTAAAAATAGTACAGGAATAGGAGCCTTTCCTGTCCTCAGCATGCACAATATTACAGAGGAAATATTCCCTCATGCATCCAGCAATGAACAAAGAATTCCTGCTTCTTAATGCTACATTGGTGTTAAGCAGTTCTTTTTACCAATTTTTGGTAACATTTTTTTTTATTTAGAAGACTGCCCAGAACTCTTAAACTGCTTTGAAAATAGGAGCTCATAGGGGTTTTTTTAGGGTTACTCAATCCATTTTTACTAACATGCTCCAAGTAAATTCATGCAGGTCTATTTAGTAAGAGAGAACAGTGCTGGCCCAACTCAGGTGGGCCAGCATTGTCATCTCAGAACTGAGAAACACAGGCACGTGATGAAACTGTGCCCAAAGACATCAGAAGAACAGTAAAAAAAGGGAGAGAAATCAAGGATCCAGATCACAGCCATGTCTAAGGTAAAGCCCACCATATCTGCTAATGACAGAGAGACTATAATGGAAAATGGGCCCAAAAAATAAATAATCATGTAATATAACAGAAAGTATTTGAATTCCTGCCTTTAAAAATTCTTACAGATAATACCTGGCGTGCTGCCAATTTATGACACTAAAACTCATGTTTTGTGACATGAGTTAGACACTAAGACTCAAATTGAACATGCACTAGGTTTATTAAGCTGTGCTCAAAAAAAAACCCACACCCATCATTTTGGGGAATTAAAAGAAAAGCAAAATGTTCAAGTGTTTAAAATACCTGACTTCTTGGAAATACAAACAATCGAGACAGCTTTGCTGTCGTAGCAGTATATTTATTATGAGGCTGGTCCCAATGGGTGAAAAGGTCAAATGTCTGAGCCACTGTGAGAATTACAGGAGGCAGGAAACTATTTCATCAGATCCCAAGATAATCATGTTTCATTGCTGACCTGGGCAATGCAGCACAGAATACAAATATTAGAATGACAGCACGCAGCAACCCTCACTGACAAAGAACAGGTGTATTTGGGAAAAAAACAGGGATTTGAGCTTTTAACTTCAGTGAAATATCAGAGAGGAAGGTCTGGGGTTTTGTCAAGGTCAGAGTAAGAAGACAACATTTTCTGTAGAAACACAATAATGCCATTTGTTGAAAGCTTGAATGGTCTGGGCTTCCCAGGACAAAAACACTGAAAAATCACAGAAAAAGTGGCAAGATTTCATCTTGTGATACCATCACAAAATTTGCTTCTATTCAGACTGAGATTATGTGCTCAACATAGAGCAAATTTTTATACGTCCCATGCTATGCAGAAGATTAGACCAAACTGTTGTAACAATTATTAAAATCTGAATGATTCTCAGCTGTAACTTTCATTGCTGGAAGCATTTCCTACATAAAAGACTTCATATGACGGCACGGAGAAGTGCATTTCTAATTAAAAGGTAATTTATTAGCCTTCTTTTAGAGGGGTTACCAATGACAGCAGTCCTGTTTAGCAACACTAATTTCTTGCTGTGGAAGAAGGTAAGTTAAATACCTAGGAACATGTTACTCACTTGATTTCTCTAAGAAACAGCAGCACTGCACATTAATTACCAGCCTGTTTCAGCAGGGATCTGACCAAGTCCCTTAAATGAACTGAAGTGGTCACTCAGATCCTGTGACTGGCCACCTTCTTTGTCCATCACACCTCTGAAAGGAACCCAAACTTTTCAACTGTATTATGACTACCACTGTGTGAAAGAGGGGATAAAAAAAAACCCAAAGAAAAATAAAGAAAAGCACATTTTTCATTTCTGCTTTGATAGAAGTAACTACTTACAAACTTTTGCTTTCACTGTTTCACTGTAAGGTAGTTGGAAACATTCAAGTAATCGACATAATTGAGTGCTACAGAATTACCCAGGGGGTGGCAACCTGACCAGTATCACCCAGCAAACACAGATTGAAAGGTCTCCATCCTTTCTCCTGTTGTCTCAGAAAAAGGGCAAAATAAAGTCTCAGTTAGAAGCATAGCCACAGAAGCTGAAGGAAATTCAAAGAGCTAGAACAGAAACACCAAATGTGCATCACATCTTGCAGGATTTTGTCTTACAGTATACAGTACATGCTCTCCCCACACACCACTGGAACAGAAAAAACCCAAATGCAAAAACTTTGTGACAGAGCATATTATTAAATACAGAGAGCCAGGTATCATGAACAAAGCAGAAATGAGCAAATTAATACTGAAATAAAATTAGATGCCAATCCAGTTAGAACTGTACCAAATTTCATTACGCATTTAAGCAGGGAGACATGAGTGATTTGCAATGGAAGGGTAAAATATAGATCAACATCAAATTGCTCAAGGAACTAGAATAATAGATGTCAGGGTTGGGCTCAATTCAGAAATGCAAGCTAAACCAATAACTAAAAATGAGCTAATAAGTTGGACTTGATGAGTCCTGCAGTGCTTTAAAGGCTTTACTATATTATCAAGATTGCCTTAATGCTGTACATCCCTCAGATCTCCCATTTTCTTACTGCTCTTCACAAAAAAGTGACTGCTGGGAACTGTAGCGGCATTTGTGCTCAAGAACAAGAGGGAACATAATTAAAATGAAGACAGCTTCAAAGTAACAGTGTAAGAAGGATGAAGTCACCCTTTAAAGGTGACCATTACCCCAGCAGACATAAGGAGCTCTCCTGTGTGAACTTACAGATAATTTCTGAAAGACTGAAACATTTTACAGGAAGACTGAGATGAACTTCTGCATGCTTTTTTAAAAGGGATGAAAAAGAGCCTGTTCAAATAATAATCTATTATAATGAAGGCCTAGAGACTGAAGCAAAATTCATAGATGAAGAGGAAACCAAAATAAAAATACGTAGATTAAGCTGCACTAAAATTCTGGGCATGTCCTTAAATGATACCAGAAACTGAAACACTGGGTAACATCTGGCAGTAACTAGAGGGATGGGGAGAACATACAGCTAAGATAAGAAACCAGTGCTTTGGTGAAGAGTCTCACTGAAAACTGAGGGACACAAAATACCAAAGGTATTACAGTTATAGGCCAAAAAGCCCCCACAAACCTTTATGATCGAATTAGGATAGCAGCAATGTACCAAAGGGGATGAGAAGGACTACAGAGAGATGCAGATCACAAGCACATGTGAAGGTCCTGGTGTCATAGCTACTAAAGGGAAAAAAAAACCACCAACAGGTAATTAGCAAGGGAAAAGACCATTGCATGTTCAAATAAACAGAGATTCAAAGGAGCACAGCAAGCCATCCCAAGCAGATTATTTTTAAGGGACAATATTTTGGTGCTGACTTAGCCAACAGATGTCTAGGAAAGTTAAGGAAAAATAGATTTCTGTGATTTACTCGAACTGGGCAACAGTGCCCAACCCCAAAGAAACAGAAAGATGGGAGTGTCCAAGTGAATGGACTTATAACTGGTCGAGCCCCACAGTGCCAGCACAGATATCTAACAGGAGCTGGAGGGACTGCAGTTTATTAGAGAAAGCAGCCCTGCATCAGACACAGCTCTGCAGTCTGGTCAGTGCTGCAGCAGGCAGGAGATAGAATCCTAAATACACAGAATAGTCCCAATTCCAACAGAACAAGCCCTAAACCTTTCCACTTCACAAACAGTTTCACTTGCAGCTAAATCACTATGACCACTTTAGTCAGACATAGGCTTTTAAATTCAACAGAAAAAAATTACTATGAAATTTTATTGCTTTATTTAACAGTAAATTGAGAAAATTAATGCAACGGTCTCTTCCAGCTTTCAGATTTCTTCTTCTCTGAGCATTCCCGGCCTTTTAAAAAACATATCTGAATAAAGTTCATTATCCTTCCTCTTTTCATAAATTTAACACTGAAGAACCTATACAGGTAACTACTGAGTTAATTCCAGTTAATTGAAAGTCACAGTTCAATATCATAATTATTCTGACACTGTCACTATACTCAAAAGCCTATCTTTTAGCTGAGATACTAAGATAATTCAACAGCAAAGAATGCTTTTCATGTAGAAATCAGCTATCATCCATGAGTTTCACAGAAAAGAGTTAAAAGTTAGACAGGAGTTACAAGTCAAGCAAAAAAGAAACAAGAAACTGTATCGTAAATGCAGGAAAACTTCCTATGTAACCACACTCATTTTGCATCACCTCTCTGCATACATCAGTCCTCTCCACTGCTCAACTAAGTTAATTATTCATTAACCAACAAAAATTCTTCTTCCTCCTCAGATAGCTGAAACTTACAGATACCACTTCAGTATGAATAAATAATAACACATTGACAGGAATATGGTGTTCATACGGTCAGGAGGATGGTGGAGATAGATCAATGCTCAATTTATACACTAAGAAGATACCACAGCAATCACGGCTTTATACATCACCACATCATTTTCATAATGGTTTTCAATACTGAAGACAATACCCAACATTTTTCAAAGAGTAGCAAGTATCTACATTTATGTGCCTCAAAGGCCTTTGAATTTTAAAAGCCAGGCAGTCAGTGCTTTCTAAATATCAAGTCCCCTGGAAGCTAGTTTCAAACTGGGCACTCATAAGTAATTCATTGCTGTTGTTATTTTGGAAGCTTCCTGGAAAGGTTAATGCTAGTTAGTATTTCCCCTCAAAAAATGGAGCAGAAACCCTTCTCTATCTAGGACACTTCATACTTTTAAATGCAAAAAACATACTAACCTTTCAGTTCGAGGAGCACGGAGTCTGGGATCTGGTAAAGGGAAAGAATCCAAATCCCTTCCCCACACTCATTTTGACAATCTGTAGCTGTGTACGCATTCCCTTAGTTCTCAAAAGAGGTGACACGATTATCATATTTGGATTTTGTTATTCAAATTATCAAATAGGATATGGCAGTGCTAATGTTTTCAACTTGGTTGCTTAATTTGCTATGGAACTTCTGTTAAGGGCAGTCCCAAAACAGAAGCTTTTAGCCTGTTTTTAACTAGACACATGCTGTAAGCATTATTAATGGCAGTGACAGCAAATTACAAATCTTTACACTCTAAAGGAATAGTAATATGCTCTTTTTAAGTGAGACAGCAAAAGTCTTTTTGCTTAAAAAGAAAATAAGCCAGCAACTTTATGTTCGCTCTGATTAAAAAGAATTTTACTTTGTAAGTAGGTTGTGTGTGTACAAGTCACCAGCTGATGCTGCAATTGTGCATTTTTACTGACTTTTCAAAATGCTTCAGAAAATCCACATAAATCTTTGAGGGTAAATCACGTATCAAGAAAGACAGAAATGCTATTGTGATTCTCTGTTGAAACAGTTGTGGTCCCAGTAGGCAAAAAAAACCCAGTAAAATTATACAGCCAATTTTAATGCTGCTGAAATAGCCTCACAACTTGCAGAAAATAACCCTGGTTTTCCCCCAAAGTACTGTGGATGTCATCTGTGACTATTACTCAAACCATAAGGGTTAGTGCATTTCTGTACACAGAACTTAAATTGGCAAACCTCTACTACAGAGAGCAGTTCCGAGATAAATTAATTAGATTTTAAGCTGCTAAAAACACTGACAGTGAGTGATGGCCTGGCTGCTTGCCCTATTATTTCTGCTGAACCAGAAAGAAGCCCTTATGTTAATAACAGTACATTACTAGAAGTGTTTTAAGATAAGACATTACCTGCAATAAGGAGGTCCCATTAAAGCAATCTCAAAGTGCTTTACAAAGGTCCCTGGAAAGACCAGCAGATAACAGTGTGTGTTAAAAGCCAGCACTGGTGACATTCACTCAGTTTATTGTGATGAAACACGGAGTTTTAAACATTTAAACATTAGGATTTTAGTTAAAGGTTAGCTTTGTTGAAATGAGTTAAAATAGACCTAATAAGCAAACCCAAAAATAAGCTGGGGTTAATTAAGAAAATTGATGATTAGCTAGAGTGAGTTAGGCCTACAATAAGTTTTAAGATGTAAGTAACTGATGGCTTGTTATCTTATATTTGTTCAGCTGTGCTTATAAAGAGAAACAGACAACACTGATTAATAGAGCTAAAGAAATCTAGACAATTACTAATTTTTCCATTTGAAACCCTATTCAAAAGTAATGAAGGGACAAACTGGAGGTCCTCCAAGAGCAATATGTATTGTCAAAAACCAGAAAGGTAGAAAGGTCAAAGCGAGGGAGATGAGTTTTACTTCATCATTTACAACCTCTCCTCAAATCACAGACCACCGACCCAATTCAAGGAACCAACTACGCACCTTAATGACCTTTTAGCTAATTACCATAGGAAGTGGAGAATGGGAGGCATCCATGTTATAAATATGCATTTGTATTTTGAATATTCAGAACTTTTGTAGATAAATAGACTTTGTATTGCTCTGTGACTTTGCAGTGTGTATTAGGGAGCTATCCCACTACACTTTCTAACCCTGAGGAGTTAGAGAGTTTTTGTCCATCCTAGTTGGGTATTGATACTAGATCTATGCCCATATTTTGGTAAATCAGTGAAGGACAGTGTTGAAATTGCAAAGCTCCCCAAAAATTATTATTCATATGTAGAATAAGCAGAAATCATATAAGGAAGACCCAGTCAGTTTCCTAAAATACAGTTTAACACATGTAACAAGGGGTACATGCTCCATGTAGGTTTTCTTTGCTATGGATTTTTGTAGGGCAGTTCTCCATTTACAAGATACCAGAGCTTCCATCACTGATCTTTGGGCATTACTCAGCAAAGTAACACAGAGTCTCTTTTCCACTCAGTTTCTCTTGCATTAAGTTTCTTTATTTTCATTTCAAGTAGTTCACCAAGAAGGCAATAGGTAACAATCATGAGGAAAGCAGGATGTGGAAAAAACAAATTATATTTGGTATTTGAATGGTTTAATCACAAGTCTTTGCCATATCTTTAGTAGTCACAAAATTAGAGCCTAAAAAACTATCACTAGTTTAAAAACTAGATAATACTACTACAACATTTTATGTATATATACACACACCCCCATGTAAGTATATTTATAGAAGGCAAAAAAAGATGTTAATGCCAAAAGCCTAAACCCACTAACAGGACAGAGTTCCAGGGGTGCCAGCTATAGACTTGCCTCACTTTCTTCACTAGGATTGCAAATAAATTATTTTTAAAAATAGGCTACTTGGCCGGATATATACATTTGGACTGTTATTTTCTATCTCTTCACAGACAAGGATCAATAGCATTGGCCCAAATTTCTTCCCAGCATATGTAACCATGGCAAGAGAACCCAGATCTCCTGGTCCCATGGGAAATGATTTGTATTAGTTGTAAGGCAGCAGGAAGGATAAAAGACAAATAAGCAGGAAATGCTGCGGGAGATGGGAGGGAAGAGAAGAAATGAACCTCAGTGCTGTAAGACAGATCCTTTCAGATCCTTAACTTTCCCACTGCTGTGACAGCTGCTCCGAGCAAGACCAGTCCTAATTTTGGAGTACCCAAGATACACGGCACTGTAAGAACCCCAACTGAGCTTCAACTTCAAAAGAAAGGTACACTGAATTTACCAGGTATTTGCCTTCCCCATTTTCTCACTAATAGCACATCTAACATCCATTTTGTGAGAAGAGCAAACTGCTTGCCCAGGATGCACAGACTATTCCATGCCAATAGCAATTAATCTCCTGACATGGCAGAGACAGCAGCGTATTTGTGCATCCTAACACCTCGATCAATTTTATTGAACAAAGCTGCTGCCCCTTCTAAAACTGCATCTGAAGGAAATATCCTGGACTGCTTCTTGATGCCAGATCCCTCTTTAGCATAGATTACTCATGATTTTTGAGGTGAAATAAGGAATGAGGTTTAAACATTTAAAGTCACATTTCTTCATCCAGAAAAGGATCCTCAGCTCTTCAGAGATGGGGAACTAGGCAGCTTCTTATAAGCACATGGGATTCTGACACAGACAGCTAAAGAAAATTCAGTTTCAAGGCTGGTTAGGTTTCAACTTTCATTTTAGCCTATTGAAAATCACCAAAGAACCACGTTTATGAAAACATACGAGAAGAAAAAAAAAAATAAGGAGGAAACCACTCAGTAAGTCTAAGCACATTTCTAACAATTGCAGACCAATTTTCTGCTTTCACTGATGAAATACCACTCAGTTCCTGCATGCCAAGGAGTTCATACGAAGCCGAAACTTAAGTCTGGAATCTCACAGCAACTGGGTAAAATGAAAAGCTCCTACAAAGATGATCATTCCCCTACATTAAAACTGCACCTGATATCTGGGTCAGCAGGAAAATAATCACATACAACATATGCCCACAGTGCCAGCATGGTGGGCAAGCAAGCCTGCAATCTGTCGTTTTAACACTAAAAATAAAAACATCTTTGACAAAAAAAAAATTCAGGTATTTTTCCTTCCATTTACTGTCCCTTCTTTCCTTGCTAGGAGCCAATTAGAGACCCATCAATTATATTTTCAAGCTGCTTTGTGATAAGTGTACTTTCACACCTAATTACTCTGCTTACTCTATGAGCCAGAAAACATCTCATTTTCTTTTGCAGGTAGCCTCTGGGTTTATTCACAATATCTTCTGTAATGGTCTGGGCCTGAATTTATCTTCCCTGACTAAACAAGCTGGTTTGAATCACCTATCCTTTTCTATCTATTATTTCAAAGTGTCTTTCCCTATTATTCCATGGAGGTTTCATGCCTGCACAGCCTGGATTTTCTGAGCATCAAACTGACAGCATCAGATTCTTCAAGGTTTGGGGAGTATTTTTTGTTTTCCTTGTATACATCAGCAGCATCCTAGAAAAAAAAACCAACCAAGCTGAAATGCCATAAACAGTTGCTTTATGACAATGGTAAGAAATACTTTTCAATATTTAAAAATACTGTTATGTGTGGATATGTATGTATATGTAGCAATTATAAATGGGGATATTTACTCCAGTGAGAGCATGCAAACACATTTAAAGTAGTTGGATCTTGTACTTAATTGAGGTGGGGGAAGGAGACAGGGGAAGGGCTGCTTTTAAGAACTCCCCTCCCTGCTTGGCTTTTGTCCAAGTTGACAGCCTGTAATATAAAGTAGCCTAATGAAATACTACAGATTATTTCCCATGCATATATTAAGCAAGGATTGCTTTCAACTTCTTTTGGAAAAAAAAACAACCTCATATGGCTTATCTACACAACAACCATACTTGGATATTATTTCCTGCACATTTCAAGTTCATTTTACAGTTGGTGCTTCTGACTTCTACAGTTTTTTGCTTCGCTATTTTAAATAATACATTTTTCATTAAAGAAAAAAAAAAAGCCACAACAAAGAAGAAGTGTTTTCCCTCCCACTCACTCCTCTACACAATTTATTCATTCAGCAGTCCTGGAAATTCAGTGGGGAATTATCAGCCTTCTGTTCAGCTACAGACCAGCTCCAGGGACACAAGTAGGAGGGTAAAAAAAAAAAAGCAGCTGTGAATTGTGGCTGCCATCAACACCAAACCTGACTGAAACACCTTCCTGATAAATTGCAGAAAAGATAAGACAGAAAGAAAATTATTTTCTTTACTGATAAATGCTAAAGAAATAAGATGACAAAGACAACCTGATACTTCAGTGAATTAGGTAGTTTAACAAAAATGAGTTCTGTATGACTTAAGAAATCAAACCAATTGTTCTGAATCCAAAATACTACAAGTAACTACTGTACATACCTTTGTGCTAAAGGAACAGAGGGCACAGCCTTACCTCTTCCAGGGGAGGAAGGGCAGCCTGTGATGTTTGTCAGCCCCCTGCTTCCCACCCGGAGCCTTGGCCATGGGTGGACTGAGGAGCACACCCAAATAGAGGAGGGGGTACTGATCCAAGTGCTTAGATCTCCAGCTGGAAGTGTTTATAGAATCACAGAGCTATTACAGGAAGATACTATAGGAAGAAGCAGTCACTGAACCTAACGCAGCTCAGAGAGGTGCCTCCTCAGCTGGCCACAGGAGACCCACAGTCCAAAGAACAGACTGACCTCTTGCACTGGGAAAAGCTGCAGCCACCAAGAACATCCTCTGGGCTCCAAGAAAAGAGTGAGCATGAAGTGCCACCCACAGATAAAAATCTGGCACGACATGACTATGCTCAAAGTACAGTTTCTCTGCTAAGAAGTCTGGGCAAAGAAGACTTGCCCTTTTCTTCTTTGGTTTGAGGGTTTTGTTTGCTGTAGATTCTGAGATTTGGGGGGTTTTTTATATTATCCCAGAGATAAAAACATAAAACCTACATTGTAAGTGACACAAAAGCCTTTCTTACAGCCCAAAGAGACAGGCTGTGCTTGTATCAGCCTCCACCAGCAGGATGGGGTCCATGAGAATACCCCCATAGCACACAGCAAAGTGAGATATAAAACACTGTCCAGTGCCACACAGATGCACCCAGTTAGCTGGGAATGAGCTTGCTCAGGCACCAAAATGAGTGTGAGCTTTGCTTGGTATATTGCCTCCCTTCAAACTCTGATGTTTGCAGATCCTTGGGTAAAGTAGTTTTCAAGTAAATGATAAAACCTACAGTTTTTCATACCTAAAGCCTGCATTTACAAGGCTCAGGGTAAGGAATATATGGATTTTGAGATGCTTAACCTTAGAAAAGGAAATGCATCTGCTCACCTGAAGTCATTGATGCTACAGAGCCGCTGAAGGTAATGACAAGGAAAGAGCAAGATAATTTCTAATGATGTCTAACAAATCTTTTCCAACTCATTCCAGAAAGCCAAGACAGAAGGTGAGAATTAAGCCAGGCAAGTGTTGTTCCTACATGAGAAAATATCCCTGCCAAAAAATGGATTTCATAGTCATATGAACTTTATCCAACACAAGAAACCAGACTATCTGCCCATGTTATGTCTTCATTGCTTATTCAAGACTATTTTTAATATCCTTCTTATGTATTGCTATCTTGGAATAGAGATTTACCCATAGGGTTCTGAGATCCCAGAGAATCAATTTAGATAAGTGATTTCCTGCATTTCTCTTCTTCCAGGTACCCGTAAGAACTGTGCTATGGAGTGAATTCAAGTCAATTGACATCAAGACTATATTTAGGTTAGTTCCTCATTCACCCCTTAAGAGAAGTAATTTCAGAGCTATGAGGCATCCCTACATCATGCACTCAGAGCAACTCACAAGCCCTCATTTAGGCAGTTGCATTGTGTGAAACATTATCACACAAATTTAAGAGTTACTGGGATCCACAGATTTTCTCTTGCTATGTTTTCCTTTAGGTCACGAAATAAAGTCTGGCTGTGAACAACTGCTAGGGTCAGGGTAGCACAACTTAAGAAATGATTAATTCTTTTCCAGAGGCAAGGTCTCCCAGTGGGGGAAACATCACCTCTACCTCACCCCTTCCAAAAAAATCCAACCACAAACAAATACACCCTCTTATCGTGCAGCTTTCCATTACAGATGTCCCTTCTCTACTACAGAAACAGCTAACACCCCCTATTCTATAGGTATTGATTTACAGATACATTTTTTTGTGATACAAACACCTCATTCCTAAAGCAAGCCAGATGCAGCAATTACTACACTCGCTTAAATAAACACATTGATCAAAGTCTTCAGAGGGAGCTGGATTCATCCCACTGCCTTAGGGCCAGCATTAATCACAGGTGAGGTCATATTTACCCTTCAGAAATCTTCACTAGTAACTCTACTTACGCTTTGAATTTGCATATTGAAACAGCTGCTCAACTCCCTAGCAGCTCAAGATGTAAGAATAAGTATATACCCATTTATCTTGTAAAATGTTGTCCTGAAGAAGCACATTAGAAAACTTAAACTTTCTTTCTTATCATCTGCCCCCCCTTTTCCTTTCCCCCAAACACAACTAAAGCTTTTGTCAAACGTGATTTTTACCTTAATCATGACCTAGAGAATGACAACTATCTTGAAGGATATCTCAAGACTAAAGTGGATTCTAGAAATTTTAGCCCTACCAAATTCAAATGGAAGCTCAAGACATCTCAGCTGATGTTTTAAGATTCAGATTTACTCTCCTACCTGGTAAAATATACAAACTTAATGGCCATATGAAGTGGTAGTAATTTTATTCAGCATGTAAGATGAATGTAAACATCAAAAAAAGTTCCCTGCACTGCCATCATCAGCACTATCATTGTTCTTTAAGTGTAAGCAAAGCATTTCACCCTAAAAGGGTTGAAAAAAAGGAATCAGGTTCACTTCAAGTCATGAAGAACAATAAAAGCAGTGCAAAAGAGATTCAACATTACTAGAGCAAAAGCAGCAGCACTGCAAAACCTGTTTTAGGAGCCAAAATGGCAACAAGATTGATCCAGTTGTTTTTTAAGTGGATTTTCAATAAAGATGCAAAAGAATTCTCAATCCAGGAAAGCACTTAAGCATGTGATAACCTTAGCCTCTAAATAGGCCTCCAGGTTTCCATGGCACTAATAACAAAGAAGATGTTTCATTGGATTAGGACAGAACTCCTTATTTTCTCCTTGCAGCTACTCAAGTAATTATTTCAGGCTGAATAAGGTCTGGGTTACTCACAGACAGATTCACTATTACCTGAAAAAAAAAGATCAGTCAGATATACTAACCAATATATTATCCTGGGTGTTTTTCACAATCCTAAAACTGAAAATTTCTTAGTTATTCCATTTTCAGGGAAACTCACGTAACTCTAAATATGCCAGTAATACAGTATCATCTATAAACAGTCTTTTTTTAAAGTCATTAAATAAAAGGTGAGTCATTTTAAAGTCATTAAATAAAACACAATTCTGGGTACTTCTATTATATTTAGTCTACCCATAGCAGTATTTTGGAAGAATCAGATAATGTTTAACTACTTCCAAAACAGCCAATCTTCCAACTATGTTTTAGAGACAGTAATATCCAATAATGAATATTTCACAAAAGAAATAGGTTCTTGGTCTGTTTCCCCCAGTGAAGCTTAGTGCTCAGTTTAATACAGAGAGACAAATGCATGCCTGCTTTTTAACAAAACTCCACGCCATTAGCAAATTAGGGAATGATCTCACAAGACTACGGTATCTTTTTTGACTAATTGAGTTTTATTTGCCATCTGCAGTAGTATCAAAAGCATAACTCGGCACAGCTCCAATGAAAGAAAAAGCTGAAGTCATGTAAATATAAAAATTCAAAACAAGTTAATTTGTTTTCCTCCAGCAACAAATTTAGGAAACGTATAATCCTGAGCAAAACATGCACTCAAGTTTCTACCCAATCCGTCCTACTGTGCCATCACAGCCAAAGCCAAGCACTATTTCAGGGTCCTCACTTTTCCTACCAGCCCCAAATAATTGCCCTCATGCAGCTGTCTCCCAAAAAACGACCCAGAAGCAGATAGGCAAGATGGAAATAAAAGTGGAATAGACTAGCACCCACAACAGTGACAGCCAATGAAGGAGTTTTGTGGTCCTTTAAAAATTTTGTAATGAACGATGTTTATTTAGTCAAGGAACATTTGAGTGTGTTATTTTAGCTGATTTTAACTTAGATCTGTGTTGTCTGAGTGTCAGGAGAAAACCCTGAGGAATTGCCTCACTGCACCTGGAGAAAGGAACTCCATGGACCCATACTCCTTAGAGAACTTAATAGCTGTAAAACAAAATTCAATAAAGACTTGTTTAATGGTTGTCATATAACTAGACATGAATTAGATGTCATAGAACAAGAAAGATATCTAGAGAGAGTTAAGCAGTCAAAGGCCTATACACTCCAGAAAACTTGATTAATACACTGCAGGTGCAGTAAGGGAGCCACTTCATAGGCTTGTACACCCCAGAAAACTTAATCAATAGTAATTGTCTAACCAGGACAGCAAATTTAATAAAGCACTGTTTAGCTGGATAAAACTTGGGTTATCCATTAAACAAAGATAGATGAGATGTTCTGGTAGCAATTAAAAGAAACAAAACACTATACCATGATGCAAAAAATTGGGCAGACTTTTGGGAGTGTCTAAAAAAAAAGTCTTGGATGTTATAGTGTATATAAACATCTGAAAATTGTTGTTTCTTTGAACACGTCTGTGGCAAATAAATTCCCGCTATGTTCCCAATCTTGACTCAAAATTGTTATTAGCAATGTTCATCTGACAGCTTTTTGCTGTTAGATTGAAAGTTCTTTGTTTCAACAGGGCACTTCTCTTACCCATCATGTCACATTGAGATGCTTTAGGACAGGCTGGTTACAGCCCTGATGGCAGAAACACCTCAAATCACGAACTGGTTGGTCCCCACACCTCCCTCCACAGCATAATTCATAACTATGCATTGCTTGGGTCAGAGCTACATGATTCCAGGCTGCCATCAGCCTCCTAACTGCTGATCCAAGAAAATAAACTTGCAGAGCATCTTTTTTTTTCAGGAGAGGGTTGGTTTTTAGCCAAAAGCTAAACCAACTTGTCTCTTCAAATGCACAAAAGGTTATTTTTACCTCTATACTTTGCTCTCGATAGAGGAGAGAGCAGCATAAGAGTTCCTCCATGGCTTCTTCCAGTGACAACAACAAACAAAATGAAGTATTTTGAAGCACTGTTTTTGACAGTAACAATTCCAAACATTATCTTTGACAAGAAAAGCTCTTAGTGTGTGCACTATATATTTACTGAGGGGATCCAGAATAAATCCCTAGAATAATGCCACATCAATATAGCTGATGAATATTTTATATTTCTAATGTAATCCAAGCTTGTTTATCTCAGTGAAACTTCCTCTTTTCTGTGCATATCCTGAAATCACTTCTCCTGTAATAAGATACAGAATAGAATACATCAAGTTCCTCATTTTGGTACAGTCATCTATTTACCCCTCCTACAGGCTAGATTACAGCAGAGTTAAAGTGAGCAATGTGGAAAATGTAACAGCTCTATGAATCAATAAGGGTATTAAAAGTGCAGAGTATAAAGGACAGCCACTGCCTGGAGATCGTGGTCCAAGGATTCTTTCCACTGCACCTCTCATTTATCTAACACCTACCTGTGATGAGAGCTTCTCCCTGAGCCAATTTATTCTCCTGTCATTTCTCTGGTGTTACAGTCTGCTAAATTACAGAACTTGAGGCTACGAGAGAGAATTGCATGAGAAATATATTTGCATTGATTTTACTAATACACATCCAGCAGGATCAGAGAAAGCCTCTGCTCAGCTGGCAGAATGTTTGACTCAACTTGCATACTTCTGGCACACGTCTAACAAATCCCCTTTCTCCCTCCTTGATTAAAAATGCAACCAAATACACAAGTGAAAGCAAATTTTTTGCAACTTCCTTCAGAAGAGAGTTAATATGTTTGACAGTTGCCTAATCTGAAAAGCTTTCCCTTCAGAAAACACTTAATAAATCACCATGCCTTAATATATTCAAGGAGGCATATGCAGATTAATTTGCATCTTTAATTCAGGAGTGTAGAACAAGTAACAGGGGAGTTGCAGTTGCTGCCTATGCACCCATTTCTCTCATTTAGAACTCGCGTGTTCTCCAAGAGCAGCTACTATATTTCAAATACTCTTGTATACTTCACCATTCCAATTCACAAAAATCAGATTAATCTGATTGCAAATGTTTTACGTCTTTACTAACATAACTAATACTCATTGTATTGCTGCTGTGGCTCATGGAAGGGAATAAAAATCTATACTGAGATTTTTAGCCCATTTTTGAATTCTGACCTAAGGTTACAGCCAGCCAACTCCAGCAAAGGCACTGGGTCAGTCCCAGGTCTGGCCACACCCAACATCTATAGGATGACATTGTTGAGATATGAGCAACTGAGATCCCACTATCTGCTAGCAAAAAGAATGGAAGGTTGGGGGTTTTACGCAGTAGAAATTAACTTCAAAGTGAAGACGACAAGTTTTTTATTAACTCAAACATGTTATATATTTATATGGAACTAAAGTCTTCTGTACTTTGAAGTGATGCACATCTATACCAATAGCCAGTTTAAGAAGCCAAAGAAAATTATCCACACATAATCTTTGGAGTAAGATGCTAGTAACCTGAGGTTATATAAAAACACCACAAAACAACCCAAGCAGTGCCTACAACCTGTTTGTGGAGATACCATCCATGAGGCACACTCAGTATGACACCTGTTGATCACAAAGAACAGAGATTCTTTTCCATCAGTTACTTCATAATGACAGAATTCAATTACAGCCAGAAAAAAACAGCAGCAAAGTGCCCTCTGCCTGTCAGCTTCTGCGACAAGTCTAAGTACTAGACAAAAATAAGGATGAAAACATAACTCATTCTCATGAAGAAAAAGGATTCGATTACAGCACCCAGAGCCCTGTACCAGCTGTATCCATAAACCCTGCTTTAACTGGCAGAAGTGGAAGATTTAAGAATTCATAATGATAAGTACACAGACATGAAACAAGAAACACCTAGGCAGTGCTTCTGTCTGGACAAAAAAGGTGATAATACACTGAATAATGAGCTTTTCTGTTACCTATGTTTTGATGGTGAGATTGCCAAGGTTATTGCCTAGTCAGATATTTAACAAACTTAACAGTGTCCAAACACACAGATACCAAACAGGAGGGAAGCAGTGCAGTAAAGGTTACATAGCACAGGTAAAGATCCTTGGGTTAGCCTGACCTAGCACAAAACTGAGCATGCAAGGAAGGAGCCTTGCAGTCTTTGTCCAGGGGACAGATCTGCCACGGCTGGTGGATCAATATTCCCTTCTATAATTAGGATTCACATCTATAATGACAGCACTGATGGGCTCATCTCACACGTACTGTCTTGCATAAACTCCTGCCTTAAGTGGGTTGCAGCCCAATCTGTCTTGAAGTTGAAAGACAGTCCTTGAATACTTAAACTTGGAGTAATGTAGGTGAAAAAATAAAACAAGCTAGGCCTTTCTTGCACAAAAATCCCCCAAGTTACTATTATTTCAGTTAGCTTATGGACAAGGAGCTGGGTATTTAATTCTTCCCTTTTCTTCTACATGCCTCATGGGGGTCATGACAATAGAATACACCTGAAGTTACTCAAAGCCTGTTGCTTTCTCAAACTGATTCTTTCCATCACAGTACGAACATGTTTTCAGTCTGTTTTTTGAAGATGGAGCCCTGTCCCTTACTGTTGTCCTCTTATGTCTTAACTCTTAGTTAATTTTTCTGAAAAAATGCATAAACTATACTAGCTGCAGCTCTGATAGCTGTTTTTCTCTCACCCAAAAGACAAAATTCATATTTCTTTTTTATCCTTAAGATCCTCTCAGAACTGGTATTGCCAGCACCTTAACTGAGACACTCAGAATAAAGGCTTTAGCAGAAGTTGCATGAATTTTCCATCTTGCAAACAGAGCTGATAAAAATCACATTTATTCAGAGTAAGAGCCACAGCACATGGATCATATCGGATGGATAACTCCCAGCATGACTGGAGTTTTCAGTAAACACAGCAAATGACATACTAATAAAGCAGATGATAGATTTGGCACTCAGAGGGCTTTTTTTTTTTTTTTAAATTCCCTCTTCCTTTCTTACTCTACAGGCAATCTTTTCCTCTATGGCATATAGAAATCAGACTAAGGAAAGCCCTGCCAAGGACTGTTCAATGACATGGGCAGGCTTCCACCTGGCTCTTCACTGATCCCTCAGCCAAAACCACTAATTAGTTACAAACACCATCATGGAAAACCATCTTGAAGTCCAGCCTAAAATCCAGCCATTATTTAGGGAATATTCTTATTTTTTTCTGCACCATTCTCCACACCCCAAGTCCCAGTCATCTTCACATTCATAGGGAATGCAACCCCGCAATATCACTAAAGACAAAATGCCAATCCAATTTTAGCTCCTGAGGCTCTGCAGTGATGGCTTGTGACAAGGTAATCCAGGCACAGTATGATTTCAAGACCTTAGATCTGAGCTGGCAGCCCTGGGTACCATTAGTTCTACTGCTCCAAGCATCCCCTGCCAGGACACAAGCCTCCCCTGGGTCCTTCTAGCCACACACTGCTCGTGCCTTCCCTTGCCTTCACCCATCCTGGAGCTGCCCATATCTCTTGCTTGCTCTCTTTGCAAATCTGTATTTAGCTCATGCCAGAGTTTGAACCCTGCCCTGCAAGTTTACCAATCCTCAGGACTTCTCTCACAACAAAAGCACCTCAAGTGCTTCTGCTGCTTCAGGGATTGCTCCCCACAGCAGCCTCAGTCCTCTGTCCTCAGCCTGACCCTTTCGTCCTTCATTTTGTAAAAGTGTCTGTAGCCGAACTCAGGCAAAAATAATTTTGATTTAAAAAAGCAGGAGAGATGAAAATCAGCTCTTTGTACTCACTCATTTGTGTTTCAGCCCATTATTGGATTTTGATGATAATCTGTTTGCTTCTCTTAGATCAAGAGATTACTTTTTCCTTTTCAGGCCATGGTAATGAAAATGTTTTCTCTTTCTTTGAACCATTTGAAAAACACTAATAAAACCTGAAACAGGGACTGAGCTATGAAGCTTTCTTGTTTAATTTAAAAACATTTTTAAACAGACACAAATTCTTCAGTTTAAACAGTACCGAGACATGCTACGATATCTTTGTACACGTACACATACCAAAAATCAAATTTCAGCCATACAGAATAGGGTGCACTCCAAAATGCCACTGAAACCACTGATTTCACCTAAATCTAGAGCACATCATATATCACCACCACTTGCATATACCCTGATGAGGTGATTGTGGGTGCCAGCAGGAACACCTCGATTTACTTCGGAGGATCTTAACTCGGGCCTCAGTGCTGTTCTCACAAATATCCTCATTTGCAGGCTCTGGCCAGCAGGTGAGCATGAAATCTGGATATCAGATGACAGATAAAAAAACATCTATTCAGAATACACACAAAAAAAAAATCAGAATTAATTTTGTTTAAACATATACCTGCAAAATGTATATTCACCTACAGTTAGTCTCCTGCAACTCCCAGCTTCCCCTGAAAGAATAATTTCCATCTGCTTTAACAATGTCTGGGATCAAAGACTGGCTTGATTACGTCTTTTCAGCATGAGAACATTGTCACACACGTAAGGAAAAAAGAGTCAAAAAGTCAAATTTGCATTTTAAGCTCAAAATAACTGTCAGACCACCAAATACAGAAAGGCAGCCTTGACATCAGTCACGTCACCTGAAGCTGTCCTCAGAGGCAGAGCCAATGAGAGGGGTGAGTGGATGAAGTTCAGCCGAGCACTCCCACAGATAGCAGAGAGGAAGGGAGGCAGGACTTTTCCCTCCTTGACCATCTCAAACTTACTTGAAGGCATGGGGTAGCATCGTTATTGACTGTCCCAAAAGATAAATCATTCCACCCTTGACAGAAGGAATGAATTCCCATTAATTTTATTATTTGCCATTACAGTTCTTAATTGAGGACTGTGTCATAGTTAAACCCCAGATAGCAACAAAATCCCAAACTGCTGCTTTCTCACTTCCCTCTAGTGGGATGGGGGAGAAAATTCCAAGGGTAAAAAGGGAAAAAACACCTCATGGGTTGAGATAAAAGACAGTTTAACAACTAAAGCAATATCCACACACACAAGCAGAGCAGAAAGAGGAGTTCATTCACCACTTCCCAGTAGTGGCAGGTGTTCAGCCATCCTCAGGACAGCAGGGCTCCATCACACATAACAGTGACTGGGGAAGACAAATGTCATCACTCTGAACATCCCCCCACCAACGCTGCTGCTTCTTCCCCCTAGTTTATATGCTGAGCATGATGCCATATGGTCTGGAACATCCCTTGGGTCAGTTGGGATCAGCTGTCCCAGCTGTGTCCATTCCCAACTCTTTGTGTGCCCCCAGCCCACTCACTGGTGAGGTTGGGCAAGAGGCAGAAAAGGCCTTGACTCTGTGCAGGCACTACTCAGCAATAACCAAAACATCCCTGAGTTATCAACACTGTTTAGGGTCACAAATCCAAACAGCCCCAAACCAGCTACTCTGAAGAAAAAAAAAACCTCTGTCCCAACCCAAACCAGGACATTCTGTTTCTGCTTAAAAGGGAATTATGGGCATGCATTAAGCTTACTAATAAAACAGTTAACTGCCAAAAATGATGGTAATGAACTTGACTACAGAGGAAAGAAGAGGAAAACACAGAAGACTGACATTTTAAACTTTGTAATTGCAAGAAGAACAAATTCTCATGTTTAACTGAGGATACTAGATTTGAAGTTGCAGTAGCACATCCTCACGAAGTCAAAAAAACCAGACCTCCTCCAAACACATGGTAAAGCACAGTGATTATATCATAGATGGCAGAGGACCAAGAAGTTGCACCTCACCAGAAACACTTAAAGAGATACTTAAGCAAGCTAAATTTCTCATTCTATCTCTCCCATTAATTGCATTACTATACCTTCCCATCTTTCCACAGGACTCAAAGTACTAGTTTAAGAAATGTATCAAACATATCCTGACATTTTCTTCATTACTTGCTTCTTGAATATGCTTGCCAAAAGTCAATTATCAATAAAAGTCAAGAAGATGCAAAAAGTCAAGAAGGTGCAAATACAGGAATATTTTGCTTATGAGATTCATTCTCCACTTGCTTTAGCTGATGCAGAACCAGCCCTTATTTCCAGGAATCTCTTTCATCGTTACATTGAACCGGTTACAGACATATAGTACTGAAAATAAGCTACTCAATTTTTCTTAAATGATCTGCAGAACCATCTAGAAGAATACAAACATTCCAAGTGCATGTTCCCAAGACCTATTAGAATGCTAAACCCAGATCTCCAGCAGCTCTGCATCTGTTTTTCCTCATCTTGAAGAGTGTCACTTTTTTGCTGTTAGAAGATCAATAATAGAATTATTAGATCAACATTCTCTTTCCTACATGATTTCTCTTCTGTACTATTTCAACAGAGGAAGTGTTGGACAGTCTGCTAAATGGTAGACTACTCAACTGCAGACATCTTGCCTCAGTCAACCTGTAGGATTGGCCATCAAGGCAGTGTTATCCCCAAATTTATACCAAAAATCACCCCCCATGGAACTGTTCTTGCAGACTGCAGTGCCCATGACACACATGAGGTCCTCCCCTAGTCTTCCCAAAAAGAGATAAAGTGCCACAAAGCCTGGAGAGCAATTCACATAAGAGAAATAACACAATGAAGGACAGGGCAAGGACAGATGTAGGGAAACAAGTTCTTGCATACACAGAGCACCAGCCTGCTCTGTACCCCTAATTAGGCAGGGGGGAAGTTAAATACCCCACCTCCCTTTCCACAACCTCCTCGTTTTCTCAAGAAGCAGCCTTCTTCTACAGAGCTTAAACAAAATACACACCTTTTCCCCCACCCTCAAATAAAATCACCCATTCACACTAGTGAGGCCTAAAAAGATGTGGCTAAAGAGAACCAAAAGAGTGCCAACAGGAGGAGCTGATAACAGGTTATGCTTCCTTTGACACGGCACTTGCTGTATTTAAGATCATCTTTAGAAGGCTAGATCAAAGAGCAAGGATAAATCTGCAAAAGCCCTTACCTTTACCCTCCAATCTCACATAAATTCTGAACTATCATGATGTTTTTGAAGTCTTATGCAAATTCACTTTTCTACTGCAGCAGAAGCAAAAACAATAAAAGGGAGAAAAGGATACTGGTATCTTCCAGAAAACATTATTTTCAATATTCCAAGTAAAAGTTTATCCAGCTGCTGAACACAGCATTACACCCTCTGCACCAGTGAACTCCAATTTAACTTTTATTCCATGTCTAACCAAGGAAGCAGATCAAGACTACAGCATCTTAGGTTCTCAGTTAATGCATGCAGAGAGCTGTAATACTCACAGTCATCTGAGAACTGAAGAGTGGAAACAGACTCCCACTAAAGCTGTCACTGAAGCACAATGTATTAGGTGTTATGAATGGAGCACACATCAAGAGAGAGAATTTCATTTATATGACATGATAAACTTCCATCCTAGTGAATTAATATGGTGTTAAAAAAGGTGTTATGGAGCTCCTGCACCTGAACCTCTCCACACGAAATTCATTTACAAAACCACCTGAACAGAATTTGTCTGTTCAATATGCTGCATACGGACATTTCAGTTGTGGCAACGAACAATTCACCCATACCTAAGAAAAGACAAATGAAAAAATATTTCAGCAAAGAAAGTTGCATGCTTGGCAAAAGAAAACTATGAAGCTTGCATTTATTAAAAGGAACCCGTTTTTATTTCTATTCCTTACAATTCATCTGCTCCAATTCTGCATTTCAGAGAGCAAAAAAAAGGAAACCAAGTATTTTCTTTTTACCTACTACCCACAGTTACAGTAAGTGAAATGAAAGTTTGTTAACATTAAAAATTTCCCTTAATTAAGTATTAGCTCACAGATGCTGATACAAAATGTATCTTCAAATTAACCATATCATGGCATACTGGGATGGAGTTAACTTCCTTCACAGCAGCCCAGATGGTGCTGGGTTTTATATCTGTGGTTAAATAGCATTGGTAACTCACCAGTGTTCTGGCAACTGCTGAGCAGCACTTGTAGAGCATCAAAGCCACCTTTTTTTCCCAATTTGTCCCCTCAGTGAGTGGGGTGGGCAAGAGGCTGGGAGGGAATGCAGCTGGGATGGACAGCTGACCCCAACTGCCCAAAGGAGTAACCCAGACCACAGAACACCAAACTCCGTGATTAAACTGGAGACAGCCTGCCCCAGGTAGCCATCACTTACCATCAGCCTGATGATGGGAGGTACTGAGTGATCTCCTTTGCATCCCATGTTTATTTTTTTCTTCCTAATCAGAATTCAGTAAATCAGCATTCCTTTCCAATTTGTTTTTGGTTTAATTCTTGTGGCAGTGTACAAGAGGCCATGGAACTGAGCTGTGCCATGGAATGGAAGAAACTCAAAGGGCAGCCAAACAGGAGCATCTCTCAACAACTCCTAGAACCGTGCCCTAGGAAGTCATGGAACATCCATTTTAGGAAACAAAATCTGTAATTTAAATTAGAGGAGCCAGCAGCTCATCTGCAGACAGAGTGAGTAGGGCTGCTGCAGATCAGCAGTCACAACACAAGCTCTGCTGGACACACATCATGCTAAACACAATGAGAATCTGCCTTCGGACAAGGCTATCAAACAACTGTCTCAATCAGAACGTGAGCCAAACTGAGCTTCTAGTTATTTCTAGTCCTCATCCAGCTGAAGCTTCCTAAGTGAATGAGACTTAAAATTCAGTTTCCTTCCCAGATCTGCCTCTGATCCAATCTAGACATAAATGGAAACCCATCAGACCATGACCAAATAGCAGAGCGAGTGTGCACTGCCACAGCCTCACTGCTGGGCTCCACCTCCAGCACTGCACCACCTCCTTATGCAGGTGTGAAACTGCTTGGGCAGGCTTTAGGTCTCCACTTGGCTACTACCAGTTACCAGATCCCCAGAGCACTGTATAATTCCCATTGATTCAATCTTTAAAGCCAGAAGTAGCAGAGTAACACATACTGCTCTCCAAACCCACAACAGGTTTTCTTTACTGACAGGCAATTTAAAAAATAAACAAAGACACAAAATTTGCTTTTACTACAACAGAAAAATGTTAGCAAACAATTGTTACCTCAACAACATACGTTATATCCTGATTTTGGGAAGCTAATGCTTTTACCTACACAAATAAATAGGTGCAAGCAAAGAACAGCAGAGCCCAGGTTTTCCATGTCTGCTTCCCCTCTGCCTTCAGTTCACCTTGTTTATTCCATTTCTGTCTTGAAGAGATTACTATCAATTTTATACAGTGCCATAATCCTGCACACAGATTCCAGGACGCAATGAAAAATAAACATATTATAGTAACATATTATTAATAATAAAATGATGACATATCAGAGTCAGAACAAGTCTTCATCTGAGCAGTTTTTTAAACCTCTTCTGTACAGGATTAAAACCTCCTATTTATTTATATAGAGCATATGTATATACATATTTGCATACCTGTGCATGTGTCTATATAAATACTTTTATACATACACCCCATACACATTTGACATCTATAATCCACAATTTTATAAATATTGCATATTAGAACTTATAAAATTTACATATATATACATATGCTTCATATATATTTTATCATATATAATGGTGACTGGTCACCTGCTTCCTCCAGACTGTTAAATCCATTTCTCTGTAGAGAAGCAATCCTTTTTCCAAAGCAAAAAACACTGAGGTTGCCAAAAGCAGAAAGTGACAGGAAAGTCCAAATATTGAGAAGAAAAACAAACCACACTGATCCCACTTGGCAGCAGGAGGGCAGAAGCAGCAGAGGCCCAGAGCACTGAGGGCTGGGAAGTCTGTGTGGGTATCACCACTGGAGCTGGGAGCCCCAGCTCACACACTCCCTATGGAGGACAACAGGAGTGACTGGGAAGCCCATGGAGAATATTCCAAACAGAACAGCAGGAAAGAGTCCAAAATGGACTGTTCCAGAACGGAAATTTTGCCTTAATAACTTTCCCACCAGCCTTCCTACCTCCCTTTTCAACTTGCTGCTTTATAAACCAAAGATGAGGCACTAAAATGGTGCATTTATGGACTTAGTGGTGCTGCATAAGCTTATAACTCAGTAGACTTTATGACTGCAAGTCATTTGTATTGATTTATTTACTTCATTAGTGAGGGGAAGATGTAATTCTGCATTGATGGAGAATCAAACTGAAGAACGAATAGCTGATTAGGCATTTTAAAATCACATTTGGTAGTGAAGTTTTATAATGGCACATCCAAAATTAAATATTAAGAGTATAAACAATCTAAATCTAAAGTTAGAAACTTAAATCATTGATCTGATCTGCAGACAAAAGAGTTACACAGCTGCTTTACAAACTCTCACCTCCCCTACTTGATGAAGTTTTACAAGATATGCTAATGTAATTATGAAAACTCTTTAACTGCATAAACAACTGCAAGTTTTTACACCTGGGCTTTGGAGGCAGTGTGTTGATTGAGACCAACAGTTTCCTATAAACATAGCTGGATATTCAGGGGACTCCCCTTGCTACCAGCCACTGTACTCAATGCAGTAAAAACATTGTGCCTTTGAATCCCAAACCTTTTTGTCATTTTCCTTTGATGCAGACTCTCCAGCAGCACTCTGGGATAATTTTCATTAAAGCAATAATTCAGCAAGCATGAAATATTATCTTTAAGTGGGAAATTAATCTTCCCAGACTAGGAGATGTAAATATTTAATTCCAAGGAGCAAAAATTAATACAAGAAGTTGGAAAAAGATGCAAGTCTATGAATAACAATAATCACCACCTTTCTGCTGGGCATCTCAAACCAGTATAAAAGGATAAATAAGCATTATTTTCTTGATTTAACTGTGGGAAAGGTGAGTGCAAATTGCTCAAGGCCACAGAGTGAGCCAGAGGTGTAATCAAGGTGCAAGGCTGAGGCTCTTTATTCCTGCTCCAATATCCTGCTATTGCACCACACCTTATCATACAAATCAGTACAGAAGCAACAACAAAGAAAACCGCTGTTGGTCTCCCCAGCATCACCCTTCCTCTGCTGGCTCTCTACAGACCACTTCCCACCTACCTTCCCCTTTTGGATAGCTCAGCCAGGAGCATCCCAGCCAGCAGCATGCCCGGGGCAGAGAGCAGTGCCAGGACATCCCCATGGCTGCAGCCTCCACAAAGATAACCAGGCACCAGCACTGCTGGGTACAGCACCGTGGGGAGAGGATCTCCTGAGAGACTGAACTTCTCAGGAGGCCTGAGTCAGCTCCATCACTACCTCATGAAGATCCAGGAATGGACATAATGAAACATGATGTCAGCACTCAGAGAAAATAATCTGTCATACCAACCTAATGCAGCCTGAATCTTTAATGTGATATTGATTTCGCTAATGTTCCTCCATGCGGCCATCTGGAAACAAAATACTTCTTTGTTATATAGTAAACTACACTCAGGGTCATGCAGTACAACAGCCAGTATCATTGTGAAGGTTTTGGTTTGCTGCTGGGTTTTTTTGAATGTTGTTGTTGCTGCCTTTTTTAAGGAGCAAAAATATTTAAAATTCTGCATTCAGAGGCAGTCACCAACATTACTGGCACTAAGATAAAAGCTAGTCATGCCTAATTACAGTCATTTTGTCTTACATCATCTAAGGAAAAGACACCTCCATGTGGCAGGCATGTCCTAAGGAAGGGGGCAAGGAAGGCTGGCAGAGCTGCAGGAGTTACAGAACAAGGTGCTGCAGCACTAAATCAACATTTCAGTTCTCACTTCAAGGGCTCTTGTGGTCAGAATTTTCGTTCTTTTTCTCCATCCCTTCTCACTATGCAAGTTAAATACTATTTTTTCCATCAAATGGCTAATCTTCCATTTTAAGATTGCCCAATTTACATATGCTGAACATTCACCATTTTCCACTGATCTGGGGGGAGGTGTGTTACTTCTGTTACCACACTGCAGACACAGGAAACTCAGAACTAATCGCAGAGATCCAGGAAATTCTGGTGGCAAAAAGTTTTGCTACTAAACTCCTTCACCAAAACCCAAACCCTTTTCTTCCCAGCCCCCTGCAGGACAAGGGCAAACTTTAGCACCATTCCTTTCCCTCCCTCAAATCACAGCCAGCTCTCAGCCAACTTGTATCACCATTATTAAACAGAACTATATTTCTAATAAGGAAAAGAGAGGTCAAACTTCTTTTTGAGTGCAACCCTACCAGGTGTCTAAAGACCTATCTTTTGTCTAGGTCTTAAAGGTAGCAGCATTTGTGGTTATTCATCATCTTTGCCTTTTATGCTGTAACTGCAGGCAGATGAGCTCATTATTCACCATGTTTTCTGCATATTCTCACACATTTAATTGTGATGTGTTTGGGGCTATTCCCTGCTTCCACCTGCCTCTTTTTCTGAAATCCAGAGCTGGCCCCTGAGCAGGATCCCACTTAAAGTGGGGCAACTATTTCTCCAAGTGCTGAGAAAATTCTTCATCTGGCAGACAGCTGTGATAACTCCTGTCAGTGAATAAACTATGAAATGCCTCTCAAAAAAGTGTTATAACTATAGTTAGAATGTACAAGATGACTCAATCCTGAAAAATGATACCCCCATCTGTCAGATTCCAAAAGCCAAGAAACTTTATTTAGAAATCATACAACTTTTCTTCAACTTTCCTTTCCTGCCAAATCTGTAACTTTTCTAAAATTGTAACCTGCCTTGTTCTGCAGCTCAGAACACTATTTTTGGATGATGCCTCACTCCAAATTAGGATTACTTTGTTTTCTTTACACTTTACCTGGCTGCAAACAGGTAAAAGCCTAGGGGGTAAAAAGTAATTATTAGTCATCAGTAGAGGGACCTCTGCCAGATGGCCAAAATGAAGGATGCAGTGTGTTAAACATTTCACCTCTGAGGGAAGTTAACCATGTGAATGTTCTTCTACTAGTACTTCTATGTACTTAAAAAACCTACGGCATCCATAAGCTGTCCTATTTTCTTCAGAAATGCATGCAGAAAAATAATTTTGAAGAATAACACTCAGGTGCAGTCAAATTTTAACATATATTCACACACAGGACATGGACTTTGTCTAACCACAGGGAAGTTCTGGGGAGTTTTTTGTTTGTTTTCAAGGATGGCAAATGCTCTTAAGCAAAGAAAGCCTTATGGACATCAAAGCTTCACTGCTCCCAGGAGTTTCTGCTGTAAAAGTTAATATTGATATGGTACACTTTAGGAAACACTTCAAAAAATAGCTATTTTGCTGTTCAAATGCTATTGAAATAGTGACATTATCACTGAAATGAAGATGCTGTAGAGAAGATGCATATGAAAATCTTATGCTCCAAGCATAAAACCTGCAATCTTACATATGGCACCCACAGATTTTCTGTGATGTTTACAAAATGTGATTTTACTGAACCGTTTTAGTAATTTTTTTTCCTCAGAAAAAAAAAATTAAATCTCAAAAATATCCTATTATTTGCAAAGTACCATCTCTGCTTCCAGGATCTGCGGTGACCTGAAAATGGTTTAGTGCTTTGATTTGGGCTGGGTTTTTTCACAGATGTGCAGGAGATACCACCAGTGAGTCCTCAGATGCCCTCAACCTCCCATTTTAGTTTAGGTCAGTCAGATTTGGTCCTGCTTTGTATCACAACTCAAGTGTTTAAAAGAGTCCATTTCTTCTTCACTGAAGTGAGCACAGGAAAAGGAGACTAATTGGAATATTTTGTACAAAGGATTGTCTGGGTCATCACAGAGTCAGAACACCTAGAGGAAAATGAAGCCACTCATAAAACAAGAACCTTTATTCAAGAAGATTCTCTAAACAATTTCAATCCTTCATGATTTATGAAGCTGAGTCACAGTGTTTCTACAGTAAAAGAAGTTTTAGTCTAATTTAAAAATTTTAAAAAAAAAATCCATTTACTGCAGTATCAATCTTCCCTCCTGCTATTTTAATTCCTCAGAGCTTCCATTGTTTCCAACCTTTCAAGCTTATGTTACATAGAAAAACAATCGAGTCCCTCCCCTCCTCTCCACAAACAGCAATGGTGCTACAGAAGCTGTGCAAGCAGGCAGGAAACTCAGCCTTTAAACCCCAGGAAAAGCAGTTCCAGGGGCATGGACCTGAGTGCCCACATCCAGGCACTCTGGGGACAGTTTCCCTCCCTGCCCTGGCTCCTAAGAGGCACACAGGGCCCTGCTCCTGAGAGCAGCATCCCCTCAAATCAGCACATCATGGCAACAGCTTCAACTCCGAGCTTCATCAGACTGTGGTCATGCACAGCCAGCACCTAAACGAGCTAAGCAGGGATCAGGTAGCTCCTGCCACATAGTATTTAGATTTATTTTTTTCCCCATTTTACATGCAACCAGATTCATAACTTTTTTTTAAAAAAATCACAGTTTCAAGGGGAAGCAAAAAGCAAAACCTGAAAACATTTCTAGTAGTTTCACAGGACAACTGAAAAGGAGGAAGAGAGTTTGGACAGGCAGAAATGTCAATAGCGTAATTCAATCAAGATGTACTTTGCAGCACAAATAATGGGTTTCAGGGCACCTTGCAGTGAAACACGGAGTTTTAAACATTTAAACATTAGGATTTTAGTTAAAGGTTAGCTTTGTTGAAATTAGTTAAAATGGACCTAGTAAGCAAACCCAAAACCAAGCTGGGGTTAATTGGGAAAATCATTGATTAGCTACAGTTAGGCCTACAGTAAGTTTTAAGATGTAAGTAACTGATGGCTTGTTATCTTATATTTGTTCAGCTGTGCTTATAATGAGAAACAGACAACACTGATTAATAGATCTAAAGAAATCTAGACAATTACTAATTTTTCCATTTGAAACCCTATTCAAAAGTAATGAAGGGAGAAACTGGAGGTCCTCCAAGAGCAATATGTATTGTCAAAAACCAGAAAGGTAGAAAGGTCAAAGCGAGGGAGATGAGTTTTACTTCATCATTTACGACCTCTCCTCAAATCACAGACCACTGACCCAATTCAAGGAACCAACTACGCACCTTAATGACCTTTTAGCTAATTACCATACGAAGCGGAGAATGGGAGGCGTCCATGTTATAAATATGCGTTTGTATTTTGAATATTCAGAACTTTTGTAGATAAAGAGACTTTGTATTGCTCTGTGACTTTGCAGTGTGTATTAGGGAGCTATCCCACGCAGGGCCCAGCGCTGGAAATAAACATCCACTTTCTAACCCTGAGGAGTTAGAGAGATTTTGTCCATCCTAGTTGGGTATTGATACTAGATCTGTGCCCATATTTTGGTAAATCAGCAGCAGTAAAGGAATCAGTCTTTGGAGAGGGGTCGGTCTCCCTCACATTCCAGCTCAACAATGTAAAGAGCTTCACAGACCTTTGCCATGGGTAGAGTTCATAAAAGAAATTGAATTAGCCATGCTAGCTCAATTAAATATACACAAAATTAGACTAGGAGAATTAGTGAAAAACCACTACAAAGCTGATTATATGTTAAGCATTAGCTACTAAGAACATTAATGTCATGATGTACTATAGTGATTATTTTAAATCTGGACAATTAATATTTTGTTCTGTAGGTCTCCATTATTAGTACTACCTTTAAGTAAATGCTATCAGCATTTCTTACATTACTTTAAAAGTATTCCTTTTGAAGAGACATATATTATTTTGAATTGTTTTCCTTTAAGGAAAAAAATTATGGTGATTAGGTTTGTTCAAAAACAGGATTTTAACCTGCCCATTTTGCACATACACACCCTGTAACAGCTCTGTTTCCAGCACCCTAAATTGTTAGGGACCACAAACACCAATTCCCACAGGCTATATGAACAGGAACAGACTTTTACCATGTGTTTGAGGGATGACAATATGCTTTTCAATGCTGTACCAGGAAACACTTTGCTATAAAAAACATGATTTCATACATCACCATTCCTAATCAGCTCCTGGCAATATCTGCATTATTTAAAGCTGCTTCTCACAATAAGTGTGTGTTAACTCAGCACAGACTTTCTTTAACCATTATAAGGTTCAAAAAGTCATGCAACTCTTCTTTAAGCTCACCAATGAACTTCCATTATCCACTACCCATCCTCACATGAGCTTCTGTTTCCCAGCCATTCCACTCTTTTGGCCAAGAGGGTGATGCACATTTTACACCCCCATCCTCTCTGCAGCTCATATTTCGGGGCACCCAGAGTTACCCCAGGGCACTGGGGAACGTTGACCCATTTTGTATGGATTAAAGGGCCTGTCTCTTCCTATATTTCCTGGTACCAGCCTTATTCTTCTGTTCTGCTCTGAAAACACCCAAAATAGAAATCATTTAAAGAGTCCAGCTCTTTAAATGGTTGCTAGGTCACATTCTCAATGAAAGAGCACAAAAGATTTCTAAAGGAGCTTTCCTGAAGCTTCTGAGCCCTGTGGCAATACAGACACAAAGTATTTGCAACCTATCTGAAAAATTACTTATTTTAAAACTCCTGTTGTAAAACTGCTGCAAAACCTCAGTCACTGATTCTAATTCGGTTTTTGTTAGCAATGTTTTACGGGTATTACTTGCTAATGTAAGCTAATCCAGTAACCAACAGGTTCACGTAGGTTTATGAGACTTTGCTTGTTATTTTATACCCGTTTTAAAAAATCAAAGCAATTTTGATTGAATAAATACAGCTTTTGAGCAAAGATTGTATGTATATACCTTCCACAAGCAGGCCAAGGTCCACAGCTAAACAGAATCAGCCAAGCACAATCTGCTTCCATGAAAAGCCTTCCCTGATCCTACTCCTTGTCCTCCCCCTGCCTTCCACAGCCCCATCATCAGTGGGATGCATGGAGCTGTGCTGACTGCCAGATCAGGGATCCAAAAAAGCTAACCCATTACACAACGCAAAAAAAACCCCAAACAAAGAAGCCACAAAGAAGCCACAAAGAAGCCACAAAGAAGCCACAAAGAAGCCACAAAGAAGCCACAAAGAAGCCACAAAGAAGCCACAAAGAAGCCACAAAGAAGCCACAAAGAAGCCACAAAGAAGCCACAAAGAAGCCACAAAGNAAGACCAAAAAAAAGCCCAAAAAGAAGCCAAAAAAAACCCAAAAAGAAGCCAAAAAGAAGCCACAAAGAAGCCACAAAGAAGCCACAAAGAAGCCTTTAATTCCTTTTTCAGTCACCAATGATCCTGTCTACTATTTGCTGAGCTGGCTATAGGTAAAATAAGCTTGATCTAGAGCCCTACCTGCTTTACCTACAACAAAGTAGGGCTCTCACCTGCTTCTTTCAAGGCAGCAGCTCTAAAAGTAGCCCTAGATATATAAGGGATGAAGAGAGGATTTGTTGGTAATTACTACTGTAAACCACAAAGCCTGCAGAATAGCAGTGTAATTCACAGGTATTTGTCATACATACACTTGTTTTCTGTGAGATATAAAAGGCTGTACAAGTCAGGCAAGAGCTCACTTTTTGCTCTCCAACAGCCAGCAACAGCAGAGCCCCAGGGAACCTGCTCATAAAGAGGCAAAGCATGCACCACCATGTCCTCAGAACACACTCTAGCTAGTGAGGCTGGGGCTTTGAGCCAGAAATACCCTTTTGCTATTTAACAGCCTTCAGTAGATGTTCCTGAAACCTATTCTGTCACTTTGTGAACCAATGCAGAGGGCCATGTGACAGCTACACAGCCTAACTACATTGTGCAGAGAAGCATTTCTTTCCTGTGCTTTGAACCTGCAGCCTACCAGTTACACTGGATGCTGCCAGATCTTCTGCTGGAGAACACAGGGAACACTCATTTCCCAGGCACCTCCCCCCTGACAGTCACAGACATCCATCATATCTGTCACTGTAGCTCCTTTCCAGCCTGAAGAATTTTAGTATAGTTCATTCTATACTACACTTTCAGAAATCATTCTTTGCTTTAATCACCCTTGTCGCTCTTGTCCACATCTCCTCCAGTTAAGACTATGACATTTTAGAAATGATCATACCTCTTGATTTCAGGTTTGGGTGGGGTTTTTGACCACTATTGAGCAGCTGTTTTCATAAGAATGTCTTTTACAATCTTAAGGCATTACTTCTGAAGGTAATCTGGCAGTTCCAATCAATACATTGATTTTTCCTGTGACCTTCTGTTGCCCAGTTGCTCAACCTCATAAAGCCTGTCTGCAATTTCTTGGTTAGGTCCCAGTCTGACTACCCTGAATACTAAAGTATCAGCAGCAGCTCGTTCACTTCACTGTTCACTGTCTTTTCCAAGCTACCCATCGATATATCGAGCTGCACAGGCTCCAGCAGAGACCTCTGCAGTCGCTTACTGGTGGCTTCATTTCCACCATGAGATTTGCCCATTTTACTGATACCTGCATTCTGTAATTTTTCATCCATTATTAATTCATTTGAAGATTTACCTTGCTGGTCCATTGCAGTGGTGGGGGTTTTTAATCATTGTTTTTAATGAAGTGTGGTTGGTGATTTTGTCAAGTACCTGTGGAAAGTCCCAGTATATCACCTCACCCAACAATCATTTCTGTTCACATGTTCACCATGTGCTTTGAAGAACTCCAACAAACACATGGGGCAAACCTTATTGTTGCAAAACCCACAGTGACTATCCTGCCATCTATCATGTTCACCCAAAGGTGAATTCTATTATTAAAAGTAAACTCAATTAATCTCCCAGATAAGGACAATGGGCTTTTTCGGGCTTCCCTGGAAACTGTCTCCCCCTTGCCTTTTACCACCCTCTCAGTCTTCTAAAAGTGCAAAATCATATTAAGTGAATCATATTAAAGTGAGCAGTTACATATCACAAGTAATTTTTCTGTCCTTCAAGGCACACCACACTACAGTGATGACATGTCATAATCTATTTTAGTTTTGTTATTCCTCCAGTCACCTTTTCTACAGGCACCAAGACAAATCCTTTGGTACCTGCCTTCCTCATAGGGGAGGTTTTGGGCATTTAAACTACCACATTCTCCACTGAGATGGCTGAAGTGATAAAATAATTTGATTTTACTATTGCAACTTACTTCTCTGAATGTTTTTGAAAAAAGAACAGACATGCACATCACAGAACAGGCTCTACTGGATAAACGCTTTTCCTTGGAGTCTCCTGCACTGTCTTTAAACCACCACAGAGCTTTGACCCTTAACTATGCCTTTCAGCACTTAAAAAAACCAAAACAACCAACCAAAAAACAAACACCCCAAACTGAAGCCAACCCCCACAGCAAATATCATCCTTTTCTGCTCTCTCAGAGTTGTCTTCAGCTTCTGGCAGGGAGTGTTCTCACTTTTGCTGCCCCTGCAGAGATACTGAATTTATGCACATTGTAGCTACTACCACAGGACAGCTTTACTGTGACATTTTGAAATTGCTCTGCATGCTCAGGAACCAGATGCTGCCTCTTCCCTTATGAATCCCCTCAGTACTTCATCTGTGCAGCTGCCACTGACAGTGATTAAAGCTTATTTGCAGCATCCTATCCCAATATGACACAGCTGTTGCACCCCATCCCTTTCCAGTCTCTCCCATATTCCTCCACAGCACTGATGGCAATAACACAGTCCTAATTACCACGTTCTTTTCTTTTCTATGCCTAAACTCACTGGGATTTTTCTGTTACTTATAGCAGGCCACTGATCTGACTTGACTTTAAGCTTTAAAATACAGCAGAGTGTCTCTGCCAGCTCAGCCTACTCCAGCTCTCTCTGTACTTTGACACTGCATTATCCCAGCATTTGTCACACTCCTGCCACATTTAAGATACATATTATGTCAATATCCTCTTTTAAAGACAAGCATTTAGTTCTGCATTTCAGTACTCTGGTTTCTGGGATTAACGCAGAAATACATATAAAATGTTTTGATTTTGTTTTCCTCTGTGCATGTTTAAGTAGCACTTCACTGGGTCCCACTCTTCCCTTGTTTCCCACCTAGTTACTGGTAAGGGACAAAAGAGGACCTACACAGAGCAGGGCTGAGGAGTTACTGCCTATTTTGTTTCCAGAATCTCTGGATTCACTGCACCATGGATACAGGCAAGATGCCTTCACCACTGAGTTCTCCTCTTCCCTGCCTAGGAACCTGTCCAAACACATTGTCATGCCCACCATCACTCCAGCACCCAACAAGCAGCTCACCAGGCACTCCTTACTTGAGTAACACAAGCTGGCTTTAATATATTCCCCTTAATTTAACATTTCCTCCTACTTCAAAAAGCCTGTGAATACATTTTCAGTGCAATGGCACATATAACAAGGAGAAGGACTCACGATTGCATCCAATTGCCTCACCACCAAGTCACCACCCTCCTGCTGCTACTTGGGCTGCTGCTTTAGAGATAGGGCTGGAATCACTCAGCCCTGACATGTTCCTAAATAAGCTTCTCTGCCTCCTTTCCCCTGACCTCAGCAAGGCCAGCACTGCTGACCCAAAAGCAAACTTCCCCAGCAGTAGCAGTGCCAGCAAGCCCCTCCACTCCCCAGCTTTCCTTCACATCAGCCGCCCTTGACTTAGGGGAGCTTTGGCTCCAAGAGCCCTGAGCTGTTCTGAGAAGCAAAGATAAACCATGTTTTGGGAAGTCAGAGCAGGAAATTGAGAAGCACAAACATGAAAGAGATTAAATATCCCTACTTTTGCCTGGCAGCAGATACTCCCTAAATCCCCCATGACACCCTACACTGAACCTTTCATAAAAATTACAGTGGCATTCCATCGTTGTGAACAACATCAAACCACCCTAAAAGTATACAGCAGCACGTCTTCCATGTATCATTCAGAGTCACAACAGACAGACAAGGTCAAGGTGCTGTGAGAGAAGCCACAGCTCTCCACTGGCATCAGAATTTGTAGGAATAGGGATGGGAATGGATTTTACTTCACTGCCACTGCACTTCCTTCTCCACAACTCTGGCACTGCAATGGTGCCATCATGAAAGAAAGACATCACCTCTACCTAAGTACATTTGGGGTGCAGGAGGGAAGCCCAGGTATTAAGACTAGAAAGTTAATGTAAAGGAAGCTTTGAAAACAGTTCTTAGTGACATTAACAAAGAGCTAAATTATTCATGTTGCTGAGTGCAGAGAGGTGCTGACACAGGTGATTGCCTGGATGAGAAGCTTTCCAGTCTCCACCAGCCACACCGAACCTCTGCTTTTAGATATATGCAAGAGATTATATATATAGATATAGATATATCTTACCCTTGAACAGGTGTTACATGAAGTGGTTACATATCTACTCTATATTAAAATTGCTTAAAATTAATTTTTTTAATCTCCTCCAAGATTCTTGTGTGCTTATGTGATAAAAACAGCTGATTGCCAGTTGTTAGAGAGTTCTTTAGTTCATCTCTGATACTCAGTAACATCCCTCCAGGTACCAGCAGATACATGCACACTGAAGGAGAAGGTTCCTTATTGATTTATCCCAGACCTCTGATCCAATAAGCCATTTATGGCTGCCAAAAGGACAGTGACAAATAAATGTAACATGATGTGTTAAACACAAAGGCTATAAAAGAACTGAACCTCATTTTCCAAAGGGCTTCTGCTCAACCTAAGAAATGTGGAAGCACAAGCTGCACCTGTATAACAGCCATGCTACCGCTGCACCTATTGCTTCTCCACTGAGAATTTTTTTTTTTAAAGAACCAAATGGATTAAAATGTCTTGGTAACATGCTTCCAGTACTGATCTAATTTTTTTTTTTTTTTGAGGTGTTCAGGTTTTTTGCAGGTTGCTGTGATACCCTTGGAAAGCCTAGGAACAGACCTATTGACAAATTTGGAATTTCACAAGTTACATGTATTTGTGGCAGAAACATAAACCGCTTGAATTTTAAGACACCTCTTCTTGTCATCTCTACAAAAAAAGGAAAAAGAACAACAACACAGAAAATGTAATGAAGCCTGGGCAGAGAGCCAAGTGTAGTCCATACTTGTAAGCAAGAATGTTTCCTCCTAGATCCTAGAATTCCATTTTAAGAAGTCCCTATCCAGGCCAATCCAGGGGTTCCCCAATTAACTATATGTCTAAGCATAATGTATATTATCTGATTCACTGACAGACATCATAAAAAGTGCAACAAGTCTAAATAAACTCTGAAAACTTCCTAGGTGTATTAGCATATTTAGTTTTCTTATTAAGTGAATGCAATTCACTAAATTCCCATATTCTTAAAAAGAGAATATTATATGGATTTCAGCTAATATCAACAAATTCAACACCACATGAAAGCATATTGAGTACAGCACAGCTCTGGAGCACTACAAAATATTGCCAAATGACACAAGGATCTTCCTTGCCTTGAAAAGCTTCTTTACTTTTCACCACTTGTTCTTTTGCTCTAATAAGAGTTATCACATTTCCTTCCTCGCCTCACTTCTTACAGCCTTACTAATGTAACCATCACTTTGAAAACCTTCTAGAAGTTATAAGCTCTTTTCTGCAGCTTCCAAATCCAATAATACTGCTGTGGTCAGGATGTAGAGTGCACATATGGCTAATGCCAGGAGCATAAGCATCACTCACTGTGGAATTACTTATTTTTTAAGACTGCTTATAATGTTTATCTTCATAGTAGCAATTTCTCTGCCATACTTCCCAAAAATCAGAGGAATTCTATGAAGCTGCTTTCAGCTTCTTACAATTCTTAAATAAATAATTGAACACACGCTCAAACAGATCACATCACCTGCTGTGAATCAACACCATAGCAGGATGCTCTGCAACTCTGATTAATGTATTTTAGTCTAATCATTATCACAGTCAATTGAAATAATTTATATAAATGTATTTTATTTGCCATCCTTAATCCTGCAGGACAAAATTGTATAAAGGTTCAATTACACTCTATAACTCTTCAGATATAAACATTGACTCAGCCTGGGGCTAGGATTGGATGCAGCTGCACCCAGACTCCTCTGTGAGGAGGAGGTGTTGAGAAAGCAAGAGGGTCCTTCTGCACCTCATGACTCAGGGGGAGGCTCTCCCTGATGAACTTCTTCTGAAGCTTCCATTCTGCCTGCAACCCATACATCCACCAAACAAGCTTTTAGGTGTACCACAGCTGTATTGAATGTAAACCATCAGACCTTAGGCAGTCTGGACCAAGAACTTTGTCACTGACACAAAATTACCCAATTCCATCTTAACTGGGAAAAAACCAATCACTTTCAAGAATACAGGGAATAAGAAGCAGAGAAAATTTTGCCATGGAAGGGTTTGTTTGGCTGATAACACAGAAGGTAGCTCATTTGGAAAAGTGAACGCACAACTAAAAGTATATTAGGTATGCCAAATCACAATATAAAGCTTTCGTTATTGTTTCCAAATATTTATTGCCCTTCAAATGCTGTAAAGGTCACTGCACAATAATCCAAACATGCGCATCTTGGATGGATTAGTCACACCAGTATGCTTCAGATTTAGCATTAATTAGATTCTCCCTCTTAATTCCTCATATATTTTCTGTCTTTTAGTTTAAAATGCCAGTGTATATCAAACCTTCAAATCCAAACTCCCAAATATTGCAGATATTCCTATTTAGACAGCAAACTAAATCCCAGTGTGCCACCATCCCTAAGGTTCCTGCCTTTCTTTTTTTCTGATGGGCAGGTATTACATACTCCAGTTCAGAAAGGCAATCTCACTTATCCAAGAAGAGCCAAGTGCAGATCAAACAAAATAGCCAATTCAAAAATTGTTTCAGCAGTTCATTTTATAGCCACAACACAACAACTTGCTAGTTGCAAAGGCATATTTTATTAAGAATAATGGAAGAAGGAGCCATAAATGAGTTTTTAAAAGGCTCAGTGCCCCAAGGCATTTGAAAGAGGGAGCTGGGAGACAGCTCAGGAAGTTTTATTAATTGTTACTAGCTGGATCACTGTAACACAAAAGCTCTTTCTATGCTACATATATTTATGTATAACACAAATATTAAGCTACAAAGCATCCCATATTTCATTATGAATTATCAAAAGATAGATATAGGCTGACAGGAAGAATAAAGCAACAGCCGAGAAGGATCATTAAATCTTTATGTTTAAACCAAACAACGTTTTCTGACCACTTAAGCTCACAATTCTCCTTACTGCATACAACAACACCAAATTTCAGACATGTAGATTCTTGTCTAAAATGACCCTGAAAGCACCTAAGAGCAAACCTGTCCTGCAAGAGCTGAGGTTTAACTATGGACAGAACACAATCAGAGTGGAAACCTTGGAAACGTTGAAGTGGCAATTCCTGGAGATTTCTAAGAAATATTTCCAAAAGGCAGAGGTTTCCCTGACAGCCAGCATTCTGAAAAATGCATTTTCTAAAATTAATTCACTGACTGAGCTGTATCTTCCCTTCTCTCTTGTCCTTTCAGTGAGGCTTGCAGGCTAAGAGCACAAAGGCACTACAAGCACTAAGCAATCAAGAATCCTCTTTAGAGCTAACAAGCATTACAAGAGACCCTCAAAGCCTTTAAAACTGCTGAGTCCAGCTGAAGGTGGTTCAGCAGGGTTTATTTTGGCACATCTGAGGTCGCTATGGAGCAGGCTGAACTGAAGAGGGCTACAGAAGCAGCTGTGCAGCTCAAACCACACTCCAGCACCTCCTCTGCAGCACCAGGCTCATCTCATGTACCACACACACAAGGAAACCCCAGCTCAGGATGAGATCACACAAGGCAAGTATCTGGAATTTTCCAGACAACACAGGTGCTGTGCTGTCTGTGGGATTTGGAGGTTTCCTCTAACTGTTCTCTCCCTTTGTAGGTGTTGTCATCATCAGCAGGCAGAGGGTTCATCCTGCAGCCCTAGGACAGGGCTTGTAGGCAGAGGACCAAATCTCACACAGCCTTTTGCACTAGAGCTTGTAAATTCACTATTACAATTCTTGTAAACAACTCCAAGAAGATTTAAAAATACGCTGTGGATAAGACGGGGCTCAAATTTCTAGCTCAACCTTCAGATATTAACATTTGTTTTTCTTTTTCCAAAATCCTTATCAGAAAATTCCTGCAGCAACCAGGTGTTACTTCCAAACAACTTTGATTTTCACCTCCAGATCAGGCTGGGGAGACACAGGTAATAACAACTGTGGGTACAAACCATCATTGTCTATGCCCTAGGTCAGATACACAATAAAATATCTTAGAGGGTGGCTAGAAGTCAAACAATCTAGTATAACAGGCTTTTGTAGAGGATATAAATTAGAAGTGAGGATGAGCCATTAATTTCTGATATTGATTAAAGTACTCCTAAAATACCACACAGTAAAGAATTCCTTACTGAAATGGCTGATGTTGGAAAATTATCCAGCACTGGAAGACCCAAAACTACTGAACAACAAACTACAGAAAACCCCAGCTAATTAAGATGCTTCCTCTCTACCCTCCCCTTCCCATTCAATCCTCCCAAAAGCATTGATCTCCAGAAACAGTATTTCCCATCAGTTCAAGGTGCTCATCCCTCTGACTCCCTGTGCATCTGTCTCATTAGGTCTTGGCACGTTTGTCCCTTGGCCTCTGTTATTTGGTAATGAGCAGCAAGCGCTCACATCACCCACCCTGCCACAAGCATCCCTTTTTTGTGCAGTGAGGTAAAAACCAGAAAGCAAGAAGCTCTGCCTCTTCAGGTGGATTTAGTGCGGAGACCCAGGCTAGGAAGCAACACTCAGCCTTTGCTCCCAGGTATCCTGGCTGTATCTTCACAGCTCAGGTTTAAGGAGTAGGATAGTGTTTTGTCACTAAAACCAGGGTGAGGACTGAGCTTAAAAGGAATAAATGGAAAAAACCTTCACAGTTGCCAAATGTGGAATATGTAAACATTTTCTTAAGAAAGGATGTTCTTAGATGTTTGAGCTTTGTATACTTTCAAACCTAATCAAGAAGAATGAAGATCTAATCCATGAAACAGCAGCTAACAAGCAAGCTCTAAGTGATGTCTGTGTGTTAGAAAAACAAACTACTTGTTGGAAGAATTGCCTTGTTAAAGTTTAGGGCTTGACATGTTTCAGTGATCGCAGAGCTAGGGGTAGGTTAACAAACCTTGGGAATAAGGATGACCACTGATAGCAGACACAAGGAATGCAGAATTTATGGCCACAAAGCCTTCAGACAGAACTCTCAAGATAAGGAAGAACCTGGATAAAAGGTAATTCCAGCAGGGGGAGATCGGGACCACCAACCCAAGAAGATTGAAAGACTGAGCATGTGGACTAATTAGCATGAGAAGCAAGAGAATCACTAACCAATAGAAAACAGGAATCAGTGTTCATTGGCTACAAGTTACATAGTTCTCTTATTAATTAGTATTCTTTCCTTGCTAAAATGTGTAAGTAGTAAAACATTTTGAAAGCTGATGTGCTTGATTTGTGGAATTCCAGCAAGCACCTTGGATTGCACAACTAACTCTGAAATAAATAATCCATGTTTCTCTTGAGTGTGTAATTACTGGCTTGTTGCACACCACAACAAATCAGATTTCTGCAGACAACACCACCAGTTAAGATTCTAAACCCTTTTGGTAGTATCCATAATTTTAAACAAACAGGTTATTTTCCCACTTGTCAATCATAAGTCACATCCTAGTATCTATTACCTAAGAATTAATTACAAGTTCCATAAAGTTTTTTTATTCCTTCTTATGTGGATAAAGACACTTGAAATAGTGAAGACAAAATCGTGTATTTTGAGAAACATGCACAAAAATCTCATTATTTCCCAAAACGACAGGTATGAAGTGAATCTTACACATGGATTTATATACGGACTTAAGAGCTTCAGAAGTCCTCCGACTCCTCACTGCATCTGCCTCATTGGTATTCCAGCAATGCTGCATTCTCTGGAGACAGAAATACTAACACTTCAAGATAGCAGCAGATAATAATGTTGACATTTTAGTGTGGCAAACAAGTTTCAGCTGGACAATGTGGTTTGCATACATTAATCATCGCCCTTTAAGCAACTCATTCACCAGATTGAGTCTAAATGGCTTAAACAACTGGATACACAAATACTTTTTGGTAAACTAGAAGCAAGGCGGTTATTGCTGAATTCTCCTTCTTTCCACAAGCCAGTCTGTAAAAGCAACGGGAGGCACGTGCTTCATGGAACAAGCTGCTGCCATCAGACAGAAGCTGCTTTTTTTTCCTTCATGTAACCCTGTGACTGGCATCACAGGACCAGAGCAACTGCACTATTCCAGACTAAAACTTGCAGTTTTGGCAAGGATCTGGCTTGCAGCGTTATGGAGTTGTCCCTTTGTCCAGCAAATCCCTCCTGAAAGTGCAGGAAGCAAGGAGTCATCACTGAGGGCTCCAGTGCCAGCAGGAAGCTGCCACCACCACTTTGATTAATTCTGAAGTGCTTGCTTAGGGTAGGGCTCCTCTCCAGAAACATCCGAGCAAGAGAGCTGGAGGTGGCTGGAATCAAACTGGAAGCATTTTCAGAAAATCAGATGTTTGGATGATGAGCAAAGAGATTCAGGCAGAGCTAGTTAATTATGTAGGAAACACAGAAATAGAAAACCCACAGACAGGGTAGGCTGCCATGACTGCTTTACCCTCCTTCATTTCTGTAGCTTTATGCAGATACACAGAACCACTGGCTCCAGCATCACACAGCCATCTGCTGCCTGATTAAAGGAGTTGTAAGCAGATTTGTTCCCTCATCTCTCCTGAATTCAGGCATTTCTTCTGACTTATCCCTCCAGTATCATTTGCATGGCCGCAGATAGAAAGGGGTGTGCTTCCACAGAGGAGATGGGAGTGAGAAAGAGTCCTGGGGAGAAAATGGAAGAGTGGAAAATGGAAGAGGGCAGCTATGCTGGAGAAATAAACCATCCATTCAGGGGTGTTCAATGCAGAATAAACTACAATAAGAGATGAGATTTAACTGGCAGGGATTGATTCCACATACTCTTTTCCTCATCTCTTTCATATCTTGCTGGAAGGAAAAATTGTATTTCTAAGAACAGCTGTTAGAGATTCTGCCTTTTCCATAAGAAATCTGAAGCACTCAATTCCCATTATGATCCATTAAGCCAGTGTCTGACTGGAAACATACTCATTAGAGCCCATTTCCTGGATGCAGGAGGACTTCCAGCATAGAAATGATACAATATCACACACACACAGAGAAAAGAGCATCTTTATCATCTGTCTTGATTAAAGAAAAAAGCTATGAACTAGTTAAAGCATTTATCATTCAGTCCTGTTATCTTCCACTCGACTCAATTCACACCACCCTTCAAAACAGAGTCACTGCACAGCCTCACAGACCTGAGTCTTTTCTGGTACTGACAAATGATGATGACACGGTCCTCATGAGCTAAAAAGCCTTGAGTTTGGCCAAAGCCTGAAGAAGGAAGGTCTGGAGTTATGTACAGGCCTGCCAATTTAGATGCTGCCACCACCACCACCACAGCTATGCATGATCCCTTTTGTGGTCCTCTCCTTTCACAGGACCAAAGTCTCCATTCGCTCCGCAGACTCTTTTTTATTAACTTACAGTATACAATTTGGCATGCAGTTGCTTTAATACTTCATTTTCACAACAGTTTATATTCTGCCTCAAGTACATTCATCACTGGTTTAAATAAAAGCCTACCTTTAAGCAGATAAACAGTCCCAACAGAACTTCCTACAAGAGCTTGCAGTATTCTGTGGATGTTTTGGCAATGCTACTGAATTCATTTTGTCAAAGCAGGGCAGCAAGAATAAGCTCACAGCAGCTTTGCCTAACAAGTATTAGAAACATCAGCCTTGCTGATGGCAAACCTGGCAAACAATTAAGTTCTGTACTTAACTGCATAGTGGATTGCTTAATAGGGAAAATATGTCTCCATAAAAGAAAATTAAATGAAAAAATAATTATAAACAAAAACATTGGAACTGCAGAAGAAAAAATATAAACTATAATCATGTGGTCCAGTGTTATCACTCTAATAGACTGTGCAATGGTATTAATCATTGAAACAATCATGTTATTCTAAGAGCACTACAGAAAGCTGCTTATTAGTACTGGCAAAGCATTCTATACCCCAAAATCAAAACCAAATTAAAATATTCTGAAATTTTAAACCAGCTGAGGTGAAACCCCCTTTTGCTGCAGCTGAACCAAACAAAAACGGGAAGTGTGCTACTTCCATTTAAGATAATCTCAATTTAAGAAGCTAATGCACGTCTTGTTTGTCACAACAAAGGAGTTCCAAACATATCAATGTCTCCTGTTTGCATGGCCAGTGAAATCCTTTGAAGCTTTGTTGTACATCAAACTGCTTCACCAAAACCCACACACAAGAAGAGTATTTTTCCACTAAACATTTTTAATTAATGTATGCATGCAGCACTTACCTGTAAAAGATATTTTAGAAACAGCAGACACATGAACTACTGGTGCAAAAAGGTGTACCCTGGGTCACCTACATTTAACCTCCAGGACATCAGTAAGCAACCAAAATGCAGAGAAACAGCAGCACTTGGATTTCTAACTGATCAACACATGACACTGGTAACTAATTAATTTCCAATTAGACTGTTTATATCCTTGCTGAAGCAAAACAATTGCAATATTTTATCTTGTTTTAGCAAATAACCATTTACAGGCTATACAGAGCAGCATTCTGGTTAACATGCTATGTTTAATTTAATGACAGATTTGAATGCTAGGTTTAAAAAAAACCAAACAAACAAAAAAAATCCCACAAAAATACCCACAAGTCAACATGTTTATGTCATTTAAATTATGGTCTGATTGCAGAGCTCATTAGCTACAGAGCTCAAAACACACCAGGGTTTCCACACTGTGTTAACAAATTAGGCAGTTATCTTTAGACTCACGGGCTAAATTGCACCTGCATATAAATCTAGTGGGTTGCATTGTCTGCCACAAGTTGGAGTAAAAAAAACCCCACAACATTAAAAAAAAAAAAAAAGGTGATATTTTAATCAAATCTGGTGTTCCAGCAGAAAGATCAGCAGCTCCAGAGCCAGGTCATGTGTGCCAAATAAAGGCAGTTTCAGGGAGAGGTCACATCTTACCTTGTACTGAGTGATGCACTAGGGTAGCAACAGCCAGACAGCCCAACAGCACCTGCACTTAGGGGATTATAATTCTCACTGGGTGGGGGGACATCACAGTCCGTTCCACTTGGCACATTGCCTCACAAATAAAAGGTTCAGTGTGGCAGCGGCCAGCCAGAATCCTACCCTGAGCTATCCCAGGACAGAACTACCTGTACTCAAAGGGGTAAATAACCACAGGTTCATAAACTACACAGATTTATTTCTGCTTCTACCCCCTTCTGCAACTCGGGCAGGGAAGCAATTGCTCCTGTGCAAACAGTCACTTAGAAAAGATCTTCCCAAAGGGCTCTTGGCACTTTCCAATTAATTTTTCCATCCCAAGTCCCTTACAGGAAAATTCCCCTGGAATTCGAGCCAAATTATTCCTATCATTCCTTTCCAGCTGTGCAGTCCCTTGACAGAAAGCACAATGGAGTTGTTATGCCTTCATTATATCCAAATGGGAATTCCATGAAGACTGAGCTGGTTGTCCCCTTCTCCAAGTACACTTACACCTTGACTAATGATGGCCACAAGCCTCTTACCCTAAAAAATTTTACTTTAAACTTACAGAAGATTCTTCCTCTCTTTCTTCCTTCTGCATCAGATTGCACAGTGCATATTTTATTTCTAAGTTTTCTAAGCAGATAGTACAAACTTACACACTCCTCTCCAGACAAACTTTTGTGAAATAGGACAGATGCTTTGATTAAATTCCTGTGACAACCAGAAAAAAACTACTTTCTGATGACCTGTAAGGACAGGTGATTCTCAACAGCCCTCCATTCACTTCTTGGGAGAAAATAGTATGACTAGGGTAAGTAATGCTGGTGAGGGGCTTAGTAGGGACATTGCTACTAAAACATCAGTTTGAAAAGGAATTCTGTTGAAAAACCTAACCCTAACACCTGTATGCTTGCCTGTAAAAAGCCATTTATTCTGTTGCTAAAGTGAAATGCACACGTGAATTTGTTTCCAAATAAAAAGCATTTTTCTCTAAGTTAAGATTCTTCTCAGCTTGCAGTTTATCCAACATTACAAAAACTTTTACAACAAAATTTAAGTGTTTTCATACAAAAAACCTGAGTCTCATTACATTAACAAGTTTCACCATTGGTTTACAGACTGAAGAGCCACCCTGGTGAGGCCCCACCTGAGACACTGCATCCAGCTCTGGGGCCCCCAGCCTAAGAAAGACATGGACCTGTTGGATCAGGTCCAGAGAAGAGCCACAAAGATGATCAGAAAGCTGGACCATCTCTGCTATGGAGACAGGCTGAGAGAATTGGGGTTGTTTAACCTGGAGAAAAGAAGGCTCTGAGGAGACCTTACTAAAGGGGCTACAGGAGAGCTGGAGAGGGACTTTTTACAAAGGCATGGAGTGACAGAAAAGGGGTTGACTGCTTTCAGCTGAAGGTAGGTTTGGATTGGATGCTAGGAAGAAATTCTTTCCCGTGGTGTTGAGGGCCTGGCACAGGTTGCCCAGAGAAGCTGTGGATGCCCCATCCTTGGAAGTGTTCAAGGCCAGGCTATAAGGGGCTTTAAACAACCTGCTCCTGTGGGACTTGGAACTGCAGGATCTTTACAGTCACAACCCAAACCATTCTGTGATTTCAAGGACAAGAATCATCTCCCAGTTCTGTGCCTGCACAGGGTTTAGATCAGTGAGGTGCTACTCAGACTCTGGTAGCACCCTGACAACGACCTTAGTTACCATAACCATTAATTTGAAGTACTCAAGCCGGCTGGGGGTAAAATTAGAGGAAACTGAAAAATTATATTGCACTGAAGGAGCTCAGTGCAAATACAATGCAAGCCTTGCTCCTGTTCATTTCTTCTCAGAACAACAAAAAATGGCTGCTTAGGAAACTGTGATTCAATTACCATCATTTTCAACTTGGCAGCTTTGATTTGAAACAGATACAGTTCCAATGAAAAATTACTTTTGCATCTTAAGAGCACTGAGACATCTGCTGTTCACAAAATTGCTAATTAAAGAGCTGCCAGATCTTCTTTCAACCCTCAGCCCGTCTCTTCTCCTCCTCAGCAAACAGCGATTCCCACCCCCAAAAGAACCACAAACACAATACAAAACAAACAAACACGCACAAAACAGAAAGAGAAAACAAAAGAGGATAGCACTGGCACTTTGCTTAATTTTGAAATGCAGGACTCCAGACCTTTCAGATCACCTGGGAGTGATGAAACCATAACAGCATTGGCTTATTCGACACATTTTCTCTTTTTTACCCCCTGGTAAATAAACTTAATTGCTCAGAAAGCTCAGATTTGTTCTGATTTAAGCTTCAGCAGTCCCAAAAATGGAATTCTTCTGTCCAAACAGTCCCAGTTATGTTCATTATTTTACATTGGCATTCAAAGACATTGTATGAACACACAGACTTAGATGCACACCACCACCCCCATCTTAAAGGGGATTTGGTTAAGAAGTACATTAGTACCCAAAAAGCTGTTTCCCTCTTAGCTAATTAACTTAGAGTGATTACACTGTCAGTGATATAATTGTGTAGATAAATACACCACTGTTTTGGGGGATTACAGGGTAGGTTTGGGGTTTTTTTTTTTATTCATTGTGTACCTTTATAAAAGAAACTCTGCAGCTTCAGAATTCTCTACAGCATGCAAGCTTTTTACAATGCTATAAAAAAAAAACCCCTAAAAATCATTATCTGCAGCTATGCAATAAGGAAGAATGAAGATACGAATCAGTATTTTTCATGCTGCTCTTTGAAAGATTTTACTACAAGATTCATACTATTATATCTCAAAGATATGAAGCAGTTATTTTTTTTCATAATTCATTCTTTTGAAGAGCAATATAAAAATCTTGGAAATTAGCTATCAAAAATCTTCATTTTTCCTCAATTTTACAGTATTATCCAGGGAAAATTGCATAACTGCAGGCAGATGATATACAAGAGATGAAACAGAGGGTCAAACATGCTTTTTCATTAAACTTTCACCACCATTTCCTATTGAAGACTACAGACTGCAGAGACTGTTTCTAATTAACAAAGCACAGGTCTGGCGCTATTCGGTATTTTTATGAATAATGTTGGCAGCTACAAAAGCTCTGAAGAGAAATGAGACACAGCAGAGGATGAGCAAGTCAGCACAAGTCTCTATATGATTCTTTGTCAGGAAAGAGCAAGCATAATCCTCGGATGTATAGAAAGGAATCAGGAAGCAAGAATGCAATTTTTCTCCCCAAGTAAAGTATTAGCTACACGGATGTAGGATTAACCAAGAGTTCCAATAACTCACTTAAAAGGGACACCAAAAATCGGGAGATGATGCAGAGAATTACAATTCTGTCTCAAGGTTATATGAAAACTCAGCATTGAGGGTAAGGAGCTCACTCTGTTTAGGAGATGAAAGCTGATAGCTGGGTGACATGACTACAACATCTAATAAAAAGGAAAAGGGAAGAAGAAAATCACTTCTGGCAGAAATTCGAATGTCCTTGAGGCTTTTTATTCAAGCAAAGAGAAGCATATAAAAAGAAATTTTTCAGCTAGAATTTAAATTTAAAACCAAACATATTGAAATCTGAGATTAGGTACAGCATTTTTAATCAGAGGGAGTTAACTACTAAAACTAATTGCCAAGGAAACAGTCAAGTCTGCCTTTTAATTCCTTCACATCCAGACTGGATGCCTTTCCAGAAGATGCCCACAAGACAAATGCAAACCATAGGGCTCAGCACAGAGCTAAAGGAGAGTTATACTCCAGCTCTTACTCCCAAGGTCAGACTACACAAGCCCTAAGCACTTTTTAACCCTTGCACTCCATGAATTTGTTCATCCAGCCAGGAGCAAATCTGAATGGTGCAGCTGGAAGTACAGCTGGAAGTACTTCAAATGGGATTTATCTTCCCCAGCATGAAGTAATCTAAAAGTTTGCTGTCCACCCTGAACAAGCCAGTAGCTCCTCACAGCAGAAGCACTTCCAGAAGTGACCTCCTGCAGTCCAGCTGTCTGTCCATCCCTCTGCCTCCATCAGGTAAGGGGGCACCCCAAAGGCTACTCACTTAACATTTGAGTGGAAGAAGGTGAGCAAGATGAATAGAAGCTTTCGTGACAGGATGTAACACTATCAAAGAGAGAAGCATGAATTGGTTACTCATTTCAATAAGAGCTTCATCTTCAATAAGACAAACACAAAAATTTAAATAACCCTTTACATATGTAAAAACAGCTAGTGAAGAAATGTTTCCTCTTCTAAAAAAATCCCATTAATTTATTTGCCACTTAAATAGTCTCTAAATACAAGCCAAAGAAATATTTTGGAAAATCTAAACAGCTGTGCATGATGCAGTTTTCCAGAGATTTACTCCAGACACTAGAGAGAGAAAATCCTAGTAATAGGAAAAAGAGGATAAAGCCACTAAAGAACAAGAAATTAGAGAGACTAAAGTGGCACAGCAGGAAGAAAGGACAGACAACACACATGCATCAGCAATTATTTGTGATTTAAAACTATGCAGGAAGAGTGTCTTATGTGATCCTTAGAAATAATTTCAAAGGACAGATACCAGGTGTTACAGGTTTGAAAAAGGCATGCTGGATGTCTCTCTTTGGTCAGAGGAAGTTAAATGAAGTAAGGTTTGAAACACGCAAATTACAGTTATTCATTAAGCCCCATTCTGTTAACAGTCCCCTGATTTTGAGGGCACATTTCTGCACCCATGCAGGGAGGGCTCTTTGATTCCAGTCCCTGAGCTTTGGGATACAGCTACAATTAAGGGAAAAAAAAAAAAAAAATCACCAAACAATCTCACACACACAAAATCCACACATTTCTTCAAGTCCTTGAAAACGTATTTGTAGCTTGAAAAGAATGACAAGATGATAAGCTGACACTGAGCAGGCAAACTCTCCTCTCATCTTTTGAGAGGCAGAAGAAAATTGAGACAATGCAGTAAACAATGCTGAAATACTGTCAAGCCAGAGACTAGAAAAATTGCCTGCTAGCTGGTGCTTAGAAAAACCTGCTACAATCAAAATTAAACCAGTATGAATCCGTATTTAATTTATACCTTCATATTAATGGCCTCCATAATGCCCCCTGACATTTAAACCTAAATGGAACAACAACTGCACTTTAGGTTTCTATAATTTGGAACAACAATTGCACTTTAGGTTTCTATTAGCAGTTTGATCCATTCGGGCAAGTAGTAAGGACAAGACTAGAATTTCAAGCTTCACTATAGACTCTTCTAAAACACAGGTCTAATTAATGGAAACTAAAACAAAATCATAACCTGACTGTATAATTTCTACTAGTAATGCTGTGTCTTATCAAGAATTTTTTTAATAAAAGACATGTGTTAATGTGACTGCAGAAAATCATTCTTTTCAGCATATTTTCCATTTCATCAGAGCCAGTAGCACAGAGATTTGCTGCTGGGCAAAAACCCTAAATATTTCTAAGCATTCAACCCTGTTTTCCTTCACAGAAATCATCATAAACTTAACAGCCTGTGCTATCCTTAAGGCAAAGCTTACATACTCATTATATACAGGTAGGCAGAAACAAATGGAACACAACATAAAAAGTTGAGGCCTAAAATCCAGGCTACTTTATGTCTGTAACAAACTTGGCATCCTGAACTACCAGTTAAAATCTCTTTGAAGACCATCCATGATGAACTGAAAGCTGCATTTAGCAACTTCTTCAGCCAAGGGGAGGTACACAACACAAACCCCTTAACACCGAACTTAAGTCCTTAGACCAACTCATCCAGCACCTTACAGAAAACGGAAGCCTCATTTATCAGATTAAGGCAGGAGAACACAGTAGGGAAAGGAAATGCCATCAAAATATTTAGTTTCATACACTTACTCTCATAGAGCAGGCTACGAATATTCACATTTGTGCATTGCCTGACACAGAAACATCACTAAATTGTCAGCTAACAAGAAGGAAAGTCAATCTCTTTCAATTTTATCCCATATCTGACACTTGGTTAGCCCAGGGGATCAACTCAGACTGTAACCAAAATAACAGCATAGTTTCGTGCTGAAATTACCAAGTCTTCTCTTCCACTGCTGCCTTCCTTTCCCTCAGAAAAGGAGATTAAAAAATTTGACATTTTAGGATTCTATGCTTAGAATTTTACAGGAGAGCTAACAAGAAAAAAAAAAAAAAAAGACTTCTCTAAATACCATTCCCAACTACTTGCCAACAGAGAAGAAAGTCACAGAGTTCACCCCTTCCCACACAGCCTCAGAAAAAAAGGATTCCACAAGCTCAGTTACCACCCCAAGATATATTTCCACAGCTGAACTACTAAAGCCGTAGAGCAAAAGAAATAGCATTATTTAAGACCTTACTTACCCAACCAGGGCTGAGAATATTCTGATGTCCTTCAGGAGGCACCAGCAGAAGCAGCACACTTTATACAGTCAAGACAGACACACAGCATAGCAAAGGGAAGGGCTATACATGACCAGGCAGCTCCCACAGCCAGTATTTCTGACCACATGGGAAACAACTCAAAACCAGGTAAATATACACTGATAAAACCACAAAATTCCCTCCCAAGGCAAGCAGGACTCACAGCCCTAAAGAGACTCCCCAGGTATCCCAACACAGCTAAACCCCTACTGCTCCAGCACTCTCCCATCTGCAGGCAAAGGCCAGACCCAGCATTCTCCTTGGGTGCACTCCCTTCTTCTCTGACAGGGAAATGGGTCTTTATAGGACAGGCATCAGTAAACAGCAGAACCTCCTCAGAAACCCCAAGACCCCAGCACCAACAAGCTAGCAGCCCCCAAGAGCCCTGCCCCTCAGACAGCCAAACTGACAGCCCCCTGCGTTAGTGTGAGCCCATTTTCACCTGCAGCAAGAGGCAGTGCTCAGGAGTGCTGCTCCCTGCCATGGCAGCATCCCTTCAGCACGGGGAGGGTGAAGCCAAGCAGAGGAGCAGAGCAGGCAGCTGGGGAGAGAGTCTATCTCATTTCTTTACTGCAAACACGGTAGGATTGTTTATTTATTTGTTTCAACCTCCCTGAAGCATCAAAAACCTTCAGAATAAGCATAGCAGACTCTGAGCCAAAGCTTAATGACAGCTCCTGTGCTGTCAGCTGGCCCTTATTGAGCTGGCCTAGCCTTCAGGGACACACAGCTGAAGCAGACAGACTGCCTGAAGCTTTCAAACCCAGCTGCTCTGTACTTTGCATAGCACTGAAAACACACTGATCAAAGCAGTAGTTACCAACTCTGGTGTGAAAACTAAGGCAGGGAAATAGTTCCTTGAATATTACTTAGGATCAGTCTGTAGCTTTTTAATCAGAATCCCCATGACTCCTCTGTTGTAACCACAGGACATCTCTGCCCCTCGAGATCTACCTCCTTTCCCTTCTCCTTTATAGCCTATTTTATTTCGCAGCTGATCCTGTTGCTAAGCCATGCACAGAAAAAAACATTTAAAAAAAATTCCCCTACATATCTCTGTCCACACAATATTACTAAAAAAGTGCAGTTAAGCACTGGAGACTTTCCTTTTCACATGATTTTTCCAGAATTGCATTAAAGAGCAATCAGCAGTGGGCAATGAGGAAGACCTCCATATGTAAGGGTCTGTAATTAAAGGCAGTAATCCCTTATTTTGGTAAAACAACAGCAGGAATAATGTGTGTGACTGCAGGCTTACTTATTCCTGTGCTCTCACGGTGGGACTTCAGGGAGAGTGAGACTACCTGGTGTCTTTAAATTGCTGTAAATTCATTCCTGTAAATGCCAAATATGCAGAAAAACTGGGTCAGCCTGGTTTTCTTCAAACACTCCAAACCAGCCTCTTATCCTGAGGTGCTCTCCCTGGAAAAAATGCTGTCAAAATTCAACGTCTCTTTAGTTATTCCTACATGCAGAAGATGGGGGACCCAGCCCTAACAGCACACAAATGGCTTCACCCTCCTGTGAGGCATCCAGCAATGCAGCAGAAGCCACCAGCAGATTTCATATACCCATGTACACAAATCCCCCTGTCTTACGGCATGTTTGGCACTAAAACTGTCACCTTTCTCAGTACTGAATCCCTGTGAATTCAAAATGAGCTTCTTCATGCCTGTGTATAGCTCTAATCAAAGATGTTATCACTCAGGACTTGTGGAAATGTGTGTGTCATTCATAAATTATGAACCAGACTTCTTTAAGCCATGGTAATTACTACAGGTATGCAGCACGATGAAGAAATGCAATATTTACAGAGCAACGCTTCACTAAAATGTCAATATTATAAAGCCTGTAACTGATTAGATTATTCTGGATGAGAACTTCAGCAGATACAAAACAAACCAGCATTTTTTGATGCTGACAGAGGCAGCACAATTTACCAACTGTAAATGACAACTATTTTTTACTGCTTTCTTGTCCTGTTGCATCCATTACAGAGCATGAATCCGTGCACATCTTATGAAGACTATCATAGAAAATAGTCTTGCAATGCAGTTCACTTTCATTCACAATTCTCTAAAAATATCTAAGGACATGAGAAATATTTTGAAAATGTGTTACATTATTATGGCCAAAACAAAACAAACAAACAAACAAAAACTGTTGCAGAAGATACAAGTAATATTTTAATTTGAAATTAATACCTACTGCAACCTTTTCCCCACCCTGTATTTTTTCAAACTACTTTGTACTGCTATTACAAAGAAGGGAGAAACCCACCTACTCTGAATGACACAGATATGTAGACAAAATTGATACAGCCTGGGAAATAAAAAGATTTCCATTGGAATTTAAAAGAAATAACACAATTTATTTTAAATTGTTTTAGGCTTAGTTTAGAAACTGTTTCGTTTCAGTCAATTAAAGATGCAAGTTTAACTTTTAAATTACAGCCAAAGTTATTGTGACCACAAATACAACAGTGATTACTGCAAAGAGGAAGACTTTTACATTTGTTTGAGATGTCTTCTCATTCCAGTTCCTGCTGACATTTATATACTTCCATAAATCAGTGTGCATAGAGACAGAGAGGACAGGGGAGTTGCTGTTTATTTACTGTTGTTTGTTGAGGGAAGGTGAACCTACATTGCCCATTTTCTCTCTTGGTAGCTGTGGTTCACAGCCCCCACAGAAAAACTCAACTTACAGCCATGGCAGATACAGCCCTGTGTATCTCAGGGGGAAGGATGTACATTTTAGGGATCCTACTTCCATGAGTATCCATCTGCCCTCTTAACACTGTTTTTTCCTGTGGGATAAGAGGCTTGCACACGCCCAAGTTTCATATTTAGATTACACTTAACTTCTGCATAAAGAGCAAAAGGAACACGCCCAGCACTCTCCATCAAAGATATGGTTAAACAAACCTTTAGCAATGAGTTCATACAAACAAAACCAACGAATTTACTGTGTTCATCTAACACCAGCATCCCAGTTCCAGTTGGTTCAGGAGGTCTTCTATAGGTATTAAAAGTTAATTCTGCTGGGGACAATCCAGCATGCAGCCTTGTCTGCTGAGATGCTCCTCTTATAAATCTGACCTCTTGTTCTACATTCCTTTATTTCACCTTTATGATGTGATGAAAGAACTCAAACAGAGAAGCAAAGATCCTCCATGGATTTCACATGTAAACAGTGAGTTTTGAAGCCATTTTTAAGAACTCCTTTATTTAGACTCAAACTCCCACTGTGGCTGAAGGGGAAAGGACTTCTGGAGGTCATCTGCATTTCAGCACGGAAGGTGAGCCAAGTTCAGAAGCACCAATTTAGGCCTAACTATCCAGGGCAAACAAGGAGCAACTTTTACCCTGTTTCCTATGGAGTAACTTGAAATATCTTGATGGCCAATTCTGACCAAATTTGACTGAAGGATATAGATTACAAAGGTGATTAATCTCTCCTACCAGCTCTGTAAAAACAGACAGCCAAGGGTAGCTATCTTGATATTAAATTTACCCCCTGCAAAAAAAGCAGCAAGAATATTAATTTTCCTTTTCAAAAAGCAATATGAAATAATTTCATGAAAACAGAGGGGTTTAAATCTCATAAAACCAACACGAAAACCAAACTACAAACCGCACTGCCAGGACACCAGGTCATTTTTGACTCAGAAGGCAGAGAACTGTGCACTGAGTCACCAGTGCTTCCAGTCTGCTGCCAAGTCCTCCCATCGAAACACCTTACAGTTCTGGGAATGCCATAATGAAGTCATGTCAGAGTTGTGTGACTTGACACTATGAAGAAGCAAGTTCTTTGCCAGCATAATTCTGTTGATTTCAGGAGAGGTGCTGCAGCAGAGAATTCAGATCATAACTCACAGTGCTGTCATAGAGTCCAATATTTTTATTTAAAAAAACCCTGAAGTATTCTCTGTAACTGGCTCTGCATACCTTGCATTCTGTATTAGCACCTGTGCTTTTGGCTTCAGGCCACGACATGATCTTTATAAAAATAAACTGGCCACCAGAAGAGATTTTGGACATGAATATGTTAAAACACAAAATTCTAGTGTAATTACTATGGTTACCAGAGTAGAAATAGAACATGGATTGAAAAAAAAAATTTCAGGGCCAAATACCCTCCTCATCAGATAAAACCTACCGAGGACAGTTGCATTCTTGCATTGCTCACTGGGAGTCCACTACTCTAAACCCCTGAATCACGATGTGACATTCTCAGTCAGTCATCTTCACCATCGTGGCACCAGCTGTCAGCTTCCTGAAAATGTCAGGTTTGTGCTCATTGAAGGAAGAAGGTTCTTATTAGTCTTAGTAAAAAATTTGGAGGAATAACGTATCCCTTGGATACCTAAATTTAAATTTCAGAGTCATTACTGTCTTTTTTGGCAGACATCTGGCAAACGATAAAAAGAGATGTGTGGAAGAAGTCTCTGAAGGCCTCTACCCTTCAGCTTCCTTGACATCTGGGGAAGAAGATGGACAGGAGGAGCCTTCAGACCTCGATGAGCCATGTGGACAGGAGGAGCCTGTGTCACACTGCTCCTTGCACTGTGCTCCCACCACTCAGAAGCCCATGTCCATGGCCAGATGCCACCCCTCCTGCCAAGGGGATGAGGAACAGCTGTTGAAGGACTGTGATGTGACAAAGCAACCAAATACTATATCCCACCTTTCGGCCCCAGCTGGCACAGGGGTGAAGGTAGGGTTCAGATCCACCACCATCTCATACACCACACCTGGAAACAAGAGCCTACTTCTTGCAGCTGCAGCAGCTGGAGCACCCTGACCCAGCACAGCTGATTCTGTGTGTGCCATACATGAACTGGGTGAACACCAACCAGGAGATCAGCAGTTTGCTTTGCTTCTTCTCTCCTGATTAAAAATCTGGACAGTTGAAACCCACTTTTAGTGAGAAGAGTCTTTAATCAAACAGGGGTCCATTGCATAAGAGCTTGATGTTGCAACAAAAGATGCACAAACCAGTGAACCATCCAACAATTTAGTTTTGCGATTTTCCACCACTGCCTACACAAACAGAGCTAAAGGTTTGTGACAGCTGCTTGTGTTTCGATTATCTCTTTCAGGATCTCAAAGTTCAAAACCACATTCTAGAGAAGCAACTGGCAGAAGGAAATTATTTCTAACAGCCCGTCCACAGAAGAGGCCCCATTTTATTATTAATTACTCATATTGCCGTAGAACCTAATTGTCCCAGCCAAGAATAGAGGCTCACTGTGCTCATTTAGTACAAACAGGAGGGCAAGGGCAGGCCTTGCCCCACAGAGCTCACCCTCTACAAACTCCCGGTCCAAGCTCCACGTTAACCATTGCCAGCTCTGCAAGAAGCCTCATCTAGTGCTCAACACACCTCAGGAGATTTTAGCTGGCCTGAATTCCCAAAGAACTGCAAAAGTCACGCCTCACAGATTTAAACGAAGATTTCCCACGTATGCCCACTGTAAAGGTCATCCCACATGCTGGATCTCACTACAGTAAATCCTGTCATTTAACTTTTCCCTGTGCAGCAACAGGAACAAGGGGTGCTTTGTGGGGTGAGGCTACCCAGAGACATCAGGCAGGGAGAGGCGAGATGCATTCCTTGCAGGGAGTGGTGGCTGGAATTTGGTTTCCCCCACCAGCAATGAACAACTAGGTGTATGGAAAGAGCAAAGGAAAAATTAAGCATTTCAACCAGCTGCAGGGATTAGTAAATGCTGATGTGAAAATCTCAGTCCCAGCAGAGAGGAGTTGTGGTTGAGGAAGAGATAAGTGGGAAGGAGTAGGAAGGCTGTTAGAAATAGTGGGATGGCAGCCAGGAGCAGTCAGCTTCCAAAGGGAGGAAGAGCAAAGCAGAAAGGGCGGCTCAGGGTGAGAGATGGGGACATACTCCAGGATCCCAGGTACCTTCCACGTGCTCTGGATCGGCAGAGTGTGTGGGAGGAGGACCACAAAGGGATGGTACAGCCCACAGGGGACAAGAGGAGCTGTTGATGGTCCCTAATGACAGGAGCTTTTGCCACTGAAACTCTGCCAAACAACGAACTGAGAAACCAAAGAGTTGTATCTGAGTTTTTCATCCTTGTTTTTCCCTTAGTTTTGATTGTGATAAAGTAGCAAAACTACCACACCACCGTTCCTAAATGGCCTTACTGGTCACCCTGGCACCAGTGAGAGACACTGCCAGTGCACACCCCGGTCAGTGAGCACAGGGCAGTTGATTGCTTTGCCTTTCTGCCTGACCGGCTTTTGTAAATGGAAGGATTTGGAAGATAAATGATTGGACTAGATCTGAGAAAAATCCATGTTTTCCTTGTGATTTAGCCACAGATTTCCTTTGAAATTATGGCTGAACAGCCTATCCCTCCACAGCTTCTGGACCTCTATTACTCATCTGCAAATTCCCCTTCTTATTCCTTAATAGGAAATCCCTGACAAAGTCCTATTTCCACGTAAAATCTCTAATCTTCTATTTATATGCCTGCGACTCATTGTGCCAGGCAGGCATCTCGGAATCCCCAGGTGTTACTGTCATGCAATAAATAATAATTTATCCCACCCTGCTGAGACCTAGCGTGCCAAACTGCAGCTCACGGAATGAGCAGCATTCTGAATTTTCAGGCTGTTTCCTCTTTCCCGGAGAGCAGTCTGTGCTGTCACAGGGTAACAAAGAACTAGACCTGCTCACTAACAAAACTACCTTTTAATAACTACAGCTGGCTTAAGTTGATGTTTTCATGATTCTGTGTGCAAGTGACACCTTTCAGACACACACCAGTAGTGGTTAATTATTCCAGTGGATTTTATTTCACCAGAGTCTCTTTCCACTAAAGACCCCAACCAGTGTCAGTGCCCCTGGAGGCTGGATGTGATACCCATCCCTCTGGCAGCAGCCAAGGTCATGCTGACTCACTCCCTCTGGCTTTTCCCTGCATCCACCCAGTGCCAGTGCTCTGGTAAGTGCTTGACTATTCATTACACTGCCACTTGCAAAGCTGCGATTCCTTTCTCCACAGACAGCACAAACCATTGGACTGCAGGCTCCTAAAAATGTTGCTTATCAGATTTTGGATGCCTTTTCAAGGGGTAGATTACTTTCTGCTACAAAAATAACTGATGGCAGAAGAATCTCTGCTACGGGGTTTTGGGGCATAATTCAGGATCCCCTTTCCCAAACCCAGTTCTTCAGACTGGAATATTTAACAAGCACATCCTTGTAATGGCAAAAAAGCAGCAGCTCTCAGTACCCAGCCCAGCATCAGCTGGGGGTGCCTAAATCAAGCTCTCACTGGTTAAGAAACCAGGGGCCATATTTCAAGAAGCATCTTGCAACTGAGAGACCTTCATAGAATAAAAAGCGAGCACAGCATGGTCTTCACCTGCAACTCTTCCTTTTATACCCAGGGAAAGGGTTCTTTATATCCAAACAAGGCTCATTTTAGGTTTAAATGTCTTCCCATCAGTCTAATCTGCTACAAAAGCAAATCCAACAACCATAAAAACACAGGCATGACTGAGTGTCTCTAACATCAGCCCAGGGAACAGTGAGTAAAGTACTTTTCAAACACAAGTGCTAAAACTATAATCAAGGTATCACTGCATTTTCTGTTCTTGAATAAATATCTCTCCACAAGCAAGTAGACAGAAAATACTTCAAATTACAAATCATGATGCAGTATTAAATAACTACAGCAAAAATATTTAAAGCCAGGAGCCTACGTGTGTATCCCAACAATCACTCAGGTATGTGATCTGTAATTTCAAAGTATGTGGGCAAAAAGAAGTAATATATATTTCAATGCAAAGTTGCTTAGCCTGCTTAATAAAGCAAACCCAATGTTTTCCAATACAAATAAAATACCAGACTTTGGGGACAAATTTCCAGGTATCTAAATTTGATCATTCCGTTCTGTTACTTTAATATGGATTTTATTTGGGGAATAGAAAGCATCTAAGAATCTATGGCATCCTTGTTGTTCCAGATTTGCTGAGCTATTTTTACACAGCTGAGCTTACAGCATCTTAAGTGAAAGTTTTGTTTTTATCAGATGGCAACCATCAGCCCTTATCTGGCAGAGAAATAAAAAGCTTACCTAATGCCCAAGAAATGGAATTACTTAATGCCCAAAGTAATGTACTCCTAACATTGCCATGAGACTCCATTTCCCTTATTGGTATACACAAACAATTATATTCCATCTAAATTCTGTTTCTCTGCCCTAACATTATATATCATACACTTTATTTCACAGAGGAGCCCTTGGTACCATATCCTTACAATTTACTTTAAAATTTGTCACCAAGGGCCCAGATTTATGACTGAGATTTTATGGATTAGTAATTGATCTAGTGCACATTTTTAGCTCACTGCAGATGGAAGATCCATGTCAGCTGAAAACTCTTTCCTTCAGATTTCTGCTGTGTTCTGTGTTTGGTTGTGGGAGTTTTTTCACCTTGCTCTTACACATTTGGGGCTGGTCAAGTGCATGCACACAAGCAGTCACATAAATGTGCACAGCAGAGTTATGACAACTCATTCAACTGCAAGAACAAGATCACATGCTTGAGACACAATAATTATAATTATGCCAGTTCTTCCTACGTTCGTGGGAAGAAATCTGAATTCTTAGTTTGTAACACATTTTATCACTTGCATCTTGGTGACAGTGCTGTTTGCCAGTGGGTGGTGGGCAGAGATTCAACAATAAATCATTGCCCCCTTTTATCTTTGACTTATCCATGGAGGCAGGACTTCAGCATTGGTCTTCAAGTCACACCTCCTACAAATGACCCTTAAGCACAACCCTGAATAGAGGGTTTATTGTTAGAGATTGCATTCTTCCATGGGCTGCTTAAATCCAGCCTTTCCTAACTTTTTGTAAGTGGGAATCACAAGCAGTTATCAAAGAAAGAAAGGACAATGCAAATGTTGCCCTCAGCTAAACTCAGGTGAGCTCTGCATGTTTGCCATTGCTGTGCAGTTACCTGGAATTATTCAGGATGGTGCAACCTTTTAATGCTTCATAAAAACTCTATGAGGTAATCAGGGTACGAGAAAAACTTTTCCTACTCACCTAAAAAAAGCCCCACAAGCTTGTCTTTATTAATACTATTTGTTATAGGAACTACAAGCTACTGAGAGCAAATTTTTGATAAAAGGAATCATAGATTCAAGCTGGACAATAAGCTGTTAAGTATCTTGGTTCAGCCATCAAACTGAGAACCAGAGGCTACGACTACACAGACACTTTAACCCAATTGTGAACTCTTCGTCTGCCTCCAGACCAAAAGCTCCAATGGCAAGACTCAAATGCCAGAAGGTTGAGAGTTCTATCTTTCTGGGCTGGGCCAGGATTCAGTGCAGTTTGGCATCCTGCACCTTGCCTTGTGGGTGTGAGTAGACAGCACTCCAGTCCTGAGAAGAAAAAATCCAAATCATGCTGTGTTCATGTTTGGCCAACAGCCAAGCTTTTATAAATTAATTATTTCACCAAGCCACCTGTTCCCCTTGCCTGACCCAAATTCCTATCTTTATCCTTAAAAGCTTGCTCTTCTGTCTTCCTACCTGAGCTTTACAACTCCTAGGAGCTGGGTTTCCCCCTCCAAGTATCCAAACCAGAAGTTAAAACTGCAGCTGTTAGCAGCTTCCAGCTTCCCTCCATGGGAATTCGCCATTAGCCAGTGATGACAAACAGCACTCTGCAGTTCATTCTCAGTACCCTGACATTTAAATCCATCCTGAGTGACTCAGGCATCCGAGGAAAGCCTGTTTGGTGCCGACAGATTTCTCAGAGTGCATATCAAATGCACGGCATTGCCCCCGCTACCCGTGTGCCACCTGTGAGCTCGGAGAGACCACAGGATTAAAAACAAACACACACAGACCAAAAAAAACCCACAAACCACCAGGAAGGGATGCTGAAGTTTACATAATTTAGCTGGAATGTCCCCGGAGGTGACTGACTGAAGTGAAAGGTGACTAACTCTGGTATGTGAGGATGTCTTTCATGCTTCTTGGCTAAGCACAGCATTGTCTCTGTCACTGCTAGAGAACCACTTGCTGTGTGTAGATGGGTTGAAGACAGTGTAAAGGTAAGTTAGGTGTGATTCAGGGGAGCAAGGGTGATGGAGAAGGTATGGCAGGACCATGTGGATAATGGGCCCCATTCCCAGTGCTGATCAAAAGGACTGAGTGCATCATATAAGCTCACTGGGCACCAGCTGTCTTGTCGGGGCTTAAATAAATAAGTCCAGAAACCATGTTAAAAAAAAAAAATTAAGGGGGAATAACCTTTTTTTTAAAAAGGGGGTTGATTTTCCTAAAGCCTTATGGAAAAGTGTCTTCTTCCTATGCATCCACACAGCCAACCCAATTCTAAAGCTGCCCTAAAAGTGATCTTTTTAAGGATGGTTTTAATGATGAGGCTGCTACAAAGCAGAGGGGACAAGTCCTTGGTTGCTTCATTTTCAGTCCGTGCTAAAACAACATTTCGAAGTATTTCTACAAATCCCTCACGTCCTTACAATATCTGAGCATAGTATGGAAGGCCTAGTCTGCCAAAAATGGCCAGATTTCTTACATTCACACAACAACAAAAAGGCTCTTTAATATAAAAAATTCAGTTCCACATCTCAGAGAGCAGAAAATGAACACTAAGTAAGATGTAGGGCAAAGACTGGAAAAAAAAAATTAAAAGTACATAAACCATCATGAACAGGAGACAAACACTGTACAAGAATGAGAATGAGGCTGCAGACAGAGAGGGAGGAACCCCAAGAGAAATGAAGAAAATGGGATTGGACGCATTTCAGTCTTAGTGAAAGCCTTTTGGTGTCTCAAAGGTCTGTCCCAAAACCATAGATTTAGGACAGTGGCCTGCTTCTTCTTTTAACTACCAAGTTAATTAAACTTTGAGTGAAAGAAATTCAGAAATATAAATATTATAATCTCAAAATTATTTTTAATACTACCCTCTGAAGAGAAGTAGAGACCAATAAAACACTAATCTGCAACCCAGCTTAATTTCTACCTGCCTAGTTCAGCTTTAAGCACTTGCCCTTGCTCAGGCACATTTTTCACCTTCTGACTAGTCCCAGCTACTTCCATCTGTAGCTGGTCTGTACTCACAGACTGCACTCACAGTAGAGTACAAAAAATTGCTGGTTTCTCCTCATAATCATCTGCTGTGAGTGATGCAAGTGATAAAGGGACAAAGGGCACATTCATGTCTCTGCATGCTAAATCAATTCCTCTAAATTAGGAAAATACTCTCTCTCCTCCCACATAAAATGAGTGTTGTTGAGTTCTCAAGGAAATAAGAGGGTTGTGAAAGTCACGCAACAAATGTAAGACAGTTCAGCAGAAATGAATGTGTGCTTTTCAGTCTCTACCATTATAAATTAAAATCATCCCTCCCAAAACAAAAAGTACAGTACAGAATTGTACTGAATTAAACATTACCCCCTCAGGTATCAGACAAAGATGGAAGGGAAATCCATAACAGAGCAAAGCCCTGCAATGTAGCAGAGACGTGAGGGAAGCCGGAGCAAGCGGTGATTCAGATTTTACTCCCATTGTCCACATGGAGAAAACACTGATGTAAACACATAAGAGAGAACAAGGTACTGAAGAAAAACCACATTCAGTCTCAAGAAGAAAGATCTTCTTCTAGAAGCCCTCAATACAGCCAGGAAAACACATGATCTTGCGTGTATTTTCCTCCAAATGGCAATTGCATAAGATATATAAAAGTTGCCCAGGTGCAAATTTACTCTATCTGACTTTGAGAATGCTCCTCATTTTACCATGATGAATGTTCACAAATTACTGTTTTATGCCAAATCTTATTTTCTCCACCATTGTTTTGCCCCTCTTGCACTTTCAATAAAGCCAGGTGTTCACCCTGAATGCTGATGTGCACACAGACTGCACACACACACCCTGAGAAAGAAAATCCACTAGGCAACACTGGAGGAAAGGAAAAGTATTTCACCTAAAGGAAGGTGAAAAGATGGTAGCAGATTATTTCTTTTTTAATCCACTACAAAAGGCCGAATTCCAAACAGATGTGGACCTTCAGATTAAAATCTCTCCTGTGACCCCTAATTTTACATTCATAAGCCTTACATAGGAAGCAGTACACAATAATAATGCCTGGCTCACCCAGTAACACCCCAGTCAGTCATGTTAGATTTGGTACTAATTCAATATTTCCTAGAAAATCTGTGGAAAATATACTTTTCTGTGACATAAAATCCAGATGTAACTTCCATTTATCTCCAAGGAGTTCAACCCAGATGACTGATTCAATCAGAATTGCTCAGATTAGAAAGGGATTTATTTGATGAAAGTGTAAGAGGAAGAAAATAATTTTAACTATTGGGAGAAAACAAATTGAAGTCTGTTTAGATTTATTTTGTGAATATGTGAGCCCCCAGTGCTGAAAGCTGACCATCCCTGCTTAAGGGCTGGCTATTACAGAAGGACTTATATTGCATGTTCATCTGTACTGGCTCCTAAGGATACAATACAATTACCGAGAGCAACTGGGAATACAGGCCCTGGAAAAAAACCCAAAAGGTTCATCTACATTTTTCTTTGCATGCTGCCAAAGCTTCAACAATAGTCCTAATTTCCCCTAACATGATTCCAGCTGCTTATGTTTTCTGTAGGCTAATGCACAGGATTCATTTCCTCTTGGAGGAAGCAATCCTGATGTAATTTGATGAGCATCTCTCTTACCATCAGTACCCCCTTCAGCGGTTCATCCCATCCCCATCTTCCCTCTGCATTCACTCCTCTCCTCGTGCTGACTTTTAGGCAAAGGCAAAACAGTTCACTGGGAGGTATTGTGAATCAGATGATGAAACCAATCTGGGTTACAGACAGCAACAACCCCTCCTCAGTTATTTTTAACTGAGGTTAGTTTTCTACCCTGCCGTGACAGTATGAACAGTTGCAGAGCTGAGAGCCAGAACAGGGGCAGGAATGGCAGAGGGAGATGTAGGATTGTCCTGCTGAGAGATGAGCACATCAAACTCCACCCTTAGCAACCCCAGGTCACTGCAGACTTAATGACAAGCAAGAGAAAATGAAATTCAAGCACGAAGTGAGGCTGTGGGCCTGCTGACAGTCGCTGTTTCCAGGCAGCACATCACTGTGTATAGGGTAACTCACAACAACCTGCCGCTGGAATTCAACTATGCACAGTGGGCACCCTTGAGAGACTTTGCACTGCTCACTGCTCTTGCTGTCTGCCCCCTTTCTCCCCTAGTGCAACCTCCTCCCAGAGCAGCATCAGCTCTGCACTCAGACCAGATTCCTGAGGGCTGTATCCAGTTGGGGCTTGAAAAATTCCAGGGAAAGAGACAGCACAACCTCTCTGGTCAACCTGTGGGACTGCCTGTGCTCATAGGGAAACAGGTCTACCTCAAATTCAGTCAACCTCTATAGTTTCAATTTATGTCATTTATCTCCTGTGTTCCCAGCCTTCACAGAATCACAGAATGGCTGCAGTTGGCAGGGACCACTGGAGGTCAGCTAGTCCAACCTCCCTTCCTCCAGGGAAGGAGATTCCACAACCACTCTGGGCAACCTCTTCCAGTCCTCAGTCACCTGCACAGTAAAGAAGTTCTTCCTCATGTTAAGGTGGAACTTGCTTGTAATGGGCAACAATTTCTGCCCACTGCCTCTTGTCCTATTGCTTAGCACCACCAAGAAGAGCCTGGCTCCATCCTCTGATACCCTTCCTGCAGACACTGACAGACATTGGTGAGGTCCCCTCCCATCTGTCTCTTCTCCAGGCTGAACAGACCCAGCTCCCTCATCCTGTCCTCGTAAGAGAGATGCTCCTGTCCTTTCATCTTTGTCACCTTCCACTGGCCCTGCTCCATGAGCTCCGCGTCTCTCTTGTCCTGAGGAGCCCAGAACTGGACACAGCACTCCAGATGTACCTCATAGGGCTGAGTAGAGGGGCAGGATCACATCCCTCAACCTGCTGGCAATGCTCTTCCCAATGCACCCCAGGATACCATTGGCTTTCTTGGCCACAAGGACACTTTTTTGGCTCATGGACAGTTTGTTGTCCAGCAGGACCCTCAGGTCCTTCTCTACAGAGCTGCTTCCCAGCAGGCCAGCACCCAGCCAGGTGCATGGGATTATTCCTTCCCAGGTACATGATCCTTCACTTGCCTTTTCTGAATTTCAGAAGGTTCTTCTGTGCCCATCTTTCCCATCTCTGTGGAGGTCCTTCTGAAGGGCTCACAGCATTCTGGGGTATTGGCCACTCCTCCCAGCTTTATGTCAGCAGTGAACTTGCTGAGGAGGCATCTGCCCTTCATCCAAGCCACTGATGAATGAATTAAACAACACTGGGCCCGGTACCGACCCTTGGGGAACACCACTAGTGACAGGCCTCCAACTAGAGGTAGAGGGCACTGCTGCAAAAAGCCTGGCTCTGTCATCTCAATACTCTCTGTACATATGGACAGGCTGATGCTGGATCCCTCACAGCCTTCTCCTTCCCTGGCTGAACAAGCTCAGCCCCCTCAGCCTCTCCTCACAGGGCAAGTGCTTCAGCTCTTGACCACCTTGGTGGTCCTTTGCTGAATTCAGTCCAGTTTATCCATGTCTTTCTTGTATTAAGGGAGCCCAAACTGGATGCTGTTTTCTAGATACGGTTTAACAACTGCCAGTTTGAAAGTGATAATCACTTTTCTCAATCTACCAGCTCTGCTTCTGCTACTTAAAGGTCCAGGATGCCGTGGGAATTTTCAATGCCAGGGCACACCGCTGTCCTACATTCAGCCTACTGCCCTCAAGGATTCCCAAATCCTTTGCCACAGACCTGAGCCCCAGTCAGTCAGCCCCCAGCCTGTAATAAGTGAATGTCCTCATCTCTGAGCTGGGTGCTGGGCAGCACGGCCTTTCCGAGTGACACAACATGAACAGGCACCAAGGACAAAGTGGTGAGATCAGGATGAGACACCGAAAATGTTTCATCTCATCCGACACAAGCCCACAGACGCTGTCACTGGAAGGAGGTGTAAAGATATACTGAGATGGCATCAGTTCACAGCTCCCAAGCTCCATATTTGGAATGCATTCAGCTTTGGGGAGAATTTAGAACATCTCAGTGGGATTTATGAGCCGCTTCACACTTTCCTAAGCATCCTGTGATGTAGACAGGTGTGTATAAGAATTCACATTTAAGAGGGCTGTATTTGGGATACTTTTTGGGAGGAGTCTCCCCTTCTTCCAGCCTTTTTGGATCCAGAGAAGTCCCACCAAATGCACGCTTCAAAGATGGAAGAGGCAGAGGTGATTCAAGTAGCAGGAGAGTGAGAGGTTTTGGAGAATAGTGGGGGAGCTGGAGGGGCAGCGCCGCTGCAGAAGAGAGGAGAGATGGAGATTGAGTCACCTGCACCGAAATAGTGCAGCGAAGAGCAGAACAGAGAAGAAGCTGCCAGAGAGACCTTCAGCTCTACTCCTCAATAAACCCTTTCAGACACAGACCAAGAATTACTTCTGGAAGCCCTATTAGTAAACTGAGTAAGCACTTCATAATTATTGATACAACATTTCTGTGAGGTAAAGAAAACAAACACCTGCCAAGGACAGGGCTACTCACCACTAGCCTGGTTTCAAATCATTTACCATGGATAATTTGGTTTAAAGTAAAGCAATCACCAAACCGCCTGGAAATCAGATAGCCAGTGCCATGTGCAACCCAGCAGAAGAGCTTGTCTCCATAGAATGAAATACATAAAAGCCAAGAAGTCAAGTGAGATATTGCCTAAATTAGTCAGTCAGAGAGAGAGTCAAGGAGAGGAACGGCTGCTATGTTCATGATTTGATCCCCAAAGAGAAATCTCTGCTAGGATTTCCCAGGCCTAACTCTTGCAGAGTTGGACACCAAAGGTGCCTTCCATCCCCATTTTATCATGACTAGAAGTGACTGATATTTCTCTGCTTTAAACACTTTACGGACCACCAGTGCCCAGTAGCTGATCAGAGAATCATGGAATGGCTGAGGTTGAAAGGGGACCCCATGCTAAAGCAGGGACAGCTACAGCAAACAGCTCAGGCAGGAAGATCAATATGAAGCCATTTTACATTCCCATTAAAAGAACTAGAACTAACAACAAACGTTATTCTTACAGCAAATGCAATGTGAACATGTAAGACCAGATATAATAAAACCACTGGAAAATGTTTTACATAAAATATGATGGTAATTAAACTCCCAACTCAGCAAGAGAATGAAAACAAGCTACCTTCAATCCCATGACTAATAGCAACAAGTCTTAGTCTCTGAATTTTTATGGACTGCAGCTTAAAAGGCACATCAGCTAAAGTAACATTCTGAACAGGGGCCCTAAAACGATAGTGTTTTACCAAAGATCCAAAATTCTACTAGATTGTACATCTACTAGATGTAATTGACTGAAGTGAAGAAACATCATTTTTAGACTAAAAAAAACCCCCTAAACCCTATGAAAATTAACAAAGTTTTAAATAGTAGTAGTGATTTTGCAACATAAATTTATCTCATGGCCCAAAACATCAAAATCTTGGGCTGAAGCAGAGACCTCTGAACACAGCAGAAGAAACATCAGAGGTTACTAAAACAATTCATATTGCAGGGTGGATAGCATATATCCTGTACACAAGTATTAATATTTAATGTAATATATTGTAATTTGCTTTTACTTCAACTTCCTATAATGGCCTTAGTTTCCCATTTCACTCTCCAATGATGGAAATTAATGTATAGCTGAGGTATTGCCATTTATATGGAAAAGGACTGCTGAAGTCCACTGGAGTTTTGGATTACCAGGAAGGATGGGAAAAGACTTCAGATCCCAGACTGCCAAATAACGGCTGAGTAGTTAAAGATGAGCAGCTCTGTTTGCTGAGCAAGAAATACAATGAGGTCCTAACAAAAGAACACAAGAATTCAATAATAAAACTGTTAAAAAGTGAAGACTTGCCTCAACAAAAGTCAACCCCAGTAACTGAATCTGTTCAGAGAAGGCCTGCAGGAGAGGTAACAGTTTTAACACAATCCTGGCCACCCTCTTGCACCTACTGTTCCTTGAGAATGGACAAACTACTTATTTTAGCACAAACCTGAGGCCTAATTTCTATGCCCCAATATGGCTTCAAAGAGGATGCAAATGCAGCGAAGTAAGAGCAAAGCACAGATTCCCACTGGGAATTCCTCCCATTAGTCAGTCAGTCAGTCATGGCATCTGATGTCCTACCATTGGGCAGAACATTCTTGGAAGAGCCTGCTGGACTAAGGACACAAAAACCCTCCTCCACACATTTTGGATGGTGCTTTCATAAATTAAAAAAGTGTCTTTGGACTTCCCTGTCCCCTTAAGAGCTTTCAGACAGAACCCTACAGTCCCCCATCTACACTCCACAGGACAATTGCCTGAACCACCTGAATTCTGTCTCACTGGTGTCGTCAGAAGCACCATTTGCTTGTGCCTCACAGTTACAGGTCTGACTTGTGCCAAGGGAACTGTCGTAACGGAGGTGCTAACACAGAAGCAGAAAACAGATTACAGCAACAGGAAGGGCTAAGAGAAAATTCTCCTTTGCAGGGTGCATGTGCAGTAAGAATCAGTGTGGTTTCTGCTATAAAGGCTAAAAGCAAGAAAAAAAATCTCTTGCAGCCTAGGTGGGGGATAGAAATGCCCCACCTGCTGCTAAGGAGAGCTCCGAAAAAGGAGAGCTCTGAAATTGAGAGCCCTGGGTCTGGACTGGGAACTGGAGAAGCTGCACTCTTGCTAGGCATCAGGCAAGCTATGGGATTTCTCCTGTTCCTGTCTCTGCGGATATCCCCTCAGTATCCATGCTGAGGCTGGCACAGCATGAAGGCACGGCCCCACAGGAGACATCCTGGGCTGCAGAGCATGCAATCCCACTGACTTCAAGGGGAGGTAAACAGGAAGAGAGTTTGTGCCCATCTTTGATTTCAATTAATTGCATTGACTAATCCCTCTAGTTTAATAATTTCAACTCGATTCTTTGCACTATCTCTTCTATCTGTGGCCATGTGCACCCATGTGTCATCCTGGCTTCTGATCAGTCTTCTTTTGTACATGATTATGGTGGGCTAACAGCTAGCTGCAGCCTTGCTTATCTCTTTCTTCGTCTTCTTCTTCTTCTTTTTTCCCTGGAAACTGTATTGCACTTTTCCCCCTTAATTCTGTTGCTCTATTACTGTCAGGTCATTTCAAACAGCACTGCCTTCATGACAGTGCCAAGTTATGTATCTCTATCCCTCACTCTGTGATTACTGGTTTCAAAAGTCCTGAGCCTACTCCATAGGCTCAGGGGGGCAGGGAGGCAGAGATCAAGTTTAAGGAGATCAGTAGGTTTTTCTGAAAAACAGCTTTATTCTTCATATTGAAAATATAATGTTCTCAACTCTTCTGGACACTGAACCAAGTCTGTAGCATAACCCATTTACCTGCAAGTAAAATGAAATCTTTATTTTATTAAAAATACTTCTAAAAGGGCATCAGTTAGTATTCTAAAGAATATATTCACATATAATCTAAGTTTTTAAGTGGCTTCCTTCCATATGGAATATGTTCATGGTTTCTAATAGAAATGTCATTAATTGTAACAGAATTTCACCGCATTATATTTAGCAGTATTTTTTTTTCTAGAACAAAAAGATACATTCTAAATTCGAGAGAGTATCTGTTTGATGCTTTATCTTCTCTTTACAAAACCTAGTCAGTTACATTCTGAGAGGGTATAAAAACAGCATGAAGTGCAGAGCTGTGAGCGCTGCATACGTGTACACACACAGCCTTTCCATAGCTCCCATGTACGTGCACCGTTATCAGTCTCAAGTTACTTCCCTTAAGGATGAACATAGGGAGGGTGATGATTTTTCGGAGTCATGTTTAGCAGAGCTGAAAGGTAAGGCGTAACACCCACCTACTTCATACTTGGAGTGTTACAAAAACACATTTGAAAGATAACCCCAGATCACCCCTCCAATCAAGTATTTTACCCTTTCAGCATGACGCAGAAGTTTAATTTCCACTGATGGGTGACCTCGGGACTGTTGTATACCCCCCCCCCTCCAATGGCAGCTATTCCCCTCACTGGCAGAATAAAGCGAGTCTATAAATAACTTCAAAAGGAATTGTCTCTCTCCTCACGCACTGCAGACAGCTGTTTACAGAGATCCCGACTCCTTAGACACTGCGTTGGCCCAGCTCTCATCCTACTGTTTCATTTCCTCTTCCTAAAAAAGCCTTGGGCGATGCGGTGCCGGTAGGACCGGGGGGACCCTCCACTGCCGCAAACGCCTGTTCCCAGAAGTTGAGGCTGCCGGCGGCAGGAGCCGGAGCGCGGCTCCGGGGAAATTTCTCAGAGCAAGGGGGTTGCGATCTCGTGTAATCCGTCCTTAAGCTCCACGGTCCCGGCTGATCCTCGGCCCCACGAAACCCCTCCTCCCCACCCCCGGAGCCCGCAGCCGCTCCGGGGCCCGCGCATCGCATCCCCGCTCGCCCACCTGCAGGGGCTGGCGCGGGGCCGGGCACGGACACGCGTGGGGCGCCCCGCACCTGCCCGCAGCCCCCGGCGGCGGGGCGAGACAAAAGCCCGGGCTGGCTCACCTCCTTCAGCTGCTCCAGCTCCTGCTTGAGGCCGTCATACTCCGCCTCCAGCTCATCGTACTGCTGCTTGAGGGTGAGCTTCTCCTCCAGCACCACCAGCCCATACTCCGCCGCCTGGATCTTCTCGTGGGTCGTCTCGGAGAGCTCCCGGGTCAGCCGCTCGATCTCGCTCTTGTAGTGGTCCGCGCCCTGCAGCACCTCCTCCGCAGCCATAGCCCCGCCGGCACTGCCGCGCCGCCGAGGAGGCAGCCAGGGGGCGGGCGCGGCCGAGGGGCGGCACCGGCACGGCC